>MQUG01003146.1:0-190184 GCA_007213375.1 Steinernema feltiae | reverse complement strand
ATATAGAAGACCTGTCCAGTACTGTTTACAAGAGTACAATAGTTACACTTCAAGTATAAGCTCCAGCGAACAAAATCGAGTCGTGAAATTGTGAACGATAAAGTAGAAAAAATGGATGATCGGCGATGAATTCCACGTCGATCGACTTCTTCAGAACGCCACTTGAGCCGGTCATCGGGGCTACTTTTGTAGCAGCCGCCGCTTCCGTTCCTTTTTCGTTCATTTTGATGCAGACGCTTTGAGTTGCTTTGTCAATGAAAAACGGGTTTTGGTCGCTGATTCCCTCGAACTCAGCGTTGGCTACTTGGAACGCACGCTGCATGCAAGAGTGTTTAGCACCGGCTCGAGGTCGATATCTACGTTCACTTCGAATTTTGGAATTTTGACCTGAAACGTTGCGTTAGTCATAGTCAGACAGGCCGCTCCATTACCGTCACAGTGGCTTCAACGGAGTATTGCGATTTTTCGGTCTTTTTAATCAAGTCCAGAGTAGCCTTGCCATCGAATCCGTCGAGCAGAGATTTGATGTCTTTGAGCCGCTTCGGGAGGAATACGAAATTCGAAAAATTGCCAGCATTTGTAGCGCATACAAAGCACTTGAACGTCATCGTTCTCGTAATAAGCAAAGATTTTCTTGATGTTCATTAATTCAATCTGAAAATTTCACTAAATTGGATAGATCTCGCATTAGGACTTTACCTCCCTCGTCTCATCTCCGCTCATTCTGAATTCGTCCATTTTCGTCAGCTTCTTATCAAACTCTTCCGCCCCATTTTGCCTTAAAATAGAGCGCGTTGAGGATGATCATCGGGGTGTCCTTGTTGATGTCTTCTTTACTCAGAATTTTCTTGATCAATCCGTGCGTTGTTTCCTTGACCCAGCCGTTCACTTCCTACATTGTTTAGATTGTACGAATTCGAACATCAAAACTTACCTTACAGAGTGCCGCTTTGTTTTTGAAATCCGTTTGTTCCAGCATTCCAGCGTAATACTCCGCAATCGTCTGTTCGTATGCCTCTTTGAGCTCGAATCCCTCCCTGATGAAGAGCTTGTTTGCAGATTCTAGACAAAACGTGCGCTCTTTGCTATTCGTTTTGTTAAATACGCTTCGCAGAAGCTCGGAAAAGTATGAATGGACTTGAGTCTCCGTGACCTCTGATTTGCCGACAATCAGATCTTTGATTTCCTTCTTCGTTTCTCCTCTAGCTCCAGCGTATACCATAGCCAGGCTGACAGAGGCAGAAAATGGAGAGCATGCAGTTGCTTCAGGATTGTTTTTGATCACTTCGTTGAGGAGGTTGACAGCAAACGACGTTTGAGCGCGAAGTAACGGAGCCTCGGTGGGCTGTTTCATTGTCTGAAATTACGGAATAATCAGAGCATCTTTGAAGCCAAAATAGCGCGAGTTAGGTTGCAATGTGTTCGATGCTTCTCATTCTCAGACTCGTCTGCAATTCTTCATTAATTTACTCACATAAATCAGGTATAAACTCCAGCAAACAACGCTGTGCTGAAGCATTCGTTCATGATAAAGTAGAAAAACGGATGATCGGCGATGAATTCCGCGTTTATTCGCCTCTTCCGCACGAATCCACCCGTCGACGGAGTGTTCGCGTGACAGCCGCCGCTTCCGTTTTTCTACTTTATCATGAACGAATGCTTCAGCACAGCGTTGTTGCTGGAGTTTATACCTGATTTATGTGAGTAAATTAATGAAGAACTTGCAGACGAGTCTGAGAATGAGAAGCATCGAACACATTGCAACCTAACTCGCGCTATTTTGCTTCAAAGATGCTCTGATTATTCCGTAATTTCAGACCAATGAAACAGCCCACCGAGGCTCCGTTACTTCGCGCTCAAACGTCGTTTGCTGTCAACCTCCTCAACGAAGTGATCAAAAACAATCCTGAAGCAACTGCATGCTCTCCATTTTCTGCCTCTGTCAGCCTGGCTATGGTATACGCTGGAGCTAGAGGAGAAACGAAGAAGGAAATCAAAGATCTGATTGTCGGCAAATCAGAGGTCACGGAGACTCAAGTCCATTCATACTTTTCCGAGCTTCTGCGAAGCGTATTTAACAAAACGAATAGCAAAGAGCGCACGTTTTGTCTAGAATCTGCAAACAAGCTCTTCATCAGGGAGGGATTCGAGCTCAAAGAGCATACGAACAGACGATTGCGGAGTATTACGCTGGAATGCTGGAACAAACGGATTTCAAAAACAAAGCGGCACTCTGTAAGGTAAGTTTTGATGTTCGAATTCGTACAATCTAAACAATGTAGGAAGTGAACGGCTGGGTCAAGGAAACAACGCACGGATTGATCAAGAAAATTCTGAGTAAAGAAGACATCAACAAGGACACCCCGATGATCATCCTCAACGCGCTCTATTTAAGGCAAAATGGCGGAAGAGTTTGATAAGAAGCTGACGAAAATGGACGAATTCAGAATGAGCGGAGATGAGACGAGGGAGTAAAGTCCTAATGCGAGATCTATCCAATTTAGTGAAATTTTCAGATTGAATTAATGAACATCAAGAAAATCTTTGCTTATTACGAGAACGATGACGTTCAAGTGCTTTGTATGCGCTACAAATGCTGCAATTTTTCGAATTTCGTATTCCTCCCGAAGCGGCTCAAAGACATCAAATCTCTGCTCGACGGATTCGATGGCAAGGCTACTCTGGACTTGATTAAAAAGACCGAAAAATCGCAATACTCCGTTGAAGCCACTGTGACGGTAATGGAGCGGCCTGTCTGACTATGACTAACGCAACGTTTCAGGTCAAAATTCCAAAATTCGAAGTGAACGTAGATATCGACCTCGAGCCGGTGCTAAACACTCTTGGCATGCAGCGTGCGTTCCAAGTAGCCAACGCTGAGTTCGAGGGAATCAGCGACCAAAAACCGTTTTTCATTGACAAAGCAACTCAAAGCGTCTGCATCAAAATGAACGAAAAAGGAACGGAAGCGGCGGCTGCTACAAAAGTAGCCCGATGACCGGCTCAAGTGGCGTTCTGAAGAAGTCGATCGACGTGGAATTCATCGCCGATCATCCATTTTTCTACTTTATCGTTCACAATTTCACGACCTCGATTTTGTTCGCTGGAGCTTATACTTGAAGTGTAACTATTGTACTCTTGTAAACAGTACTGGACAGGTCTTCTATATTCTTTCCTCCATTTTATTTGACTTAAGCTGATTTAGGTCATTGTTTATCCCGCTATCCCACTATCAGTTACCTATAAATTCCGTCTTTTCTTGTTGAGAATTTTTCTCGCTGTTTGTTTACAATCTTTGTTGGAAACATTTTCAAATGGAGCGACTAACGGATGCTCCACTAACCAAGGCCCAAACGTCGTTCGCCTTTGATTTCCTGAAAGAAGTGACGAATGGAAGACTCAAAGCGGTCTGTTGCTCGCCGTTCTTCGTCTCCCTGGCGATGCTCTACGCCGGAGCGAGGGGAGAAACCAGAAAGGAGATCGAGCAGCTGATCGCCGGGTGATAGGGAGGTGTTCACGCTTAATTTGCAAAACTCTTGGCTAAAATGTTGAAAATATGCTCGCGTATACGAGCTTGTACTTGAGGAGTGAGGCGGAGGTTGTAGTTGCAGATCATTTATCATTTCCTTTTTGGTCTACATATTCATGTGATTCCGACAATTCTCAGCGGATCCGTGCAATAGCCTCGCATCGGGCTGTCTGAGAACCTCGTGGATTCCAATTTGCACATAGGTACTTGGACGACCAGTCATCGGATGTCTGAATCACTACCACTGCGTCATGGCTCCAACATCAACTTCAAAACTGAAAGGACGAGAGCGGATTTTGCAGAATAGCTGACTCGAGGTAATAGACCGACTGGCTAAGTCATATCTCTGATTAATCTCACATTACCTTGAAAAACAAAACAAAAAACCGTTGCTTTCAATTAGGTTTTTGTTATTTGATTCGTGTGAAACAGCACTGCTTGGCTTCATCGCATTCTTTAGTCACAAAACAGTCTTTTATTAGCGAGCTATGAACAGCTCGGCCTATGGTAGCGCTCTCGCCGGCAGAGGCTATGTTCAGAATCATGATCTATGGGTTGGATGGTCTATTGTGGTGGTGAGTTCTGCAGAATCGCCTTCTGCTACTGAGATGTTCTGTTCAGTTTTGCTATCTTCAAATAATGTTTGGCACTGGGAACCTCTTCATCCTAAAGAAGGTCACCATCTTCCACAACGCGTTTGGTTTCCTCTGCAAAGCGCGGACAATTACCGAAATGATCAGTAGCCTCGTTCATATGAGCTACTCTGGTCCGGTGACGTTGATGTCAGTGTTCAGGACAAAGAACCACAGCGAAACGCAGTGGAAAAGCACCGCGAAAAACTCCAAAAGAGACCGCACAGTTCGCCGCCGCCTAAATAAAAGGATTCGTACCAAGCTGAGCACACCGTAATTGCCTTGGTCTTTTAGCCTAGTTTCGTAACTTACCAGCGTGCCCTCTTCTATATGTCCGCGGCCATTCGGCCCGCAACGAACTGTCCTAGACCGGGTTTTACCATGTGTTTATCAGGGTCCAACCCACATCGTAGCTGCCGTAGTCTTTTAGTCTAGTCACCTGGCTTATCAGCGTGCCCTCTTCTATTAAAGGGCCGCGGCAAAACGGCCCGCGGCGAACTGTTCTACAGGGTGGCGCATAAATACTGTGACGCGTAAAATAATCTATATCTTTTAAGTAAACTAACAAAAACACTCAGGTACTTTCAAAATGGCTTTGTTCGTCGGAGTTTCAGGAGTCCAAACGCTTTTGGACATTTTTAAGGATGACCGCAATCAGATCTGGGATACTTTTGCTCCGTACTGTTTCCAGAGCGCTTTTCAGCGATTCAGCGATTTGTGCCTGATAGCGCAGGTCTTCAGCTCCAAATTCCCCAAATTGCATAGTTGGGAAGTTCAAATCGATCGAGTTTGAGGACAAAATGTCTTAGGTCGTGAAGGACTGACTTGAATTTATGGGGGTCCGCCAACAGGGAGTCAAAAAACCAAAGTCGCTGTAACTTTTTGTCTTTTGATCCGATCTGCCTTCTTCTTTGACGGTCATGCGAGAGCCGCTGAGCCAAGCACAACGAGTTATCACTCGTCCAAAAATTCCCAAAATTTCAAAAATCGATGTGGGTGGTCCGGTCAGCTACGATGGTCGGCCAGCCTCCTCCCGGGAGCTCCACTGTCCAAGAATATTTTTGTGGGGAAAAAAGAGATAGCAGTTTTTGGCCTAAAAGACGCAAGGAACACGACTAAAGCACTTCCCACTCCTTAAAAAATGCACAAAAGCAACAATAAGGTGAATTGTTCGATGCGTCACAGTATTTATGCGCCACCCTGTAGACCGAAAAGACAAGGCTTGAAACCACATAAATTTGGAAAAATCCCGGAATTTTGATCTTGCGCTAATATGTAGCCATGAATCTAGGTTACAGTTTTTGGTTTGAACTTTTTGATTTGGACTATAAAGCGCTTAAAATTCATTTAGGATTCATTCAAGCTAAATCGCATTGTATACTATGGTTTCGGCCTCTTTTTGGTTCTGTTCAGAAAGATCCGTTCCGTGCTTTTACAGACAATCCCCGAACATCCCGCCAATCCTTGGCATGATCACCGGATTTCTGGGCTATTTTCTCGCCGGAATGGCCTGCGCTCTGCACGTCCTCATGTCAATCAATCGCTTTGTGTCGGTGTACGTGCCAGTTCACTACAAAACGATTTTTGCCATCAAGAATTGCAAGTATTTCCTAGTTGTTGAGACGTTTGCGCTCTGCGCTCTCGTCGCTCCATACTACGGTAGGTTGCATAGGCCTTTTGAGCAGTCACACCTTGATGAATAGTGATCCCTTGCAACACAATGGGCTACAGCGCCTCTCTCTATGGCTACGTTGTGCTGGGATGCAAGGATAGTGAGCAGAAGATGCCCATCCATTATGGGAATATTGCGCACTACGTCTGCTGGGCGTCGTTCTGCTTTGGGGCGATTGTAGTGGATGGTCTGACGTTGCTGAAAATCTTAAAATTGAAGGTTTATTTTGAGCTTTTAAGGTTTGTTCAAATTTTGAGCGTTTAGACCGAAAAGGATAGGAACAAGGACCGATTGTTTCAAACGGAATGTTCGATTCTTCGCTCAGGTAATTCTATTTTTAGTCTAAATCGAAAACACGCGGTCAAAATGTGTTTTTCAATTAACGCAGCTGCGCTTGAGTGGATTCACAGAGGTCGAGCAACAACAACTACCTGGGAATGCAAATAACAAAATCGCTCTTTGATCGCCGCGCAAGCTGAAGCTGCTATGATTGAGCCATGCTGCAGAGAACAACAAATGAGATTCTGCGTTTTGTGAGTGCATGCACGCTGGGATGAGTGTTTTGTGGGTTTTTACAGCGCGTAACCTACGCAAACGCAGAAACTTTTCGGTAACAAATACAAAAGTTAACAATCACGTGGTAAGCGAGTTAACGTGGTAAGCGAGCCGTTGATGTTCTCCACAACTAGAGCGCACTCCACAACAGTCAGTTCTTCGCCAAACTCACTCTTTGCCGTTGTGCTTTCAACCAGCGCAGCGGAGATTTATCGGGCAAATTCTCAAAGCAACGAAAGTTCTCACCGCAGGCAAATAACACAATAATAGTCAATAATTAAGACAACTTAGATCTCTATCTTATGAGTGCACGTGTAAGTGGTTCTGTACCCAATTGTTTGAAAACGCAGCTTATGGTAGATTGTTGAATGCTGTTCTCTAAAATCTTCACGATTTTTGCAAAAATCAACTTCACCGACTCACAATTGCTCCGCATTTCAATTATCCGCCTAATCTCTTTTGAATGTACCGTATTCTTGTTATCGATGACCAACCACGCTGTTGTTCTCACCAATCATTTAGCGGTCTAATTATGTTTTTCAATTAACTCAGCTGAAACTCAGCTGAAGCACCGAGCAAATTCTCAGAGATTGAGCAACAACAGCGACTTGGAATGAGGCCAAATTCTGAGTGCATAAGGGTGCAAGTTTTCGGATAGCAAATCAACCTATCAGCTTTGGGAACATCATATTCGATATCAGATTTTGTTGGTTTCAATTGTCGTCATCCAAATAGTCACTTTGTTATCATTCAGAGCGCATTTCAAAACATCCCAATGTTCGCCGAAATCGCGTTTCTGTCGTTGGGCGCAAATGACGTCTCCGCCGAGAAGACATTCTACCGAGCGTTCTCCTTCGTGCTGACTCGATTCACCGATTTCATCAACGCGTGAGACCAGAACGTTCTTTTCACCAATATCAATGTGATTAATTTAGAACAACCCTAATTCTCTTCAACCCAGAAGCGCGCAAATACGTCTTCAAGATCATCAAGGAGCAGAAGATCTTGAGCTTCACGGAAAGCTCGATCGGATTCCATTTGACGACAAATCGCGTCGCGCATATGGATCACATACACGAGCGTTTGTAGATCAGGATTTGAAAGTGCGGATTTTGTGGATGAATGTGAACTCCTGGTGGATAGATGTGCTTGATTGCACACGTTGATGAGATAGAATTATAAATTAAAAAAAATAAATTCAGGCGGTTTTTCAACTTGATTGACTGGGTCTGTAGTCTAGTCTGTAGATGACCTCAAAGTGGATAGTGCGCCAGAGCGTTAGAAACTCTGCTTCATTGTACTCAACACAGAGATTAAGGAAACACCGGGAAGAAAGGACATTTAAAATTGCATTCGATTACGCAAAGCTCGTCTGCTATCAGACGAACAAAGCTCTTCAAGTTACTATTAACTTAACCCATTCGACAATGTAATAAGATAATCAAAATTCATTCAGCACTGGTAGATTGGTAGAACTTTACAAGCTGTTTTGTGACCGTTTTTTAAACAGTTTTTTTGCGTTTTTTTTGTGACCGTTGCGACTGTTTTTTTCACTAAAGGTCTGCAGTGGAACTTTCTGCAGTAGCCTCTGCAAAGATCCAAAGCTAAAGCTACTTTTCGGGTGACTCTCTTGCGATACTTTATATCTCCATTTCGGTGATTCCAGACTGCTTTTCCAATGGTGGAAGCTGAATCTGATACTCAATCTTCAACGCTAACTGTTCATGTTCCTAATCGGCTAGAGGAATGCCAAAGCTTCGAAGACCTGGAAAATTTCGTGACCGCTTTTCGGAGTCATTTTAACCGCATTACCGTGGATTTCGAGAACCTCGGCAATCGGGTAAGACAGTTCATTGCCAACCACGTATTCATCGCTGTTTGTAGGTGCAAAACGTGAAGATCGTCACTCTTTGTACTACTGTGGACGGACTCGCTGTTTGCTTTAGTCCCTCTTACGGCTGGTGTGTGGCCAAGCAGGGCCTGAATGCTTTTAGTCTGAGGTGAATCAGGTCTTGGATTGCACTCATATTGTTTCTCCTTGTTTTAGCACTTTAACGGAAACGTTCCAGCGTGGCACGTGGCTTTCGGTCAATATCTTCCCGTCAGTCACCGAAGATGGATATCATACAGTGGTGAATTGGATCATCTGTCCGAAATACAACATTAGCGCGGCTCCTTTCAAGTTGTTTTGCTCAAACCGTGAGGCAGAGGTAACTCGGAATCGCTCATCTCGCTTTACTGAACGCTCGTCTTTAAGCTACTGATCATGGAAGCGTTAGCCTTTAATCATGTCAAGCAGCGTATTGCAAATGGTCCCACACGGTTTATTCTGCTCGACACTCCGATGGATGAAGTGTGGTTGCCCGGCGCTGTTGAGTGCACTCGGGATTCCGAAACGCATGAATCAAGTCCACTGGTGTTGTGTCCGCAGTTTTGTCTCTGTGGAAAACGGTCTTATTGTCAATACAATCACTCGATCAAACGATTGAACCAGGAAGAATTGAACCAAGAAGATGAAAACAAGAAAACAACCGAAAAACTCGACTCGGAAGAGGAAGAAGAAGAGTACTCGGAGCTAGACGTGTCCGATGTCGACTCGGCCTACGAACTATCCAAGCATGATGACGTGAAGAACGAAACTGAACCAGTGAACGAAGAACTATTAAACCAACCTAGCATGTCTACAAACGAAGAGCCCACGGATGATGATGCAAAGAACAGAAGTGAACCGCAATCATCGAACCAAAGTGGCATAAGTGAGATGGAATCATTCGAGGAGTCTGAAAGGGAATGCGAAAAGGCCAACAGCTCCGACGAAGAAATCATGAGCGTTGATGGCCAGATGTTTGGGAATGAACCACCGGATGTGGACTCCTTCCACGGTATTTGATTGGCGCATTTTGATTTCAATTAAAAAGAAGATGAGATGTCAAAGTTTATTTTTGAAAAGCAGCAGAGCGCGTACCTAAGTACCTAAGCCAGTTTCGACCTCGCTAGCCTGCAACGAAGCGCAGTCAAACTGAGCCTGCAGCGTCGAACAAAGAAACGCTTCAGCAAAAAGAAGACGGACCACTCCTTCATGCGTAACAGTCCATAGACACTAAAATTTGCGATAACCTCAGAACAGCTCAAAACCTCAGAACAGCTCAATAGTCACTTCTGAAGCTAATTATCTAAGCCAGTTTCGGTATGGTTAGCCTGCAACGGAACGCAGTCTTACTGAGTCTGCAGCGCCTTGAGCAGCAAAACAATTGACAAACTAGCCCAGCAGTCCGCTGACACTAAAATTTGCGATAAAGCGCTGCAACGCGAAACGACAAACAATCAACTAAACCAAGAACAACACTTATCATTACCACCCCAATTAACGCTGCGCTGCACGCTATTGAAGCGAGCTTATCAATCGACACAGTTCTCAAAGATTAATGCCGTTAGCGATAAGAGTAACCCTTTAACTAAGAAATCGCCGCGGGAAGCACATTGTTCCGGGAGTTTGCCTCCGCGGAGATAGCGCGCTCCATGCAGAAGCATAACGGAATGCTTCTGTCACTGATATACCGCGGTGCACATAGCGCCCAGTGATGTTATGTTGGAATGGACGAGCTGCTTTTCAGCGCTTAAATTGTCCAGTTTTCTTGGAATTTTTATCGTCGTTCGTGCTGGTAGTTTAGGTGCGGTATTTTAGTTCTATCTATCCTTCCCATCTACGATAGCTATTTACACATTTTGAGTTCTCTAATCCGGAGATTCAGCGCTGAGTGAAGCGGCTGCTTTTCGACGCGATATTCTGATTTTATTCTAGTTCTCGATGATGAATTCGTTCGTGCGTTTCCCATTTCCTGGATCAGTAGGTCAAGCTTAGAAGTAGCCGTTGAAATCGCATTGCGCTTTGTCTAGACCTTCTGAGTCGTAGATGGCGGCTTCCTCGGTGTACGAAACACGTGGAACAAAATTTCGGGAGCTTTAAAACACTGTACCACGTGCTCCCTTGCAGTATTGTTTAAATTTACAGTAGCTTTGGGATACTGTATGTTTATCTATGTAACTATTTTTTTTTGAAATTTTAATGCGCTTTAAAATGAATGTCGCTTTAGTTTCTGGCTTAGGCGTATCTATCCCTCCCAAGTACGGTAGCTGTTTAAACTTCACAATGGACCAGTACGGGGCTTTCAGAGCGATAATTGAGATCTCCAATCCGGTGATTCAGACTGCGTTCCACTATGACTATTATGAGCGAAGACATTGGATTGATCATCGCCATCAAACCACGCCGCGAATTGCACATTTGGTGGCGAGACGGCCCTCTGGAATGTGTTTGCACCAACAACGATTTCAACTGCCAGGTTCATCTGATGCGCCTGTTAGTCTAGTTTACGAATTTGAGGTGCAGGTGGGTGACTGGGTCCTTTGGAGAGACGGCGAAATTGAGTCAACGCACATTGAGAACGCCCATGTTTTGGTTTCGAAAAAGACGGGCATAAGGGTAATTTCTAGTTGTTTTAAGAATCGTTTTTCACGTTCATTTTAGGTCACAACGGAAGTGCAGTTCTCCCCCGATCTCTCACAGGCCTACTCGAAGCTGCTGGGAGAGGTTCACATCTCAAATTGCGCGGTAAAGCCCGAGTCGCCTGGATCGTATCGCTGCGTTGTTTATTTGCAAGTCGCAGACCACGCTTCTGAACGCATTTGTGTCTGATTTTAGCATTCGTGTGCGAAAGGATAAGTTTTTGGCATGTTGGATGCTCGCTGGCGTCGTCGGTTCAGGGAAAATCATTCGTCCAGTCGCGAATCCGAACGCAATGCTCAGAAGCCTCTATCAACAACTTCAGAAGAGCGCGTCATCCCCAAAACCGTCTGCTCCCACTCATTCTCCTATCACGCGTGTTGTCTCGAGCAAACTTGCGTTTTCTTCAAGTGAAACGAGAAAACGCACTCCTGCAATAGCGAAAATTGAACCGGAGAAGCGCGTTTCTTCTATACCATCTGATCTTCCAAGTCAGCTAGAGGAATGCCAAAGCTTGGAAGACCTTGAAAATTTCGTGACCGCTTTTCGGAGTCATTTCGACCGCATTACCGTGGATTTCGAGAACCTCGAAAATCGGGTAAGACAGTTCATCGGACTCCACGTATTCATCGCTGTTTGTAGGTGCAAAACGTGAAGATCGTCACTCTTTTGATTACTGTCGACGGACTAGCCGTTTGCTTTAGTCCCTCTTACGGCTGGTGTGTGGCCAATCAGGGTCTGAATGCTTTTAGTCTGAGGTGAATCAGGTCTTGGATTGTATTCCTATTGTTTCTCCTTGTTTTAGCACTTTTGCGGAAACGTTCCAGCGTGGCACGTGGCTGTCGGTCAATATCTTCCCGTCAGTCACCGAAGATGGATATCATACAGTGGTGAATTGGATCATCTGTCCGAAATACAACATTAGCGCGGCTCCATTCAAGTTGTTTTGCTCAAACCGTGAGGCAGAGGTAACTCGGAATCGCTCATCTATCTTTACTGAACGCTCGTCTTTAAGCTACTGATCATGGAAGCGTTAGCCTTTAATCATGTCAAGCAGCGTATTGCAAATGGTCCCACACGGTTTGTTCTCCTCGACACTCCGATGGGTGAAGTGTGGTTGCCCGGCGCTGTTGAGTGCACTCGGGATTCCGAAACGGATCCGCTTGTGTTGTGTCCAGAGTTGTGTCGATGTGGAAGATCGTCATATCGTCAATACGAACACTCTTTCAAGTCTGCCGACAAAGTTCATTTGAACCAAAGTGGAAGTGCGGTGAATTCAACTGAACACTGGGTTGAGGATGAGTACTCAGAGCACTGCGCTTCAGACAGCAACTGGGATGGATACTCCAAGTATGGCGCCTCATACGGTAGCAACTTGGACGACGAAGAGGCTGATGATGATGCAAAGAACGGAAATGAACCACCGCCATTGAACCAAAGTGGCATAAGTGAGTTCGAGGAGTCTGAAAGCGAATGCAAAGAGGCGAATAGCTCCGACGATGAAGTCATTAGCGTTGATGGCCAGATGTTCGGGAATGAACCGCCAGAAGTTGAATTTTTATACGGAAGTTTTTGATTGATTCTTTTTAATAAAATAAATGTTTGAGCGGTGTCCGTCGCCTCGTTCGATTTTTTAAAACTATAATAAAACTAAATAAACTATTAGAAGCAAGATTCAAGGAATGCAAAACTATTATGAGAGAGGTTGGCTGTTCTGACACGTTTCTAGTCGCTTTACTTTGTCTCTGTGCAGGCCATAGAGACTAAAATAGTAAATAAGCTTATTGTAACAATCTATCTAACCTATAAGCAGTCACTCAAACAGTTGATTTCGGTCTGGAAGCATTCAGTTTACTCTATATTGATTGAATTTGATCAGAAAACGTCAAAGAGACCCAGAAACAACGCAAATCAAAATCAATTTTAGCGCGGTTAGGAGAATTGGACGATGCAGTTAAATTGCAAACGAACTTGTGATAATTCCGGAAACACATGAAGCTCGTCTGATTTCATTGAAAGCTTTGAAGAAAGCTCATCAAGTCGTTATTTGCCCAAAAATCGCAAAAAACCCCATGAGCACTGGTTAGACTGGGAGAACTTTACTAGTTGTCTTACGCCGTTGCGTCCTCACTGACGCGATTGCACTAGCATCGGCTGTCTGCAACGCAACATTCTGCAAGCGGTGGCGTTCCGAACACCAATTTGCTTATATTAGTGATGTGAGAGATCGTACTACACGATCGTACATCTCTGGGTCGATATTGATCTGTATGGTTCTGTAGCGACACTTCTGACAATTACTTGCAAACTTACAGTAAGCGCATCGTTGAGTGTTTTGTACTTACAATTAACGTTTTCAGCCAGTTACAGCGAGAACATTCTAGCCCTAATTTTGAGCTCTGAATTGAGAATTAGAGTTTGAGTCGGCGCTGTCCAGCGAGGATAACGAGCGGATACGCTTTGGGTTTGTGGCGTCTTTCAAGGTCACTTTGACGACGAAGAACAGGTTAACAGTAAGCGCGAAAGTGTGTAATCCACTAAGAAGACACATTTTAGACCAAAATGGTAAATGTCTAAAAAAAAATGGACTTTGACAACTCTGACAACGTGCATGATGGACCCTAAAATGAAAGCGATTTCGATAGCCTTCTCAGACAATGTAAGTGCCTTCCTTCACTGTAGGAGCCAATTAAGACAAGTTAATTAACGCATGTAAGTTCCTTATTAATCAGTTCAAACTCTAATAATTAAAAAAAACGATATGTTTTCCCGAATGACGGTTTCGAAAAGACCATTTCAAAAACAAAAACTATTCAACTTTGTGAGCAACTCAGGAATTCAATTGGCTTACAATTAGAACAATCTTAGAAGAATTCACAATTACTCTCAATGGTTGAACAAGGGGAAATAGCCAGTTTCAAAGACCAGTTTATTTATTTATTTTTTGTTGCTATCCAGCCGGCTCGTGGCTCTGCGATGGCTGTATTCTTTAAGTTACCTCGCTGTTTTTTGACAAAATCAACAAATAATCTTTTTTTAATTTATTCCGTATTGAGCCAGCCGGATCAATATTGAATTTAACGTGAAATTTGCTTGTTTAACGACTTGATCAGATTTCGTACAATGAATCAGCTTGTCAGCTCGGTGGCCTTTTTAAGATAGGCTTCTTTAAAAAAAACGTTCCTTGTATGTTCTACTGCTAAACACAAACTTAAAGACAACTCAACTTTTAAAGACCTACACGATAAGTTTGGATTGGAATTGTGGGATTTGTACGTTAAGATTTGGAGTACCTAATTTTGAGCGCTTTGAATAGAGAACTGCTGCCTATCGGATAATAAACGATTGTTTACGTCAGATTGTCTCGTCGCATAGTTAAGCAAGAAACAAGGCAACCACTTCTAGAACAAATGAAATTTCTCAATGCCGTACGCCTGAGAACTCTTCGATTAGAGTTCGGTTGTGGTGGCCAACAGCGATTTCTGCAGCCTTGAAACTGAAAGCGATAAATACGGTATTTAAATGTACAAAGACAGTAATCTACGGCGTTTAGCACATTAAGGCGATGCTTCAAAGTCCACGCAAGCTGCCCCACAGTGCAACAACCCGTAGTATGAACCTTTTCTCACCGAGAATTGCGGAAAGTGTCCCGCAACTGCGACGTGCGGAGACTCTAACCGCAGTTGCGCAACTTCCAAAAAAAATGGATTCTGCACGAACGACTGGCACTCTGTTGCATTTCGTCGTCGCAAGTGCGGTCGAACTTGCGGTTCGACTGATCGTAGAATACAGCACCACGAATGGAAACAAGTAAACGAGTAATGCATTTACCGAATACGATTGAAGTAAGTTAATGAAACGAAAATAGAAAATAAGAATGGAACACTTCTTTTCGAAGCTAAAGCACTCCGAGTAACTGAGATTGTATCGTATTCTATGTAATCTACAACACTTTAGAACGGACGTCATACGTCGAGAGCACCGAAATGCCACTCGGTCCATAATGGTCCTAGTCCATAAGTCCATAAGCTTATAACTTTGAATGTTCTGCTGAGCAGATTGGTTAATCGGCGACAAGTTGCGAGAAATGCTGTAAGGACGCCGTTCTACGTGCAAGTGCTCTCAACGAGGTTAGTGGCATTCCACTTTTAAGCTCTGAATATGCATTTTAGTTGGAAGTATCCGTGAATTACAACGCGACGACCGGGTACTGTGAGTGTCGTCCCGATCGCTCGGATGTGATCCACTTTTATCAGACGATTGCATCAACGGACGTTGCAACTGCGAGTGAAGCAGCCTAACAATGAAAAATCGGTATTTTTAAACGTGCAGTGTTGCTTTTACAATTTTGAGGTTTGCTTAAGGGTTTAAAAACGACCTTTAGTTTCAAATTTTTTGGAACTATAACTAGAGTATAATTCACGGCCAAAAATCGGTGAAAACATCAGCGGCGAGAAAGCGCAACTCTGTAAGACCAAGCCGTTGGCCACTCGCCTGTTAGCTCCACATTTCAATCTCATGTATGTATCTTCTAAGTTTTGTCACCTTGAGCAACACTTTATCGCACAGCTAGTAAAACGAATTTAATTGATTTAATTGATTTAATTGCGAATTTAATTGCACAATTACTCAAGTTCTGCAACGCTGGTCAAAAATGAACGTCTTCAATGTAAGGGGGTCACGAAAAGCGGAAAGCTCTATTTGCAAACATAAATCGATAATTGTAAACTGTCCAACCGCTAGGTTCGACTAAAACTGACGTTTTGGTCTTAAAGTTTCTTCGCGAACGAATGATTTGGTCCCCGGAGTTGAGTGTACAGACTAACTAACATGCGTTATTCATCGTGTTCTTAAAGTTTCGCAATCGTCTAATAACCATTTAGAAACAAATTATCACAAAAAGGAAACACAACGATGGATACACGGAGGCTCAAGTTCAGTCAGCTCTGTCAAAGCCACGAAATTATTGAACAGACGGCCGACTGATTCCGCTGAGCCAACAACAATCGATCCGGCGGCCAGAAACTTGTGACAATTGTCACCGGAGACGGTGGAATGCGATATTTAACGATGATCACCGCGAGCAGGCATAAGAGCAACGGTACCAATTGGACACATCAAACAATCAAGTACGATAAAGTGAGTTTGACCAACGGGATCGAGATCAACCAACTGATTTGCTATTCAGTATATCCAAACTTTCGAGCAATCAAAATCGTCGATATTTACGGATTTTATTGGTTGCTGCAAGCGGCTGATGCTGTTCCACACCTAACTTGGGTTCAACGAGTTCTTCAATGGTAATTCTAAGGCTCCAATATCAAAGCTAATTTACGTTTAAATCCCAGAACTCCGTAAGGCACTTAAACGGACTCATTCTCGCTTCCAGTGGTCGTGCCAACTATTTTCATGTAGAGCGTTCGTAAATTGGACCAACTTTGTAATTAAGGTGAGTTGTTGATGGCGGCTACTGATCAGCTTGTCAGGTTGCCAGATCACTTTTGAAAATGCGACTTTCCGAAAATGGAAAGCACAACTCCGATTAGAGTTAGCGACAGATCGACGTCTACCAATCGGTTCTTTTAGCATAGATGCCCTTAGCAAGAAGGGCTACAAATATTAGAGTTGCTAAGCTTTTGTAGCTGCGTACGATATTGCAGCTACATGCAGAAAGACGGTCATTTGCGATTAAGCACGCGACAAGACAGTGCATCAGCAATGAAGTAAGTTCTCGATAACGACTCTTAAACAGCTTGTAAGTTCAGGTTCTAAAAGAGCGCGTGGATAGCGTGGATAGTGTAGCAAGCAACAAGGCGTCCTATGCACAGGCCAGCTATGGAAATAACGACTGTAAAACGGGAATTGACTAAACGATTTGCGGTTTGTGATAGCAATCGGTCGATGGTCACCAATCAGTTCACTTTGCAGAGAAATGATGGAAATAATGGCTGTATCCTAATTTTCCCGACGATTTCCCCGATCTTGGATATGATCATACTTAAGTATGATGTTTACCAATCCAAAGTAGAAATCAGAAAGATGCATTTCGAATCTGCGAAGACAAAGGCAACGACATTTTGAACGATTTGAAGAGACGCACTGTAGGCTTAGGCCCTTGCATCGTTTTCTAATCTGAGCAAAGCTTTAGAGAAGAACGTCGAACCCTCCGATGGCTTGTTTTCACGTTCAACGATGAGTTTGAAACCGGAAAGAGCAAATATGAAGCTCAATTGCCGGCCAACCTCGATGAGCTCTATGTGGCGACAACGTAATGGAAGAGGCCATGGATCCTTTACATTACTGGATCCGGTAGATTGGAGCGATCACAGCTTTGTATCGCCCATTGCAATCAGGGCCGATGTGATTCCTGCTACACCCTTGAAGCAGCTTATACGATTGGAGTAGCTTTAAAGCGAAAAAAGGTGGGATTCTGCGGTGGCTAACCCAGAGAACCGATTTCTAATCTGCAATTCAGGTCACTACAAAATCGATTGTTTTCGCTCCTTGCCATAATCACCCGTTTTTGATGGGAAGGACGATGCGACTAGTGTTACGCATTCGTGGCGATTGGACAGCGCTCAAACGAACGATTGCAAACCTCAAGTAGCTGAGCAATCAACAGAACATTGAGATTAATGGTGGTTGGTTACATTTCCGACTGCGAGTGCGAACAATGATCGATGATGTGCAGCTTACAAATTGGGTGAGCAACTTCGTTTAGACGACTTATTGAGACGATTTATTGTGCTGTTAAGGAATTTACTGGTGTCACAAGCAATCCAACCAACCGATTTGAGATTATACGATTATTGCGAGATTGTGAAGAGCATAACAAATGCTCGGTGGGGCCTTGATGGCTACATGCGATTGAAGCCCACTGCTTACGTTCCGAGCAGACAATCGATAACTTCGGATCTGGTTCCAAGGCATTGAAAAAACGTATTTAATCTTACAGTAAGTTGGAGTGTTGGAGTTCGTGACAGCTGAATTTCAGATTCCAACAAATTCATGATCCCAGGCTGATTGGGAAAACAACGGCATCGTCTGCTCTTACTACTTGTCCACTGTAACAACGAGCGAATGACCACCTATGAAGCTCGTATACCGGCAAACCTCGATGTGCTCTATGTCGAATGGTTTAATCTAAAGACGGTGGTCGTTTGGACCCGCGAATCAACATCAATCGAATACGCTTTGGTTCTGTGGCGTCGATGAATTGTCATTGACTTTAATGTAAGCTGTGTTAGACTGTAATTTGCTAATGGCAACAATTTTAGACTTGGAAGAACTATCGAAAGCATTAGGAACAACTCGATGCTCGCAGTAGGCGATTATTGAAGTGATATTGAAGAAGAGAGCAAACACTGGGGTGAATCAGGATTTATGCGATTGAAACTTGTCAGATCATTTGATGGCACAACATCCGATTGAAGCTACAACGGACAGACCAACTCACAAATACAAGTTGGGGAGAGAATGGATACATGCGATTAAAGGCCCCTGCCTCTGTTTTGGAGCACGCAATCGGTTTCAGGGCAGAATTGGTTCCAAGGCATCAATAATCTTACAGTAAGCTGTGTTAGAGTGTTTAACTAAGAGCAAAATTTCAGATTCAAGCAAAATGTGAACCGGTTACGTTACGGTTACGCATTCAACGCATTTCTAGCGTTTTCTTAAGGGATTTTTTTGATGCTTCATAGGAAAAGACCACTCAATGCTGGCCGTCGATTATTGTGTGATTTAGAAGAAAAATAGTCACTCCAAATGGGGCGAAAGTGGCTTTATGCGATTACCCGAACTCTATCAATCAACACGTTATCAACAATGCTACAATCTGTCAGCACGTCACGAAGTAAGCAGCTTGTAGCTGAGTTAATTAGACCTTGATCAATCGAATTGTAGATCTACATCCTCCTTAAATATCCTTAAATGTGAATAAATTGCAAATTTTGTTGTAAAGTCCTCCAAAAATGTTGCGGTCGAGTGGTTGTCAACGGGAAGAAGCGAGCGCGAGGCTTGCGGGGTGGATTGACGCGAGTCGCTCCGATTGGAGGCGGTGAGGCCGAGTTTTGGCGGGAAGCCGGACGTTGTACCGAAGTACGAGTTTCTCTGACGATCGAATCGTGTCGAGAGGTGAACAGAATGTGATAACCCGATGACTCCGGACCGCAACGAACGCGGATGGACGCGCCGCGCTTTTATCGAACATGAGCAGGCGCCATTGCGTGCGAGCGGCGGTCGACGGGGGGAGACGCCAGGCGGTTAGAGAAACTGACTATTTTCGGTCGCCCCCGATGCCCGATGCCATTTTCTCGTCGCTCGCATCCCGTTATTTACTTGTTTTGTTGTGATCAAACGGCTAAGACAGGAAGATTAATTTCGTTTTGCTTCCAACAGGTCCTCAATCCAAAATTCCAAAAATGTTGCGGTCGAGTGAATGCCAACGGGAGGGTCGGGTGACACGGGTCGAGGAGACTTTTCCGGGATTTTTAAGGCGAGTCTAATCAACTGATCGTGTCGTAGAAGGTTCGAGAACCCGTTGACTCCGGACCGCAACGAGTGGAGGTCGCTGCGCCGCGCTTTTATTCCTCGCATGCAGGCGCTATCGCTCGGGATCGCGGGTTGCGGGATGGAGACGGCGGACGGTCAGAGAGCTCAGGTCATTCTTCAGTCTCGCTCTTAGTCTGACCGGGCGTTCTATATTGACATGTACAACAGCAAAAAGAGTTGCATCGGCCGGGAATCGAACCCGGGCCGCCCGCGTGGCAGGCGAGCATTCTACCACTGAACCACCGATGCTCGATTGCTTTGGGAACGCGTTTTGGAGATTCCCGAGGCGAGCTGCGCTTCCAGACGAGCGAGAGATATCCAATCGATGGATGTCTGTCAGACACGCGTCTGTGGTGTAATGGTCAGCATGGTTGCCTTCCAAGCAATCGACAGGGGTTCGATTCCCCTCAGACGCAGCGAGTTTTTTTCATTTTACGCACTTGGTTTGGGGATATTCCACGACCCCAATCTACCAGATAAGCTGCGCTACCAAAAATTTGAATAAACAAAGAATAAGACTCGTGGAGGCTGTAGACCTAACAAAACAACTTAATCCTCGGTTACACTCCCAAATTGGTATTTTGGTGCTTTGAAAAAAAATTCCTGATCTCGGGCGGGCTCGAACCGCCGGCCTTCTGTGTGTTAGACAGATGTGATAACCACTACACCACGAGACCGCTGACGAGGAAGCCGCCTGTCATGTATTAGTATCCAGCAACGGTGGTGGTTGAAGTCACAGGTTCAAGCTCTTTTCCAAAACTAATCCTTTGAATTCTAGTGCATCTACGAGTTAACGCGCCACCGCGAACTCATCATAGTAAATTTGGAATTTACGCCGAGGTCTTGCGACGACAACCCTTAGGGCTGCTACAGTAGCCACAACTAGGCGAAATAAACAACGTGAGCCTCAAACGCAAAACTGGACTAAAGAAGTAAAAATTGGCCAAGCACTTCGTCGTCCCTCACATATCCGATACACACAGGTCTGCTCATGATTCCAGGCTTGTATTCGGGGCGATATGTACAATTCACAAACAATAAAAACAACAATTTTATTGATTCCAACAAATGAGATAACAAAAACAGAGAGCGAGATTTAAGCCTCCTTGGCGGCCAAAAGCTCCTTCTTCTTCTCGACAACGCGAGCCTTGCGCTCGGCGTGGGTGAGACGCTTGGCGGTCCAGCGCTTCTTCTCAACCTTCTTCTCGGCCTTCTCAGCGCGGTCGGGGTTGGCGCGGATGGCGGCGTGAGCGTCGGTGTAGATCTTCTCGAGCTGAAGAGAGAGAGAGAGATCGTGAAAATCAAGATTGCGAGCGCGGCTGACTTACGCTTTCGGCGGTGACTCCGGCGGCAATGAACTTGCTGAATTGCTTCTTGAAGAGGTCATCGTCTTCTTCCTTAAGGAGCGTCATGTAGTCGGCGACGTGTTTGCCGAGGATGCGGTCACGGTGGGTTTCGGCGCTGTACTCCTTGGCTTCACCGTCGTATCCAGCGAAACGGCTCTCACTTAAACAGAGTGTGCGTTAGCGGGTCATTCGGTGACGAAGCATTGAGTGTACCTGTGGGGAACGTCAATTCCACCATCGGTGACTCCCTTCATCACAGCGAAGACTTTCGCTCCGGTGGAGGTGCGAGCGAGTCCAACATCGAGCACGGCCTTGAAGGGACCCTTCTCGCCGCTCTCCTCAACGTTGTAGTCCTCACCGTCGACCTTCTCGACTCCGACGTAGTCTTTGTCGATCTGCATCTTCTTCAGGTGACGACGGGCGAGGAGGAGGCCGGTGGCGTAAGCGGCGGCGTAGTTGGTGAGTCCGGTCTTGATTCCGTAGCGGGGAAGCTCGTGGGCGTAGGCGGAAGCGATCACGTAGTCGCCCTCGATGCGCGAGTAGGCGATCTGCGCGACGATGTCCTTGTTGGTGAAGCGGACGATGAGACGGTACTTGGGGGTGTTGTACTTGTTCTTGTCCTGGACGGTGAGACGCTTGCGGGCGCGGAAGTCGGTTTTGCCATTGCGGCGACGACGGGGCTTGACCTGGTAGCGCTTGAAGTAAGCCTTGTTCTTGACAACCTTGATGAAACCCATTGTTACTGAAACGAAGAGGCGAGTTTAGACCAGAATAGGCATGTAGGGCTATGGGAGACAACACGAACGGATAAAAGAGGCCAAGAATAGCAGAGTTTAGAGAAGAAATCGCGAAATACGAGGACGTTGGGGTCGCGTTTACGTTCGACTTTTTGAAGATCGATCGCGCCTCTCTGTGTATCATTCCCAAACACGCCGCCGCCGCGTTACGATAGAGGCGGGCTTCATTCAGGGATATGAATGAAACGTCGCACGTTCGTTCGCGGTTTGCCCACACACATCGATCGAACGTCGGCACGCTGAGGTCACTCGGTTGTTGCTTTAATCAAATTGGAGCGAGATTTAGACTAGTAACATTGCAAATAGGCACAAATGACATCGATACAGTACACGAGCTTACAATTAGCCGCCATAACGGATGAGTTCTTGTACTGCTGGTGGATGACAGTAGAGGAGACGACCGTAGTAGAGAGCAAGCTTGCACATGAATGCACAACATGACAATTGTGGACTTTGTCTCATATTTATAAGATTGAATGACCGCGCGATGCGGCCATGTGCGGAAGCGTTGCTCTGCGTCGTCACAACTTGACCGAACGCGTAAGAAACGCGAAAATTAATCATTAGCATTCTGGACTTCGCAGATCTCTCTCACCTCCGTTAACCACCGCTCGCACGCAATCGCGCCTATGTTGGTTAATCCATTACACATTCATACCGTTTCTGGTTAGAGTCCTGCACCGCCGCAACTAGATCGAGCGCGTATAGAGGTGCGAAAACTTGTCATTAGCACCGTGGAATCACTGAACTCTGATCTCCTGGATTAGATTAACAGAGGAGCGTCGCGTCCATTCGCGTTCGTTGCCGTCCAGAGGATTTGACCGTCATCGATCTAACTCACAAGCCTTGACTTTCACTTTATCTTAATTTTCTGTTCAGATCAACAAGATGTACACCGACGCTCAAACCGCTGTCCTCGCCAACGCTGACCATGTTGAGATGGCCGAGAAGAAGGTAGAACAGAAACGCTGGAACGCCAAGCGCCTCACTCTCGCCGAGCGCAAGGCTCGCGTTGTCGAGAAGAAGAAGGAGCTTTTGGCTGCCAAGGAAGCTTAAATATCTTCTTTTTGTTATCTTGTTGGAAGCAATACAATCGTTGCCTTTGAGACCTCATTTGTGTATTGTAGCAGCCGCAGAACCCGAAGCAAAAAGCCAAAACAGCTAGTTTGAACTGTTGGTGGCGCAATCGTGGATTAGTTCCTCAGACTAGTTAGTTCCTCAGAAGAGTTAAAACTGCAGCATTTGAGCGCCAATTGCTTGCATTGTCCGATACTACTACACAACAAGCGGCTTCTCTCCCAACGGTCTCGTGGTGTAGTGGTTATCACATCTGTCTAACACACAGAAGGCCGGCGGTTCGAGCCCGCCCGAGATCAGGACATTTTTTTGCGCTCTTCTCAACAACAACAACTTCATCTAGAACTATAGTCATTTACGCTAAAGATATGTATAGTCGATCGAAATCAGTTAAAAACGCTTGTGCTAAACAAATGTATCATTTGCGTATCTACAGCTGTCTGATCTATAAAGCACTTTGTATTGCTCATTTGTTTTTTTTTGAGCCGTGCGTGCGGAGTCGTCTTTTCGTTTCTCTGTTTCAATTTATTCTGTTTCAATTTATTCAGTACTATTTACAAGAATAAAACAGTCTCACCTCAAGTATAAGCTCCAGCGAACAAAACGGAGGTCGTGAAATTGTGAACGATAAAGTAGAAAAACGGATGATCGGCGATGAATTCCACGTCGATCGACTTCTTCAGAACGCCACTTGAGCCGGTCATCGGGGCTATTTTTGTAGCAGCCGCCGCTTCCGTTCCCTTTTCGTTCATTTTGATGCAGACGCTTTGAGTTGCTTTGTCGATGAAAAACGGTTTTTGGTCGCTGATTCCCTCGAATTCTGCGTTGGCTGCTTGGAAAGCACGCTGCATGCCAAGGGCGTTTAGCACCGGCTCGAGGTCGTTATCCACGTTCACTTCAAATTTTGGAATTTTGACCTGAAACCTTGCACTGGTCATAATGAGACAGACTGCTTTGTTACCGTAACAGTGGCTTCAACGGAGTATTGCGATTTTTCGGTCTTTTTAATCAATTCCAGAACAGTCTTGCCGTCGAATCCGTCGAGCAGAGAGTTGATGTCTTTGAGCCGCTTTGGGAGGAATACGAAATTCGAAAAATTGCAGCATTTGTAGCGCATACAAAGCACTTGAACGTCATCGTTCTCGTAATACGCGAACACTTTCTTGATGTTCATGAATTCAATCTGAAAATTTCACTAAATTGGATAGATCTCGCATTAGGACTTTACCTCCCTCGTCTCATCTCCGCTCATTCTGAATTCGTCCATTTTCGTCAGCTTCTTATCAAACTCTTCCGCCCATTTTGCCTTAAAATAGAGCGCGTTGAGGATGATCATCGGGGTGTCCTCGTTGATGTCTTCTTTACTCAGCATTTTCTTGATCAATCCGTGTGTTGCTTCTTTGACCCAGCCGTTCACTTCCTGAAATGTTTAGATTGAGCGTCTGAACGAGGGTGGAAAAGGTGGTGGTGGTACGTGGTAGATTCCTGTTGTTTAGAATCAAATGCAAAGTCATATTAAGGCCTGTCATCTTCGATTCCAAAACAAGAGCACTAATCCCGAGTCAATGAAAAACTGGTCAATCTTTCAGTGCACCGGTTTACGCCCAAGAGTTCGCAATTATTGCTCACACACCCACCTTAGAGAACGCTGCTTTGTTCTCGAAATCCGATTGTTCCAGCATTCCAGCGTAATACTCCGCGATCGTCTGTTCGTATGCCTCTTTCAGCTCGAATCCCTCCCTGATGAAGAGTTTGTTCGCAGATTCCAGACACAACGTGCGGTCTGTGCCGCTCGGTTTGTTCAATAAACTCCGCAGATGTTCTGCAAAATAGGAATGAACTCGATTCTCCGTAACATCTGTGTTCCCAGCAATCAGATTCTCAATTTCCTTCTTCGTTTCTCCTCTCGCGCCAGCGTAGACCATCGCCAGGCTGACGGACGCAGAAAATGGAGAGCATGCAGTTGCTTCGGGGCTTGCGTTGATCACTTCTTTGAGGAGGTTGACAGCAAACGACGTTTGAGCGCGAAGTAACGGAGCCTCGATGAGCTGTTTCATGTCTGAAATGACGGAAAATTCAGAGCATTTTTAGATCAAGACGAGAGCAGCAGTATCGTGAAAAATATCAATAAAGTCGATGGTTTCGCTATTGAGCGGTTGTACGAACTTGAGATTTATAGTAAACTTCTTCTTGAGCTGATCTTTTGCAAAAATTCATTTATTTCCATTACATCAGATATCAGAATACAGAAATGCTTTACATTTTATTGCATAAAGACAATGTTAAAGTTTATCTGATGATTGGAATCACAGCATATGTAGCCAGTTGGCAAGCATTAAAGTATTCTCCGTCTTCGTATTGGATCCGCATCTTCATAAAACCCTTGTCTCCCCATCGTTTACCTCTCGTGTTTTTCAGTATAATAAATTGGGTGTTTTCGGGTGGTCCTTCGTAGCCGTAGCCGATGGCTGTGATCGAATGATCGACACGACGCTGGTTTTGCTGGCATCTTGGATCATAGTAGATACCTATGAAGCCCAGTTTTAACTAACTAATTATTTTTGTTACCTTTGTGATAGGTGCGGAAGGAATCTAAGTTTGAAACGATCGAAAGAGCTACCGGGCCATTTTTTGCTAATGCATCCAACACCCTTGGAACTGACGGCACTTTGTCGTTGATCCATCGAAGACGGCTAATCCTTGTGACAACTAGGCTCGCATTGTAACGACAATCTCCTTCATATCCAGTGTAAGGGTATGAGGAATCCGCCATGATTCCATTCTTTTCAACGTAATTAAAAACGCGATCTGCAGATCCATTGCGACATCCCATATTCCCAAAGATTCCACCACTGCAGTCTACGCTCTGCTGTTTGCTCAGACGAATCAATGGTCCGCCAGTCTTGAGTTTAAGAGCCGCTTCAATTGTATACGCAGAAGTGAATGCGTAGCAGCTTTGGCACCGTGCAAACTGATTTTCAACATCGGAAACAAACCCGCCCTCTCTCCAATCAATCGAACTTGGCCGATCGTTATCCATGGCCACTTCACTGTTCTCTTCGGGCATTTCCGAGTGTTGTGGACGCTCATCACAATAGCGGGCGGTATTGCAAGGTTGTTGGCCATAGTCATAGAAAATATCATCGGCGTCGAATGGAATTCGCACGGTGAATGAGTAATAACCGTCTTTTGCGGCGCAATTGTGACACTGAACATATAATGCCGTTAGCGCATATGATCGACGTCTGAGTTGTTTTTCCGTTGTAGTCGTGTAGTTCCTGCCTGTAAAATTTGAATTGCGTTATAAAAAATAATTAGAGAACGGTTACCGTTGGTGTCTACGTAGTTTTTGAAGTGGCGGTCGAGTGTGAATTTGGACCCAAATTGAATTCTTTCGAGCTCACTGATCGTGATGTACTGATGTCGATCTCCCAGGACTTTATCGCACAATTCGCGTCTATGAAATTTTCTCGTTTTATTCAAATTTTTAATTTAATCAGCTATTTAACACACTCAAAGGTGTGCGCTATTGTCTCATAAAACCTCGGCTACATTTGAAACATACATTAAAAGGAGATTGAGTTGCGGTATTCTGAATTTTTAAATTGCTGCGTTTTTTAAACAGTTGATTAAAATCAATTAAAACACTCATCAGCTACAGCTGTCTGATCCATAAAGCAGTTTGTCTTGCTCACTTGGTTCTTGAGCGATAAGTCGTGCGGAGTCGTCTTTTCGTTTCTCAAATACACAATTTTGGTAAATTAACTAAAGGTAAATGGGAATTTAGATTCAATGATTTTGCTTAGGAGAGATTGAATAATTGCGCATTTGGACTCTTTCTCAAGACTCTCGGGACAAGTCGCAGAGTAAATTGCTTCTTTAAACAACATTTATGAGGAAAAAAGCAAATGTACAACGTACCGGGTTTGACGATGACGGCGGTGGCGGTGACGATGCCCAGAAGAGGTTGCAATCGTCGCAACGAGCGAGAGAAGAATGGGTAGTTCGAACCTCATGCGAACGGAAAGTAAACTGTAATCCACAATTTATTAAAATCTCCTAGTGTTTTAACAGAGACGCACGACATTTTAGAAACGACAGAAAGATAAGGAAATTTTCAGAAACACCACCGTCAGTGTTCCGTTCGAGTGTTCGAGTGCTTTCCTTTGTAAGAGGCAGCACGTCGGCGATATTGACAGGCGTTTTTTAGTCTTCGTGTCGGGAGTGTTGCGAATGTGACTCACAGAACCGCAATTCAAAGCATTTGCGGACGGCGAAACAAAAACGACACGCGCTAACGCAGTACAGCGAAGCCGGAATCGATCTTCGATCTTGAAAAAGCTTTTGTAAAGTGACACAGAAGTCAGTGACGGAGCGTCTTTAGCGTTTTTAGACTGAACCATCTAACTTGTTCCTTTCGTTAACTCGACTGAAACTTTTTCGACTGCTAGAAACAAAATTACTATGCTAGTGCTTGTTGATGTTAATACGATTTTATGCGTACATTTCAAGTGAAAGTTCCAGTGAACAAGACACATCTTGACCTTTCATTGACAATAAATAGAAGAACAGATGATCGGCGCTGAATTCGATGCTTCTAGGCTTCTTTAAACCAAGGCTGCCGGTCATCAGACAAAATCAAGTGCTTCCGTTCCTTTCTCGTTTACCTAAATGACGCTTTTCTTTTACAAAATGATTAAAGTCTCTGAAACTTTGTGCTCTAATCGAAGTCATATGCTGATGAACAATGATTGTAGCGATTGAAAGCGTTACTTTTATGACCGTTTTTTGTATTGCTTGGCCAATGGCTAAGGGCTCGTCGTCTGTGATTCCGTTGAAATCCGCGTTTAATTGAAACGAACGCGTCATTCCAAGCTTCTTCAAGATCTCGGTCAAGTCAATATCAGTCGTAGCTTCGAATTTCGGTAGTTTAAGCTGAAAATATATGTTAAAGCGTTTGTTTTTATGTGTTCTCTTACAGTGACTTTTAACCGCTCTCTTTGATGCTTGACCTTCTTCATTACGATGCCAATCGTCTTGCTGTCAAATCCTTCAAAAAGAGAACCGATATCCTTCACCTCCTTCGTAGTTTGCAATTGCTTCCCCCTTGTACGGCAGCATCAAATTCCGTTATTATGTTTAGAAATTCAACCTGCAGCTCACGTTAACAGTCAACAACCGAAATTCAGCCATAATGGAACCAACCTTTTTTGTCTTTTTGTTGTCGATTTTGAACTCGCCTTCCTTTGTCGCCTTTTTGCTAAACTCGTGCTCCCATTTTCTGCTGTAGTAGACGACGTTTAGCATCACCTATGCGAGGTTAGGCGTCACTTCACCGACTTGCATCGTTTCTTTGATTAGTCCATGCGTTAACTTGGTGACCCAGTCGTTGATATCCTAAAGATGGCAAGATGAAATTATCATTTGTGAGTTCAGAAAGTGAGTTACCTTGCAAACCTTTTCAGCTTCGTTGAAATCCACTTGTTCCATCATTCCAGCGTATTCCTCGCTGATGATCTTCTTGTAGTTCTCTTTCAGCGTCAGTCCTTCTCGAATTGAAGGTGAAAGACGTTTGGGCCTGGACTAGTGAAGTATCTGTTGCACGCTACATCTGAAAATGTTTCCAGACAACATTGCAAACAAACAACAAGAAACCTCAAGACTTATGGTAAAGTTCGCCTCTTGATTGTCAATCGTGTTTTGAGTCCTTTAAGTTGAAATAAAAGAATTTTCGAGTAAGTGATAATGGCGTAGAAAGCCCAGTTCGCAATTCTGCATTCCAGGATTAGCGGTATGCAAATCAAGTAGATAGATATCAATCAGCTCGTCTTCTAATATGTAAACATCTCAAGTGGAACAAACGGATACGATTTTCTTGGATGAGCGTCTCGACAGCGTTATTACATCATATCAAGTGAAAGTTCCAGCAAATAACACACACATTGATGATTCCTCCACAATAAAGTAGAAGAAGGGATGATCGGCGATGAATTCCACCTTCCTTTTCCTTCTCATCGGGCCTGTCGTCATTGGACAAAATCGAGTCACACAGGCAGCTTCCGTTCCCTTTTCGTTCACCTAAATGACGTCTTTAACCTAGCTAAGCGTATTCACTGTACCTTAATGCAAGTATCCTGTACCGCATCATCAACGAAGAACGGCTTCTCGTCTGTGATTCCGCTGAAATCCGCATTTCCCACTTCAAACGAACGCGTCATTCCCATACTCTTCAATACGCTTTTCAGGTCGATTCTGGTGTCAACTTCAAACTTTGGTAGTTTAAGCTGAATTTTGAGATTAACAATGCGAAATTGTACATAATTCTTACGGTAACTTTTGATTCTTTAGCGTCCATAACTTTCTTTATCAGTTCGCCTATCGTCTCGCTATCAAATCCTTCAAATAGAGACCCGATCTCCTTCACCTCTTTCGGCAGGAAGATGTAGTTTGCAATTGCTTCGCCTTTGTACGGCAATCGCACCACTTGCACGTTCTTGTTTTCGTAGTAGCTGAATTCTTCTGTCATGTTTAAGAAATCAACCTAAAGTACATAAGATCAGTTAAAGGCAATTCAATTTTAAAATGGTGTATTATTGAAAATTAAACAAAGAACGCTGACTTTCAGCCGAGATGATGATTGACTGTGGGCAAAGCGAATTACCCCGAAAACGAACATTTAACTAAATTGAGCACTGACCTTCTTCGTCCGTTTTCTGTCGATCCTGAATTCTTCTTCTCTTGTCAGTTCTTCGTCGAATTCAAGCTCCCATTTGCTGTTAAAGTAGACCGCGTTCATGATCATCATTCCACTGTTGGCGCGCACATCTCCAGGCGTCATCGTTTCTTTAATCAGTCCGTGGGTTGATTCATTGACCCAATCGTTTATTTTCTAAACTTGGCCAATATAAGAGGTTGAATTGTCCTACTGTTGGAATTAGCTACTTAAGTTATTTATGCAAAACTTACTGTACCTTGCAAACCTCCTCAGCGTCGTTGAAATCCACTTGTTCCATCATTCCCGCATACGTATCGTTAACGATCTTCTCGTACTTCTCTTTTAGCGTCATTCCTTCGCGAACGTAGAGCTTATTTGCAGTTTCCAACATGAACATGTCGACGGAGAACTTGTTCTTTCGCATGGAATGTTGCTTTCTCTTCAGTATTTGATCCAAGAGCTCCGCAAAATAAGCGTGAATATCAGCCTCCTGCACTTCCTTATCACCTGCGATCAGCTGCTCGATCTCCTTTCTGGTTTCTCCTCTCGCTCCGGCGTAGAGCATCGCCAGGCAGACGGAGACGGAGAACGGCGAGCAACAGACCGCTCCGGGTCTTCCATTCGTCACTTCTTTCAGGAAATCAAAGGCAAAAGACGTTTGGGCCTGGACTAGTGGAGCATCCGTTAGTCGCTCCATTTGAAAATGTTTGCAACAAAGATTGTAAACAAACAAACAACAACAAACCTCAAGACTTATGGTAAAGTTCGTCTCTTGTTTGTCAATCGTGTTTTGAGTTCTTTAATTATTCGCGGAAGAAAATACAGCCATTTAAATACGAGTTTAATAACGCCAATCAAACTCTTTGCTAAAAACACAAGCAACAAACCAGTAAGACCAATGGTAAAGTTCGTTTCTTGTTTGTCAGCTGCTCCGTGTTCAGAGTTTATTGCCATATATCGATCGTAAGGAGATGCAACAATTGTCAGATAATGGGATAGACAGACCACTTGACGACTTTGCAAGCGTCGAAGAACGCTTTCGTTGTTGCGTCTTGAAGCCGCAATCTCATGTATCCCTGCTCACCCCACGCAGGCCCTGCAGTATTTTTGAGTATCACATAGTAGTCGCCGTTCGAGTCTCGACCGAAGCCCACTGCTAACATTGAGTGATCAACTTCCTTGAGGTGCGGCTTTTGACATTCTTCGTCGTAGTAGATTCCTTAAGAACAATAAACGAGCACTCGGCACAGCAAATTACCTCCCTTATATGCGTGGAAGGACGGCGTCCTTGTAAACATTGAAACCGCCAAGGGGCCCACTCTTGCCAGTTTGGTTAAGAAAGCCCGCGGTGAGGCGGTGTAAGTGGCCCAATCAAAATCCGTAATGTTGGTTTTGACTTTTGCCGCATCGTATTTGCATTTCCGCTCCGTTTTCGTGAATGGGTAGTCGTCATACGTCATAATTCCTTTGGCCTGGACGTATCTGTATGACCTATCCGGTGAACCTTTCTTGCAGCCCTTATTATTGAAGCTTCGACTGCAGTCAGTGATTTGCTGGTTGCTTAGACGAACTAAAGGTCCACCGGTCTTCCTTTTGAGCGCGGCCGCAATTGAATATGCCGCTACGAAAGCGTAGCAACAATCACAACTTCCTTGGTTATCAATAATTGGCGAGATGTATCCGTGGTCGCGCCAGTCAACGGGACTTGGAATTGTTGTATCATCTGCCTCTTCAAGATCGTCCGATTCTTCAACACCAAACTCTATCTCGGTATTTCCGTCCTCTTCGAAATACCCCGGAGAAAAAATCATGTCGGCGTTTGGCGGAATTTGCACCGTAAAAGAGGTGTGCCCTAATCTCTGTTTTTGGTTATGACACTCAACAAATAGAGATGTTAGTGCATAGGAGCGTAGAGCTACAATGCGACCACTTCTTGTGTAATTCTTCTCTGAAGTGCTTTCTAATTAGAACACAAAACACTTGCAATGCTTACTGTGCGACTGTTCAAAAGTTTGGAAATGACGTTCCATATTTTCTTCGGACCCAAAGTAGTGTCTTGTCAGTGCCGGTATTTTAATCTCAGCGTGGCGGTTGTTGAGCACGAGCTCGCAGAGTTCATGCCTATAAGCTGGTTGTAGCGAGAAAAGTTATTGCAAGGCTCCCAAAAAAAACAAGAAAAGAAAAAGGATTTTTAAATATAAAACACCACGCAGCATTTGCTTCCAATTGCATGTTCGTTTTCTTATCGGCACCGCTCTTATCTAGTGCCTCTCGAGACCTTTATTGTTTGTTTTCCTCTGACCAGGCGTTTTGGATCGTCTCGAAAGGTTTTAAAGCGGACAAAATTGCTTTGTGTAAGATTTTCTATTAACTTTAGGAATTTAACTCATAAAATGCAACTTAAAGAATGCAACCTACCGGGTATGAGGATGATGGCGATGACGATTGCGATGATGGTGGCGGTTCCTCGAAGTTGTAACGATAGCCACAAAAAGAGGAAGAAGAAGAAAACGCTCCAGTCGCATCGGAACAGAAAAGAAACTGCAATATTCACCTTACATTATTTCGAGAACTGAGGGGACTTTGCTGGCAATTTTTCCCCGCAAAGTCTAAACTATGCATAACACTGCACAAACGACATGCATTACATCGAATAGGACAGAAACACCACCGCTCAAAGTTCTGTTTAAGCGATCACTGCCTTCCTTCACTTCGAAGGCACGTCGGCGATATTGACAGGCGTTTTTTAGTTTTCGTGTCGGGAGTGTTGCGAATGTGATTCACAGAACCGCAATTCAAAGCATTTGCGGACGCGGAAACAAAAACGACACGCGCTAACGCAGAACAGCGACGCCGGAAGCGTTGCTTTTGTAAAGAGGAACAGAAGTGGCGTTAGTGACTGAGCGTCGTTAGTTGTTTCAAACAAAGTTGCAAAAACAAATACACTCTTTCGCACTGCAGCTGTCATTGACTGATTCAGATTAGTTCATTATTCATCCACCATCTAACTTGTTTTTTTCCGTTAACTCGACCGCAACATCGGCGATGAATTCGAAGCTTCTGCTATGTAATATGAACATTTTGTTGAATTCTTATGGATTATATCGTGCCCATGCCTTAACCTTAATGCCCGTGTTGGGTAGTTCTAGACGAACACATACAAGTACATCGTCTGTTATTCCGCCGAAGTCGGCTGTAATTTCAAATAACCGTGTCATAGTAAAAAATATAATCAAAAATCTAATTGACTCGTTTCATCCAACGCTCGCTTGTCCGTCTACAGTGAGATCAGAACGTAACCGAAAACTGACTGCGTTCACCGCAAATCGACGATATCTTCTCGAATTTGATTGATTTAGTTCAAGTGAATGTTCCAGCAAATAACACACACATTGATGATTCCTCCACAATAAAGTAGAAGAAGGGATGATCGGCGATGAATTCCACCTTCCTTTTCCTCCTCATCGGGCCTGTCGTCATTGGACAAAATCGAGTCACACAAGCAGCTTCCGTTCCCTTTTCGTTCACCTAAACGACGTCTTTAACCTAGCTCAGCGCATTTACTGTACCTTAATGCAAGTGTCCTGTACCGCATCATCAACGAAGAACGGCTTCTCATCTGTGATTCCGCTGAAATCCGCGTTTCCCACTTCAAACGAACGCGTCATTCCCATACTCTTCAACACGCTTTTCAGGTCGATTCTGGTATCAACTTCAAACTTTGGTAGTTTAAGCTGAATTTTGAGATTAACAATGCGAAATTGTACATAATTCTTACGGTAACTTTTGATTCTTTAGCGTCCATAACTTTCTTTATCAGTTCGCCTATCGTCTCGCTATCAAATCCTTCAAATAGAGACCCGATCTCCTTCACCTCTTTCGGCAGGAAGATGTAGTTTGCAATTGCTTCGCCTTTGTACGGCAATCGCACCACTTGCACGTTCTTGTTTTCGTAGTAGCTGAATTCTTCTGTCATGTTTAAGAAATCAACCTAAAGTACATAAGATCAGTTAAAGGCAATTCAATTTTAAAATGGTGTATTATTGAAAATTAAACAAAGAACGCTGACTTTCAGCCGAGATGATGATTGACTGTGGGCAAAGCGAATTACCCCGAAAACGAACATTTAACTAAATTGAGCACTGACCTTCTTCGTCCGTTTTCTGTCGATCCTGAATTCTCCTTCTCTTGTCAGTTCTTCGTCGAATTCAAGCTCCCATTTGCTGTTAAAGTAGACCGCGTTCATGATCATCATTCCACTGTTGGCGCGCACATCTCCAGGCGTCATCGTTTCTTTAATCAGTCCGTGGGTTGATTCATTGACCCAATCGTTTATTTTCTAAACTTGGCCAATATAAGAGGTTGAATTGTCCTACTGTTGGAATTAGCTACTTAAGTTATTTATGCAAAACTTACTGTACCTTGCAAACCTCCTCAGCGTCGTTGAAATCCACTTGTTCCATCATTCCCGCATACGTATCGTTAACGATCTTCTCGTACTTCTCTTTTAGCGTCATTCCTTCGCGAACGTAGAGCTTATTTGCAGTTTCCAACATGAACATGTCGACGGAGAACTTGTTCTTTCGCATGGAATGTTGCTTTCTCTTCAGTATTTGATCCAAGAGCTCCGCAAAATAAGCGTGAATATCAGCTTCCTGCACTTCCTTATCGCCGGCGATCAGCTGCTCGATCTCCTTTCTGGTTTCTCCTCTCGCTCCGGCGTAGAGCATCGCCAGGCAGACGGAGACGGAGAACGGCGAGCAACAGACCGCTCCGGGTCTTCCATTCGTCACTTCTTTCAGGAAATCAAAGGCAAAAGACGTTTGGGCCTGGACCAGTGGAGCGATAGTTGAACGCTCCATCTGAAAATCTTTGCAAACAACATTGCAAACAAACAAACAAGTTCATAAGACCAGTGGTAAAGTTCTCCTCTTGTTTATGTGTCGTGATAATGTAATACGAACGTTGGAGGCGACGAGAAACACCAACAACACGTTTGCTTGACTGTTCCGCTTATAGCCGAAATCAGAAAAAATGAAGGAATGTGTCGCTAACAACGGTAAACAAAAACTCGCTGCGTCTGAGGGGAATCGAACCCCTGTCGATTGCTTGGAAGGCAACCATGCTGACCATTACACCACAGACGCGTGTCTGACAGACGTCCACCGATTGGATATCCATCGCTCGTCTGGAAGCGCAGCTCGACGCGGGAATATCAGAAGCGTGTTCTCAAAGCAATCGAGCATCGGTGGTTCAGTGGTAGAATGCTCGCCTGCCACGCGGGCGGCCCGGGTTCGATTCCCGGCCGATGCAAACTTCTTTTTTATTTGTTTGTGATGTTCTCTGATCGCCTGTTGTCTCCCTTGCCGCTTCCTCGTTCGTCTTCTCTTCGGCGGAACGGAGGGAAGCGGCAACGCCGGCGATTAACCAAATAATTGATTGAACATCTCATGTTGGCGCATGTCGCCTTGCATTTGTCTCGTTTTCGTGCTGAGACCCTTGATAGTCCTGTTACGTTCGGTCAAGTGTCATAACCACCAATTCGAGATCACGAGGAACGATTATGCCATCAGAGCATGATGAAACGACCGAAAATAGTCAGTTTCGGCAACATGATCGTCTCTCTGACCGTCTGCCGTCTCCCTCCGTCGACCGCCGCTCGCACACAATCGCGCCTGCTCATGTTCGATAAAAGCGCGGCGCGTCCATCCGCGTTCGTTGCGGTCCGGAGTCATCGGGTTATCACATTCTGTTCACTTCTCGACACGATTCGATCGTCAGAGAAACTCGTACTTCGGTACAACGTGCGGCTTTCCGCCAAAACTCGGCCTCACCGCCTCCAATCGGAGCGACTCGCGTCAATCCACCCCGCAAGCCTCGCGCTCGCTTCTTCCCGTTGACAACCACTCGACCGCAACATTTTTGGAGAATTTTAGGGAAAAGTTTGGGGAAATTTTAAAGCGAAAGAATAAAGGTTCATTTGAGAGCTTCTCTCGTAGCGGTCTCGTGGTGTAGTGGTTATCACATCTGTCTAACACACAGAAGGCCGGCGGTTCGAGCCCGCCCGAGATCAGAACACTTTTTGCCCTCAACTCAACAACCAGCGCTAATCGGTAATCAGCTAATTCTCGAAAAGCGTTGCTAACGTGCCAAAAGCAATGCTGCGCTCAAAATTCAAGCATTGCTTTATCGTCATATAAGGCTTACAGTCTGAATCTCCAGATCAAAGCAATCATGGACTCGACTGCCTTCTACCTCCTCTGCTCGTCTTCGATCGCCAATAAGACGAAGGCGTTGCTCCAAATCTCCGACAGCCTTCCCAAGCAGCTGCTCGGTGACAATCTCTTCGTCAACGCCATCAGAAACGCTGTAGAACCAACTGGAGTGCTCCTAGATACCCTCGAGATGGCCGTCGAGCAGCTGCTGCTCCTCTACTCGTCTCAATTCGAGGACTTCCAAGTTGAGATGATCGCTGACTACTTCAACGCGTTGAGTTTTGGCTTCGAATCCGACGAGTCTGATCTCATCGTGGTGCTAAAGGCAGAGCAGGTGAAGAACGAAAAGCTCCTGGAGAACGCCGAGGCGACGCGCACTACAATCAAGAACCTGAAGGAAAAATGGATCGATGTGATTAAAGTGGAGAACGAACGTCTTGAGGAGAACTACAATGGATGCTGCCGCTCAGTCGAGAAACACGAAAAGCAGCTGCAGCAACTAAAGAAGGCCTACAAGATGAAAGCGCAGAAAGGAAGTCTCTAAAACAACATGGTCTCTTCACAATTCTTGAGGTGTTGTGAGGGGTAGTTGTTAATAAAAAATTGCTTAGAACCACAGAAACTATAGATTGGTAGCATTGATTACGCCCTCAATTAAGTCCCCTACAAGTCCTGTATTCAAAATTCCAAAAATGTTGCGGTCGAGTGAATGCCAACGGGACGGTCGGGTGACACGGGTCGAGAAGACTTTTCCGGGATTTTTAAGGCGAGTCCGATCAACGGATCGTGTCGTAGAAGGTTCGAGAACCCGTTGACTCCGGACCGCAACGAGTGGAGGTCGCTGCGCCGCGCTTTTATTCCTCGCATGCAGGCGCTATCGCTCGGGATCGCGGGTTGGCGGATGGAGACGGCGGACGGTCAGAACGCTGAGGTCATTCTTCAACATTTTCTGACCGTTGCGAAACAGTACAATAGTTTTGCATCTTTTCAACCCACAAATGTGGCGGTCAACGGACAACGATTGATTCTCCCTCGACCACGATGGTTTACTCTGATTTCTTGCGTTTTCATGACTTTGTGCACCAATTTGAAGTCGCGAGGAACGCTTCTGCCACGTGATCAACGCAAAAACCGCGCATCTAAATATGTCGATTTCAGTCAAATCGTGTTGAGACCACCGATGTTCTAGTTCTAGTAAAAGTTATCTCAAACTCAAACTCGTGTGACTCAAAACTGAGCACGAGAAACCGACAATAAACAAGACTTCGTGAGCGTAGTCGCAAGGGCCAACAATTGAGAGTAGAAAATTCCAGAAAAATTAAATAGGAAAGCTGGCGAAATGAACTTTCGCTTGTTTACAGTAATTTACAGATTTAATTGCTTAGAATTTGTAATGTGTGCATATTAGTGGCCTCCGCCTACTTTAAATCAATTGTTGATTGCTATTTGATCCGTGAATGATTGGTTTGGCCTACCCTATTTCTAATGATAATTCATGAACTCACGTGTCACCGCCTAAAACGAGAACAACTCTTAAATTGAGTAGCACGTGTCATCAGCGTTGTTCAACCCGTGAAACGCTTGTAAAGTGTCCGATTTCCGCACCCACTAGCGGCCGCGAGTGTTATGCAATACAACAAAACTTGTCTGATTACCCAATTCCCTCCTCCTCCTCCTCCTCCCTCTGACCATCGCTTGCCGCCGCCCGATCGCCACTTTGGTCGCAGCTGACGCGAACGACGTGCCAAATCGATCGCTAACAGCTTTGTCCAAATCCTCCGGCCAGCCAACATAAACAAATGCCTCCGAGCGTCCGGCGCTTCGGAAGAAGATGATCTCGTCGTCGGTTGTGTCATCGCGATCTCCCAAATGCTGTCACTACATCCCATTGCTGGTGAGTTTTGAGCATTTTTCGCGTTCGGCGCTCAGCGGAGCTTTGAAGACTTGTTTGAAGGTGTTGTCGGCGTTTCTCGCAATCGCCTACGCGCTCCTCTCGATCGGCGCCAGTTATCTCGCCCTCAATGAAGCCTACTATGCGATCGCCTCAATCGTCTTCCTTCTGCACTCGATCTTCACGATTATGTACTTCACGGGGCTGAAAGATCGAAATGAGTGGATTATGATACCAGCGCTGGTTGTTGAGGTGAGTGCAAAAAATGTTCTGATCTCGGGCGGGCTCGAACCGCCGGCCTTCTGTGTGTTAGACAGGTGTGATAACCACTACACCACGAGACCGCTGCGAGAGGTGCTCTCAAATTAAGATTGGTTTGTCAGGTCAGTTTTGACGCTTAAGAGCCAACATTTTCATTTTCTAAATTCAGATTTTAAACCAAAAATGTTGCGGTCGAGTGAATGCCAACGGGAGGGTCGGGTGACACGGGTCGAGGAGACTTTTGCGGGATTTTTAAGGCGAGTCCGATCGACGGATCGTGTCGTAGAAGGTTCGAGAACCCGTTGACTCCGGACCGCAACGAGTGGAGGTCGCTGCGCCGCGCTTTTATTCCTCGCATGCAGGCGCTATCGCTCGGGATCGCGGGTTGGCGGATGGAGACGGCGGACGGTCAGAGCGCTGGGGTCAATCTTCAATCTCGCTCTTAGTCTGACCGGGCGTTCTATATTGACATGTACAACAGCAAAAAGAGTTGCATCGGCCGGGAATCGAACCCGGGCCGCCCGCGTGGCAGGCGAGCATTCTATCACTGAACCACCGATGCTCGATTGCTTTGGGAACACGTTTCTGATATTCCCGCGGCGAGCTGCGCTTCCAGACGAGCGCTGGATATCCAATCGACGGATGTCTGTCAGACACGCGTCTGTGGTGTAATGGTCAGCATGGTTGCCTTCCAAGCAATCGACAGGGGTTCGATTCCCCTCAGACGCAGCCAAGTTTTTTTTGTTTTTTTGCACGCACTTGGTTAGGCTTAGGCGGATATTCTATAACCTCAATCTACCGGATAAGCTGCGATACCAAAAATCTGAATAAACAAAGAATAAGAACGTGGAGGCTTTTTCCTGTTTCGCGGCATCACAAACCAGGGACAAACACGACTAACATCTTTGTTAACCGAGCTGTAGACCTAACAAAACAACTTAATCCTCGGTTACACTCCCAAATTGGCATTTTGGTGCTTTGAAAAAAATGTTCTGATCTCGGGCGGGCTCGAACCGCCGGCCTTCTGTGTGTTAGACAGATGTGATAACCACTACACCACGAGACCGCCAATTGAAGATCACTTCATTACAATTTTGATATTTTTAGATCCTCATGCGTATTGCGATGGGTTTCATCGTGTTGGGACTATGGTTCGCCTACGTCCTTCTCCTCTTCGACATTTTCACCTTTGAGTCTCCCTTCGGCGGTGAGTAAACACTCGTATTTTGAGAACAACGTGGCCTTTCAGAATCGCTCTCACCGGCGAATTTCCTCCTCGTCGTGTGTCTAATTACCACGTTGCTCTACGCGCTGCTCATCCGCCTGCTCTTCCCCTATTACGACGGCTATCGACACACGAAGAAGTTGAACGACAACGAGCGGATGTTAGGCTCCGTCGCGATGCACACGAGTTGTACCTCACGGCCCACTGCGCTCTGAGGTGTCTCTGTCTTGCTGGTTGGTCTACGGAGCGAGTTGGATGGGGGTGAAGCCCGTATATCCGTTCTGGTAGCCTTCTTAGTCTGTTTATTGGGGGTTTTTGAGCTTTAAATGGCTTTTCCTAATCTGAATTTGGCCAAAATGGGCTTTGATTTGGGTTTTCGCGATTTTCGATCCTCACTTTTGGTCAAATTGAGGCCAGCAAAGGGGAGTGAAAGCTCAATTACAGACTAAAGATGCTGTCAATCCGGATTTTGATGGAAAACCTGCATTTGGTGGCTTCAATTCTGTAAATAAAGCTCTAAAAGACCAAAATTGATCCTCGCCCTCCACCTCTCTCAGCGCCGCTCCTTTGTTCTAAACTCCTTGTTTCACTGTTACTTCGTTGTCTCAAAAAACTGAAATAAACCGATGAAAAAGTTGTTTTCATGCGTTTCTGCGCGGTATTTAACCTCGACGCAACCTTTCCCTGACGCTCGCCTCGACTCTCAAAGGAAACCAGCGACTATCGGAGCGTGTGATGACAAACCGCAAAGCCGGGCCGCGTTTCTACTCGCGCGGCGTGTGCTATCAGCCGGAATACCGAAGAGTTTTCTCTGATTTTAGCGATGCCCTGCAAATATCTCTGCTGTTTCTACATTTGCCGTCCCAGTATCGTCTGTAGCAAGCAAGGTAAGTTTGACTAGAACATAAATCTGCGATTTTGGTGCTTTTCAGAGACTCGAAGTGCTACGAGCGCCTTTGAGGAGCCATGCTCACTTCAGACCTCTCCGGTCCTTGTTCAGCCGTCCGCTTCCTCGAATAGCGGACGCATGAATGCCGGAGACGTCTACGATCGCTCCTCTGGCGTCTACTTGGGTCCTACAAAGAAACCAGGCGCCGCAAACGCAGAGACCTCACAGTAATCCCGTACTCTACACGTTTCCATACCTCACTTGATCTCATAATCTCATTTTTCACGTTCCTCTCTCGTTCTCTGTGTCGAGGATTACGGTAGTCGATTCTTTGATGTCTCTAATGAAATCCTCTATTTTTGGAGTGCAAATCACATGTTGGTATCCAGAGAGGTGACCATTAGCAGCAGCGCGCAATGCGCGGCGCTAATTGCCGTGAATAAGCAAAGCCGGCAAAGTGCGTCAAGCCCGCGCATAAGTTGTCGTCAAGAGGCGTCAGGGGAAATCAAAACTGTTTACATCGGTTTCAGTGCCGGATTTTGAAAAGGATCAGGATTATCAACTGCTAATGAGCGGAGACATCTTAGACCAGTCAGCTTACAATTAAGAAGTCTACAAGGCGAGATTCGAGCGCTAATTTTGCGCAGAATGAGGCAATGCGCCATGTGACCACAACTGAAATCGCGTACGCAACATTTAACTCTAAATGTGCACGTCGAGAGGTAGAATTTTGACAGCTTAATAACCCGATAGGTCGGAGTCCTTGAATCCTGCAGGTCTAGTCTAGAAAAAGAAAACAGTGCGAAATTTGGGGAATTTTGGTTGTGGGATGTTCCAGTTTAACCGGCAATGAGTGTAGCATATATGCTCTGATGAAACGGTTGTAGCTGTTGGCACACAAGAACACTACAAACTCGGATGAGTAAATGTGTTCGAGAAAGCGTACTTCACGTGAAGTAAACTCTCGGAGGCGATAGCTGCCGTTTTCAGGTTTCAAACAAGCATTTGCCACGTATACTGATAAATATGCTGCTGATAAATATCGGCATCTCTGATAGGCTCCAAAGCCTTTAGAGCAGCAAGCAGAGCAGCCCGGAGCAGCAGAGCCAATCGCCAATCGACCGAAACCAGAAGAGTTCAATAACACATCCGCACTTGTGTATGTGTTCTTGTCGCCTTTCATTTCACTGAATACTCATGATAGTGCTCGCCTGTGTTGGCATCGAGTACCATGCAGAGCTTCAAGATTGCGCGGAAGTGTTGACTATTGCTACGTTGGCAAGAGCCATTCTGCAATTGCTTCTATCAAGCACTTATTCTGCTTGGTTTACCGACGTTTAAATCAAGCTTGCTTGTTGATATGAGGATATCCGTCTGGAGTGCAAGTTTTAAGCACAAACAACGCGAAGCTCTACGAAGCCTGGTAAGCCAAAAACTAGGCTAAACCACTAAGGCAGTTACGATATGGCTAACCAAGAACTAAGCTACCAGACACAAAAGTTCACCATGTACCAGACTCTTGGCGGCAAGATGTCTTGCTTCGTATTTCTATAGAAAAACAGTGTAGACAACAGAACATTTATAAGTCATCTTTAACAATAAACAAACAACGTCCAAAAACAAAGCAAAGCTCAGAAACTACATAGACTACTATAGAGCGTATTTCAAAATATCGTAGTTTGTCGCTAAAGTGTGACAGTATTCATGTCGAACAGAATTGGCTCGATCGGTAGGTGAAAATATGTCGAGCCCACGTCCACTGACTACCTCCAAACAGTCGGTACTGCTCAGAAAACTGAATAACTAATAAACTAAGGTTGATCATGCTTAAACTTGCAGAAATCGTCGGTCATGCAGACCTTTTACTCCAAACGGTTTCAGAGTTATATCGTTACGTCCAGATTGAGCCTTTACGAAGTCGAGCAGCGTTTTATAGACATTTTCTTTTGTAGGAACGGTGTTCCAAACGTCAACAACTGATTTTTTAATTTCCTCGAAGGACCAAATCTCATAGTTCACACAATTGGGAGCATTCTGCACACACATTTGCAAGAGCACCTTTAAATTCTCCAGATAGCGTCTTTGATCTTTAAGAGCCTGTGTTCTTTTTGCATGACATCTAATCAATGTATCTTTCTGAAATGTTACGTTACGCAAAAGAAAGATAATTTCTGTCGCTCACCTTGATATAAGGATCAACAATCCTTATGAATGTACAAGTTGAAGGGATCTCCGATGCAAACAATTCGTAAGTGTAACAATGAGGTGTTGATAACGTCTGTGGTACAATTCTAGGCGCACTAAAAAAGCGGTGTTTTATTTCAAATTATTTTTTCAAAAGCTTACTTTGGGCCCACGCTTCTGAGTTGTTGATGCAGTCTCTCGGGACGTGTGTTGTCCGTGTAAGGTATTTGAGTAGGGAACCAGCTAAATGTTTCTAACGTAAACCAAATCAACAAATAAATCTAGTTATATAGTCCATGTGTCGCCTGTTTGTGCACAGATGGTGCACTCCACAAAGTTCGACGCAAGACCGAACTGATTTGAGAATTTTTGTCAGATTCTGACGATTGCTACGTGTTCCACAATCTCGTATTGCCTTTAAACGTTCATCAATTCGAGTTCAAGCAAATGCACAACGACGAAAAGTCAAACTTTGTGGTGCGCAAAGAGTTGTGTGAGGTTGGCAACTACAAAGTCGGTAACACCAGAATAAGAAAACGCCAAAATCTCATGCACAAAACAACAAAATATGGATATGGATTGTTTGTGGCCGTAAAATCATGTTTGTTCATTGAATTTTTCAAAGCTGAAATGTCAATTGTGACTTAAATATAGTGGCCGCAAGTTAAAAAATTTGGGCTAAGCAAATATCAGAGAATCCTGTAAATTTTTCTTAGCGTTGTTAGTGTTTAGTTCGAACGTTCGTCAGGTCCAAAACTCGCAAGCTTGCCTAATGTTCTGTTTCCAATCGTTGAGTTGAGGCAACTGAAGTTCCCATGTGAAGTAATGCGGTACTCCGCTGAAAATAGAGCGAATAAAGTAGATAACAGTATCACATACGTTGCTGGATTACGCCATAGAGCAGCCATATGCTTTCAGAACTGTTCGGACTGAATGATTAATCTACAGTCTACCGATAAGCAACTACACGCAATAGAAAGAAACGCACATCGCTCATGGACAATCCAGCAGTAAATGAATCACTAGGTAAATGCAACGCGCACAAGAGTTGGCTATTTGCCGTTTGCTCAGTGCTCGTGTGCTGTCAATGATAGCGCATTTCTTTCTCAGCGCTTGCCGAATGATAACGGTTTACGCGTTTAAGTCATTAATCAAACAACTTGTGGCCAGTTCAGATCGATCGATGGAGCGTTTCTTGGTCAATCTCTTTGACCGTCCGGCGTGCTGTTTGGCCGCCAATGAGTAGTAGGCTTGCTACTCCGGTTGTGGTGGTTACAACGAAAATTTCTTGCACCGCGAGCAGTTTCGAGAAATAAGCGCATTTACATTTCTAAGCACTTTTGCATTTAAAGGAGAACATATTTAGCTCAAAGTTGTAATTTAACTACATAAATTGGTAATAATCAGTTTTTAATTACAAAATTATTTTAAATTTCATCAAAATGGGCAAAAATGATCTAAACTGCAAATTATTGAGCCCTAAAAATAGACACAACGTGACTCTGCGTTCTTTACTAGCTCGCGTCATTATGATTTTATGTCTTTTCAGGAAGTAATCTCGAACCAATTCCAATGGGAACTGAGGAGCAGCCAGCATCTGTCAACTTTGCATATTCTTCGAATTGTAATTTTCTACCATTTTAGATCTTTCACATGTCTACAATCCGTTTTTCAAGAAGTTCTGTTCCTTTAAAGTCGGCGCTATCAAGACGTTATCAACTATTCTCAGCACATTCGCCGATGCGCAAATGAGCGATAAAACCGTTTTACTGCTTGCTGTTTGCTGCTGCACCATATCAGTGTCATGAGAGCGATTGCCCGACGTATTGATACTCGTCTGCACAGCGTGATTCAGAATATTTAAAGAGAAGTCAACACCGCCTCTCTGTTGAAACAACTGTGGATTGATATTGTTATCCTACTCGACTCGGCTGCAGGAATCGGGACAGCAGTTTACGGTATATCGTCGCTTCAACTGCATTTTCATTCATTTCATTATAGCTCAAAGCGTGAACTGCCTCTGTTATCCTGCAGTTAAAAATGCGTCGAGCCGCACATTCGTAAATAGAATTTACCGAGTGCCGCTCGTTGAATCATGAGTCAAACAAATGATTTGCATAGCGTTTTTATAGTTGTGCAAACAGCTCTAAAACGCGATTTTATGGTTTTCATCCACGCAAATCATCAACTTCATTTCAAAACTATTTTCTGTTACTGGATTGATGTTCTGTATTGATATCGGGATTGATCACTTGTGTTTTTCGTTTGCAGACGATTGTCGTTCTCTGCCTCATTTGAGAGAGCATATTAATATATTCACGGTTTCAGCATCCTTTTTCAGCAGCCAATTCTGATGGAAGCTACAAAAGAACAGCCATCTTCTCTTAGGTACTTTGCTCGTTTGTTCGGATTTCATTTATGAGCGCATTTAAGGTCATTTGCTTACTTGCGTCTCAAGTTTGAATCCATTGAGCAGGAAACGAGAGTAATTGACAAATGTGCCATCCTGTCCTCATATTTCAAAGAACTCCTAATAAGCAAAGATGAGGAGACGTTGAGAGCAGCGCTCTATCTGTGTGCCGTTCGAAGCGGCTTAATCACAAAGTTTGCAAAACTTAAAACAAAGAACAAAACAGAAAAATGGCCAGAACTGGAAGACTGGTTTAAAGCACCCACCAATGACGGCTCTTTGTCGCTTACTGTGGTAGAAGTGCAGAAACGACTGAAAACCATAGAAAATGCTTTCGTAAACGCTCTACTTTTGCAGTTTTTCCTCTAATCAATATTGGTTTAGTTCGAGGTAGATCGAGAACGGCTAGCGAAAGAGCTTTTTGCTGAAGTTAATAAGGAAGAACGAGACTTAATTTTTAACATAATCACTGGGAAAGTCTTGCAACAGGTGGGTCAGGTGAGGACTCTCGGAGCGTTGGCTGACGCATGCTCTGCTCAAAATACTCCAAACGGTCAGCTTTGTTGTGAATTATGTAAAAACTATATTTTTTAGAATCACTGGAAATCGCTAAAGATTTGAAGAGAGCTCAACAGAAATGCGATGATTTTAATTTTCTTGTTGACACAATGTTAAACAACTGGAGCAAAGCTGCAAACCTTTCTATTGCGTTGAGAAGCATACAAGAGACCTATGGGAAACCAGTTGCTCTAATGGAAATCTCCAAAAATATTAAGAACGTTACAGATTGGGACCGTTGGTACTGGACTCCTTTTCGAGAGGGCATACGATTGCAGGTAGAAAGAGTTTTGCTAGTTTTTTTTTGACGAATTACGGTAGAGGGAAAAGCTAAACTTTTCACTCAAAAGTGTTGTTTATGTACAAAGGGTTTTTAGGTTCATTACAAGAAGGACGAGGGTGATCTTATATTCTTAGACCGAGAGGGAATTTTCGAAAACATTGACGAGAACTGCAGTAGGGAAGCTCAATCGTGCATCTCCAATGCATGCTCAAATGCATGTATTTTGGAAGTTGAGCTTATCAACAACCAGGTTCATCCACAAAAGTAATTCATACCCGTAGAATTCTCTAAGGAACTCATTTTAATGGACTACATTTCCACGAGCAATACGACTCTACAGGACTTGCGTTATGAATCCAGAAAAGAGTATTTGAATAAGTTTAAGGAGTCTCCACGTGTTCGCGTAGCAAAATTTGAAGAATTTGAAGAAAACGAACTTATAAATTGCCTCAGGAAGGCAAAAAACGCAAGTTGTAAAAAGGAATGCTTTGTTAAAATCAATAATCTAGGAAGGATTTAAAGGAATCGAGTTGAGGGCGTGTGAAGCCACCTTCGCAAATGTAAAATTTGCTGGTTTTGAAGACAATGCTTATGGCATAGTCCGCCTTGCCGCTGAATTTGGTAGCCTTTTATTCAAACAATTTAAAGCGTTGCATTAAATTTTAGAGGAACTCCCAAAGGAAATTGTCAGCATTTCATTGCACGAAATCGATACGGAGAATCGGAGCATTGTACTATCTAGAGATTCGTCTGGTAAGCAATTGCTAAGAACACTTTCTGGCCATTAGGTGAGCCGAACACTTTTTTCAGGCATCTTAAGAATCACGATGCCCTCAATGCGCAGGCAGAAAACCAACGAATATGTGACAATTCGCCAACTGGACAGCAAAGCTATTGCAGACAATTACTCAAAGAATCTAAAAAGTAACAATAGTTCTTTTCTGGATAATTCCGGCCGTTTCACGTGTTTCTCACTGCATGAGCGTTCGTCGCCACATCGAATTGGTCCAGAACGACCCAGGAAACACAGAATTGTGGCTGAATGGTCGAGAATCGATGAAAATTTGTGATTCTCCGGTCGATTTGAACTTTCGGCGTGAGTTGATTTTTGTGCTTTTCTCAGGCAAATGGCAGCATTTCTGTGTTTCCGGGGTCCATTGGATTCAGCGTGGTCGATAATGAAGGTAGACGAAATTTCAAACAAAAAAATCGATGCTCCTTTAAAAATCGTCCCTTTAATCTGCACTGTTCGATTCAGCTATTGTGACCACCAACGAAGAAACTTGGAAGGAGATATTTAGAACGAATTTACCCGACGTGAGAGAAGCAGAGCTGGAAGAAGGTAGCATATGCGAAAACGAGTGTATTGGAGAATTGTGCGGTTTTGTTATGCGTCTGAATGAGTACGATACGTACGCCCAATTACTCAAAAAAGTCTCGAGGGTCCAAAACTCGATGAACTTACTTAAAGAAGCGGTAACAGTGAACCTTTATTTCAATCAAAATTGAAGTTATTTTGTACAGATTGAGGAACGCGATTCAAGCATCACAGCACAGACAGAAACGGTCCTGTCCCACGCTCGTCAACTGGCAAGTTCAGTTTTAACTAACATCAACCTTTACCATTTGCAGGCTTTGCACTACATGCTAGATAACGTCCTCTTTTCAATTTCAAACTGCATGTTTGACATTGACAGCGTCCTTCCTGAGCTTCAATTCACCTTGGATCAACTCAAAGAAGACACCCAACCGACGATAATTAAACTTCCAGCCGTGCCACTTCAAGCAAACGTAGGATCGAACAGTGACAGTGATTTCAGTCTTGATTTTTAGATGAACGTTGTTCGCTCAATGATTCTCCAATTGGGCGTCAGTAGAGTGTGCGCTGTAAGTTGTCATAACTTTAAATCGCATTTCTTTACGCTGTTCAGAGTTGGGATGACCATGAAATGACCGAAATGCGGAAGAAAATCAGCAAAAAATATGAAATTCAGCATCGCAAAACTGAACAATCCATCAAGTTCATACATGAAGGTCAAAAATCAATTAGAATCGCTTCACTCGAGTTGCAACAAGTTTAGTACAGCTAAAACCGCTAAACTAATCCATTCGCTTAAGCTCTTCAACCAAAAGTTTCGCTCCGCTGTTAGTGTTGCCTCAGCGTCGGGAATGTTGACTGCGATTGCGCAGTGCTTCAAGAAGGCGAGAGCTGAACCGGAAGTTTCAACACCGAGCATAGGACACCTTTCCGAGCAAATGGAAGGTTTGACCATTGATGAAAAGGACTTCATGGGCGCTTTTGATGAAATCGTCAAAGGATTTGCAGAGTTGATGGAGGAAAACGAAGAAATCCTAGAAACGCGACCCACAGTGCTGAGAACTGAGTTTTCCCTCTCTTTCCTCGGCTAATTGTTTTGATCATCTTCATTTGCATTATAGTATTTTGCCATTTTCTCGTTGTTATGTGTTTTTGTTGTATAAATGCTCTGAAGAATTAACGCGTGCCGACGCGTTGTCAACCGCCATGAGTTAGATATCGAATTTTACCAGGTGCGCATGAGTCGACGTCAAGCTGCGACTCATTGGTTTTAATGGCGGATTTTGCAATGATCAGGATAATCAATTGCTATTAGCGGAAAAATCATCCTAGGCTGGCACAGAAAGCCAATTGCATTAATCTGTGAGGGTCGAAAAGTGAAACTTAAAGTCGTCACGCGTCAATCCGCGGTCTGCCATTAAGATCGGCGCTATCAAGACGTTATCAACTGTTCGCAGCACATCAGCCGATGCGCAAATGAGCGATAAAACCGTTTTACTGCTGTTTGCTGCTACATCATATCAGTACCATAAGATGCTTATGCGATTATTTGTGCACGACGTCTTGACAGTCCTATTAGTCTCAATTGCTCCTGATTGCTGGAGCAACGCCAGCAACGGTCAGGAGAGCTGCCAGGCGACAGGACTCACCGTGAACTACTCGTATGCACAGCGTGATTCAGAATATCTAAAGAGAAGCCTCTCTGTTCGAACGACTGTGGATTGATATTGTTATCCTATTCGACTCGGCTGCAGGAATTGGCGATAACAGTTTTCACACGGTATATCGTCACTTCAACTGCACTTGAATTCATTTCATTATAGCTCAAAACGGAAACTGCCTCTGCGATCCTGCAGTCGAACCGAACCCGAGTTGCGTACGTGAATGTCGGAGAACGCGCCCACGTGATCAGCAACATGTTGGCGTATTATTCCATAGAAAAGGCGAGGAGCGCCGTTCTGAAAGTAGCCTTTCTCAACGAGATTACTCTCAACATTGAAGCGTAAGTGCAGAAAGCAAGCGAAACAATGCCGTCAATTTTAACATTACAGTGGACTCCAGGCCGCTTTGGCTCTCATAGATCGAGATACAAGAGCGAACCAACTAGAAATGGTTGTTCTGTGGACAAGCAGGCATATTCAACAAAGCAACGAAGATGAGTACGATTCTTGCAGGGCGGCCGAAGCACTCAAAATGGCGGTACTCACACACTCTCACAACTCTAATTTCTATGAAACACGCAGCGGAACGCAGCCAAGTCCTGCGGCAAGTCCTTGCGATTGGCTATCTTCGGAAGATTCGAATTTGGCCGAACCGCGCCAGTGTCGTAAACTGCTTCTGTGGTCACCACGACTGGCTGCAAATCATAGCAGCAGCGATTCAGACCGAGAAACCATCGTCGCACAGTCAAGCGATAACTTTGAGAGATTCGGAGGGCGGCTCGATTGCTTCCATGACGACAAGAAGATCAATATTACACATTTACGCAGCGGTTCATCCAAGAGATCGACATGTACACTTGCACAACGATGAATTCCGCCAGCATTTGGTCTCCGACATCGTGCGATTTGGCCTATTTTGAGCGCCCCTTCTGCGATGCCGAGTTGAACGATTGCTTCACTCCGTTTCAAACTTTTACCGCTGTATTTTCCAATAAATAATAAGTAGCTGATCTTCAATTTTGCATTCAAAATCGTTGTGTAAACCTCAAAGGGTCACTGTGCTCGGTAACGAGTGATTGTCATGAAGACTCACTGGCTGGTGATTGTTTGTTGCGCTAGGATTTAGATGTAGAATTTTACTGTTAGATTCATCCACTTGCAGTGTCTTTACACATCATTTACAATCTTGTAGAGCTGCTGGAGCAGCCTCTTCAAGACGGGCGTTCTATCCGCGCACCTCGCTGAGCACTTCCGCGTTCTTCCCAGCACGCTGCCGCAAGCACCGCAGGAGTTCGCGCTGCCCGCTGGGCGCCCGCACGTGCTCCCCCACTCTGTCGTCCACACACACACACACTTATCTCCATTCATCTTCGGTTCACTTTGCGCGCGCCTTTGCGTTTGATTGATGACGGCACTGCCGCGAGAATCCCGTCCTTTAAGAATCGTTCTTGTCTCTAAAAATATCCTTTTTCGGAACGCGCGCCCGCGTAATTACCGTACCCCTTCGTGTCGTGTGTGTGTGTGTTTGACATGTGACCACCGGAGGAGAGGTGGTCAAGCGGCATCAGCTGCTCGGCTAAGCGCTGTTCGTCAAGGCGCTCTCGTTCGCTCTTGGCCGCCATAAATCGTCTCCCTAAAACGCTCATAATAACAATTAATCAAACTCTAACGCGCGCGCTACTCTAAAGTACAAAATACGTTGGCACCTCGACGCGTCAACCTTGACTTCAAACTCCAGGTTCAAATGCCCCGCGCGTCGACGCCGCTACCGGGCGCGCGCACTCGTTTCAAACTGTGACGACACGAGACCAATTTTGGTCAATTTCGTCGCGATTGCGCGCTCTACGTAGTTTGAGCGCGGTCGCTGGCGATGGAGAAGCTGAAAACGACAAGTTTAAAACTCAAACGCTCAACTTTCACGGTGCAAAGAGACCACAAGAGGTCGTCCATCCAAGACTGTCACTGGGGATAATTGAATCGCCGTCCAGCGGATCAGCGGAGAGAGTTCAGATGGTTAATATTGAATGTAGTGTTTCCTTGTTGCTTCTGGTTCGGTTCAAAAGTGATTGTAAGGAAATTGTAGGCCATTTAAGAACCGTTGAATTGCTAAAAATGATCCTAAGAACGTCTAGAACATGACAAACACCAAGTGCATGTGCGCCCTAAAGAACTCGATCAGAGAGAAACTGCTTCAATATGATCTGAACATTAAAAACCTGCTCTAAAACGAACTCAGAGAGAGATCCATCCAAGACTGTCACTGTTGAGATCGGACCGTCGCATATTTTGGATAAATCATTGCTTCACTCTGTGATTTTTGCGTTCAAACTAAACCTTAGCATAACGCGCTTAATTAGGGCTACATCTTCACTGTTGAGCACTAATCAATCAGTGGGATTTGGTGACGGAAAAGTGGTCAAACGTTCCAGCTTTGACCGCTCAGAATACGAGTTGCAGATTTGGTTATTATTATGCTCAAAGTTTAGAAAGAATGCGCGAAAACAAACCTAAGGAGCGGTGCATTCAAGACTGTTTATGTCGAGATCAGAACGATTGGATAATTAATGCTCCAGGCGTTTACCTTTTTCCGGTCACAACTCTTAATTTTACGTTCAGATTCTTAATCATGAGTAATCTTCATTTTTCCAATAGATTTGAAGTTATAAAAATGAGCTTTAATTTAATCTGTTGACCGTGTTTCGATCGATGTTTCAGTAAACGATCGCAAAAAAGCAAAAAATATACCTTTCAATTTGTAATCAACACCGATCTTCACATCGTAATCAGTATCACTTGCACCAAAACATCCCAAATGTCAATTTCTCAGTCGATTTGCACAATAGATTGTTGGCGGTGATTTATTTCAATGAAATGGCGGCAGCGACGGTGATCACAAGTGGGCAGGCAGGTTCTCGTCTTCTCTTCGTCCACCATTTCGCTGACAACCTTTTAAAAGCGACGTGTGCAAAGTGAATCGATCAGAAATCGAACGTGCAAAGTGTTTGCAACAGTTTGTTCGTTCTCTGCTGCGAGCGAGAAGCAAACAACAAACAATCTCTGTTGACGGTCATGCGAATTCTCAGGCGGGGGTTTTGCGTCAATTTGCGGTGCTGTGGAACCGCCGACTCCGACTGTTAGGACAATCGAGTAAACAACTTTTTAAGGTTTTGACTTTTAGCCGCTTTTTCCAGTTATGCGGTGCCCTATATGATGGATGTACGGTATTTTACAACAAAAAGTCGATCTGCAAACGTTGTTTTTCATAGCACCGCAAACGACATAGTACATCCTGTTTGAGGACCTTTTAGCGCAACTTGCCGCGCCGACTTGGCACCAGGCCAGGACAAGTTGAATGAACCAGCAGTCTTGTCAGACAGACAGTTGCTTCGATTTCTTCAGGAAATACCACTTTGTGACCTCTCGTAACAGTCACGCATACAATCCACAACACATTTTCCACTCATGGTAATGCCAGCAAGGATTCAATCAACTTTCGAGTGCAGCTTTCGTGCGAATTCATGGCCCTACGACATTTCGTAAATTAGGCCAAAAAAACTAGAAAAGCTATGCGTAAGCTGAGCTTAGCGTAAAGCCTGAAGCGCATTAAATGAAGCTATCTGTTGCCACACAGTCGGAAGCCCGTGAGAAGCCCTAAATTTTTGTTGTTGACCTATGTTAAATAAACATCGATTCTGCAGAAGGCCAGAACCAGAACAGAAGTTCGGAAAAGAAGGCCAGAACCGCCAATTGGGCATTATGCTTACTGGCTTACTGGTGAACCGAACAGAGCTGAAAGTTTTCAGAACTTCAAGCTTTGATGTGCGCTTCGGAATTCGCGTGTTTCCTTGCACCTTTGTGCTCTCATGTCAGATGGACTGACGAGGATGAAAGTTCATTTTTTGTAAAGGAGACCAAAAGGTCGAGAGCGGCCTTGCAACGGCGCATTTTCAACTTTGCAAACGCGACTCCAAGGTACACCGCAACCTCTAAAGAGCTCGCCACTCTTTGATTCCGCACCCCAAGCGGTGCAAGATTGAGTGCCCGCGCGGTTTGATTTCGGTGCTCAAGGACCACCGGCGATTGATCTCGTTTGGGGCAGTGCTGCTGCTTTACAGCACCGTGCATGGATACTGTAGCTTAGCGCAAACAACTTTAAAAACACCGCAATCAATCTTTCCGACGGATTGCAGTCGTAAATTGTGTCCAATGCAAAAGAGAGACCGAACATGTGAATTTTCCAAGATTGACCGAACATGCGAATTGTGTCACTAATCTCAACTGGATCTCTCTTTCAAGCGTCGAGTTGTGATTTTTTCGTTTTTGCATTGGATTTACGAAGCGATGTGCCGTGAAATTCGCTTTTTTTCGTGTTATTTCAGTTAATTCTCAATCTAATCGATTTCAGTTCCTTCGCCCACCAACGTCGATCGCCCCACCATGGACTCCACGGACTCCACGCAAAAGTCGAGCAGCATGATCTACATCTGCGGCGAGTGCCACAGCGAGAATCAAATCCGCCCCAAGGACCCTATCCGATGCCGCGAATGCGGCTACCGTATCCTCTACAAGAAGCGCTGCCGTCAGCTGATGGTCTACGACGCGCGTTAGGCGCTTCAAGCTAAGCTGAGTTGATCTCCTCCTCGTTGTTTTCTCGATTTTCATCTCTTCTTCTTCCTTGTTCTCGTCTGTTATTTTTGCTCTGAAATAAAGCCTGTTCAGTCGCTCTGGGTCTCAATTTGACGAATTACGTGGAACGCATGGACTTTGGCCGATTCTCGTCATCCCAAAATGCGGAGATTGAACAATCGCACCTCTTATTTTGGGTGTTTTTATTCCAAAACTGTCATTTCGCATCGTTTCGGCGCTGCGTCTTCGGTCGAATGGCTCAAAAACTCTTCCGCCTCTTTCAGTTTGATCGATTTGTCTGGACAGACGGCGACGTTTACCATTTTGTTGATTTAGACATGTACTATAACATCCTGATTGTCACCTCGGATCTACCCTGACCAACAGAGACTAGAAACACGACTGAAAGCGCAACCTAATGATCACTGCTGTTTTCAGTTGCACATCTTGCTCAAAAGCTGACTAGGAAAGTTCGTACGTTCGCGCTCACATTGCAAAACCCGACTTTAACTGCAATTAACACATTTTACGACTGCAATCAATCTAAAGGATCGATTGCGCAATCGTCTTGAGGTGTTTTTTAGGAGCTGTTTGCGCTTGCTCAAAGCAACGCGCTCGCTGTACACTCAAATTAGATTAATTGCGATGGTTCTTGAGCACTGAAATCAAACCACAGGCGCTCAATCTTATGATCATTGCGCACGTGGTAAGCTGGCCAAGGATGGAGCTGTTTTCATCGTTTCACTACTTGCTGTACAGTGTTGCCAGTGAGCGCCAAACACGGAAATTCAAGAATTGTCTGGCTGTAAGGATGTCATGGATGAAAATTTGTCTAAGAGGCCGAATACAGCACGTAAACAGTTGTTCTTTTGAGAAACGATTTTTCAACTTCAAGGTTCTGGTTTACAAAATTGGTAAAATTGTCTTGTATTCGATTTTTTGAGAATTGCTCTTGTAGCGCAATTAGGACGGTTGTCTGCAGCCTGAATTTAAACTCTCTAAAAATCTGACCAATAAATTCAGACGTTTCCAGCACTTGATTCTTGAAAGAGCTGCTCAGCTGTAGTGGTTCAGGCCAACTCATTCGTAATCGAGAGGGGTGCGGCGGCTCACAGATGTCTAGGATGCCATCTAGGGCGGCTCACGATGTCTAGGATGCCATCGGACAACTGATCCTCCGCCAGACAATGAGCATGGCTTCACTCATTGTCCTGGAAGCTGTAATTCCGCCTATTCTTGAGCGTTTCCAATGAATGTCAGCCGAATGAGAAGATTCTACCCTCACCAAACAGCCTACTCGTTAACCCAATTGATCATGGTCGACTTAAACGCGCTTTTATTGTGTATCTAACCAAAGTCATTAATATTTGCATCATTTCTGGGTCTCAATGTCAACTAATTTTACTCTCAAAGCGCTTTATTCGCTTTATTTCTGTTTGCATCAACTGTCCGGTGTTTCAGTCGGTATTTTTCGTTCCAAATAGTTCCTCCGGTCTTAGTCTTTGAACTCAAATTGAGAAAAGATCAACATTCCCTCGTCGGGCTTCCAATTTTGATTGATTCGTCCGATTTCTCATCTTTTGGTGTGAAAAACAACCTTTGCAAGTGAACTTCCTGCTGTAAAATACCGTAATCCAGTTGTTGGGCGACGCCTAACTAGAATCGGAGCAGAAAGTAGCTAAAAATCTGGCACTTCAAGAGTTGTTTACTCGTTTCTTGTCGTGCGGCGGTTCCACAGCACTGAAAATAGACGCGCGGAGCACTCGCCGTGCGCTGTGCACTAGAAGATGAAAAGCGATTTTTAAGGTCATTAATTATACGACTGCACTGAACTTTGAAGTTTGAAAAAGGCGGAAAGCGATTGACGTCTCGGGAGTGTGGAGAAACTTCCGTTTTGAGCAGGTTCTGCAGCACTGAAAATGAGTGATTTTATCTTTAAAGACGAGAACTTTAGGATAATCGTTTTTCCGGGAAAAAAAGGAATTCTGGTTGCTGCGGTGAGTCGTTTAGTTCCAAATTCAAGTTCAAGCGCCGTTCCACAACAATTTCCCCTGTTTGTGCGCGCGTTGCTTTCTTCTTTTGTCGTATTTTTGCGCGCGCGCGCGAGAAAACAAAGCATTTTGAGGGGTGAAGAAGAGGAACACAGGCATTATTCTAATAAACCGGTTAGCTAGAGCAGAGGGCAGCTCGAGAGAAGGAGGTTAATGTTGAGTTTCACAAGCATAAAGTTGAAATGGCGCTGAAACAGATTCAAAAAATAGAGCTCGCCGAGACCCTGCCATGATGTCTCCTACGAGTCAGAATGTCAAATACGACTAAAACATCGACAGGCAACTACTTGCGGAGCCTGGTAAACTAAATGACTGACTTAAAGCGCAGATCATGAAGTAATGAGTTCAATTTGGCGGTTTGGAGCTTCGGATCTTCAAATTGTTAGGCATTGGCCTCTAAAATGCACGGGTGACTTTGTTTTGTCGGCTGGCTTTTGTCGCAAAGTCAAGCGAGTTCAAACTCGGAGTTTACATTCTCTTCGCTCAGACTCATCACCACTCCTTGGTTTTCTAGGGGCGCGAAGCCCAGCGAATCTTCCTCTGCGTGTTTTTGTCCTAGGGAATCACGGCTCTTTCGAGAATCAATCCCGATAGGTTTTCGCATTCATCAGTTCAGTCGCGTTGCAGAGTCGCTGCCGCCGAATTTTGATATCTCAGATTTAGATTAACCGCACCGGTGTTACGAGCGGGAAGCCTGAGCGCCCTACGAAGCCTAGTAAGCCTAAAACTAGGCAAACCCTGTGGTAGCGCCTAGGCCTACGCCTAACGCAGTTACAGTACTGTTAACCTAGAACGGAGCCAAAGCTCTCCTTACGATGCCTGCTACTCAAGTAAATTTCTAACGGCGAGTTAGCCGACGGCCCCTTATCTGGCGGCGAGCTGTTCTGTTCCGGCTTTCAGTATTTTCTGACGTCTTGTACTTGGTTTAAACATAAAATGTGATTGAAATTCACAATTCCACCCGAATCTGCTCCTTGATTGCTCCTACTCGGAAATTTCCACCGCCCCTCTTATCTACAATGCATTCCTATCGTCTTAAACGGCATCAATTAGCCTATTTTTACATTTTGACTCTTTGATTTCGCGCATCGCTTTTGTCAAAACAATCGCCGTCGCCGCTGTGACGTCGGCGGCGAACTCAGTGCGGTGATTCAGCAGCAGCATAACCTACTTAAATTGACGTTCAGTCGGAGTGGCAGGTCCCCAGGTATCGAAATAGAAAATATTATTGCTTCAATTAGTCTCCAAAAACAGCTTCCCGTCGTCGCTTCATCAATCATAATCGTTGATAGATCGCCGCTTTCTCCGTCGTGCTCGCCGCCGCCGGAGGCGCGAAAGAAGTCTTTAATGAGATGATTGATGGGTCGTCTGATCGATGGCGATCCATTTTCCGACGCCTCGCGCGCGCGCGTTGGGCGCAATTTTTGAAGATTCTGGTCCGGGTCATCGTCCACACCAATAAAAGTCAGCAGCAGACTAAGTTTTCCTCCCCCTCCTCGCATTGGGGGGGAGGGGGAGACCTGGGAAAGCCAGTTCTGAAGGCAACAGACGCAAAAAAGCACTTCTACTTTCAAAAGTGCAGATTTGAAAGAAATGGGGTAATGTGGGGTTTTCGTTAATTAGGTCACAAATTGCTCCAAATCGTTGAGCAAGTGGGGAACGTTAACAATTGGGCTAATGAGCTTAGAAGAAGCCAAAGTGACCCGCGAATAGACAGAAACTCAACTGATTTCCTTTCTAAAAAAAGAAGCTAAGGTGTACAGGGTGCTATGTAGCTGACAGAAGATCTCGCTAGTCCTTCTATCAACCAACGTGAGACTTCACGACACGTTTTAACAAAATTTGCTTTCATTTCAATGTCCGCATAGATTTAATGCATTTAATTTAGCTGAAATTTGTGAGATAACAGCCAAGAAACAGCGAATTGTTTGACAAACTATTATAGCAGAGCTGTACGGAACCGTCCACTGGGTGTCATGATGACATGGGAAACGCTCATAAAGAGCTTGCAACAGCGCACAGAAGAACAAAACTGCAAAATACCATCTTCAACTTCGATCAATTCTACAATAAGACTTGCCAACGTTGTCATGAGAGCTGATGTTGCTAGAAATCGTCATATGTTGCTTGTATGACCATGATAGGTTGGAAACGGCTCTGCAAATTCCAACTTTTGACGGCTATCACGCACATTGTGCAGAAATCAAAGCCTTTGTGAATTCATTTTTGATTCTAACGAGGTCCTCAAGGAGAATATCATTTGCGGCCTAACGAATAACAACTTTTGCAAATCAGCCTTTTGTTGTAAAATACCGTACATCCACCGTCCACAATACAACTCATAACAGGAATCGGAGCAAAAAGCGGTCAAAAGTTGTTTACTCGATTGTCCTAACAGTCGACAGTTTCAGAGCACCGGAAATTGACGCAAAACTCTGCAAGCGCATTCTGTCCACTTGCTCACAATTTGAATAGATTCAAGATAAGATGTACTTTTCCTTTTCAGCAAATTCAGCTCTCCTAAAGTTGTAGTAAACGCACTCACACATGCAGTTCACATGCACCTTGCGCTCAAAACTTGAAATTCCCCCAAGCGCTAGGCTCTCTCCGTCAAGCGCAGTGCAGCTTCGGTGCAAAAGTTCACTTTAAACCGCATAGCACACAGAAAGCTGTGTTTTATCCCTTTTTCGGCTTGATCTTTCTGATTGATCGCAGCAATAAGATCTGTTTTTAGCGCACTTGGTGCACCGTGCGCGCTGCAGCTGCTGCGCGCGGCGGTCACTAGCGCAGAGGACTCACGTCCTCGCGGTGCGCACAGTGGACGCGCACATCCTAGTCGGTGCTGAACAGGTTCGTTCTGTTCTGACAGACCGACGAAGCGTTCCATTGGCCTGTGCACAAGAGGAGACACCGTTTTAAAAGGCGGTTACTGTAGAAAGAGAGCGAGAGTCTGCTCTGATCAATGATCTTGGCTGACACAAGTTACACTAAAACTCTCCAGGATACAACACACTTCTTATACCAGTTTGCAAACGCAGGAATGATCACAGATCACCACCGATCGCACTCCCCAAAACGTCCTCTGTACGAATGGCGATCGATCATTCCATTTTTTGGCGAAATCGAATCTTTAAAGAGTCGCACACCGGTTTAAGGGTTCTTGGTTATGCGAACAGAAGTGCTTCTGCGATTGTTCCACGCCACGCTGTGCTCTAATTATAACGTCTTAAACAAGGAATCACAGTTTTTGACAATCGGCTAGGCCTGAAACCCTTGATAAAGGCTTAAAATCACCATGATTCGCAGTGATTCAACTCCTAATCCCTCAAGTCACCTCAAAAGGCCAAATTTGTTAAAAATTGAAGTGATTGCACACCAGTTGATAGGCCTCAAAAGGCTCTTTAAGTATGAAGCCACAGCGCAGTGATTTTTCAAATTTCAAGCTAATCAGCACGTCCCACTCGTTCTTTCGCTGCTTCACCACTTCTTCCACACGCTCCCAAGCGCCAAACTACAGTATCCCCTTCATCGCACATTCCCCCGCCGCAAACCAAAAACCACCTTTTCGAAAATCAACCAGCCGCGCTTTTTACGCCATCAGCAGATTCTTTCGTTTTTTGCTCATCATCTCGAATCTTTAAGAATCTCTCCTTGCGTCGTCGTCGTCGGTCGATCGGCGATACCGGTTCACCTCGACGGCGACGGCGGCGAAATGTCAGATCGTGTGCGCGTCCGAAAAGTTACACAATCGCGGGTACCCCCGAGCGAGGGGCTGAGATCTATCTCTGCTGGATTTGCCCCCTCTTTGAACGGTCAGCTGACTCTGCGTGACGCCTGCGACTGAGAGCGAGCGAGAGCACAATGGAGAGTTTGCTGCAAAATTGTGGTTTGCAGCTCTCTGGAGGTTCAGTTGTGCTGAAGGCAATGCTGATCTGAAGGCAAACTGAACGTAGTAAAAGCGATTCTTACTGTCCTGACACGGAGGCCAGAGCGAAGACGGTTTTGGACATAGTGCTGCTCTACTGTACAACCTCACCAAACTACTCTGTTCGCAAAATAGAGTCTCTGTCAGCTAAATTTGGCTCTTTGGGGCGAACTCTGGCTTGAGGTGACATTGCAAGAGCATGAAATTGGTGTTCAATGCGGTAAGCAATTCGTAATATGACGTCTTTGATCAGTGAAGACTGTGATGTGATAAACTCTCGAAATGGTTTACACTACAGTGAAGCACAAAAGACACAAATCGGTTCATTGCAGGCACTTTCTTTCACAGGTTTTTTGGGGGAAATTATGGGTTATCTTCCATTACATCATGTTGCGTAACCGTGATAAATCAGAATCAGGAAATAATTCCGAGTTTTGTAGACTTGTGCTCTGTTTTGTAAAAAGCAGCGATGATGAGAGCGGTAACCTCTATATGATCATAATTTAAGTTGTGCTGATAACCTACAAACTGTGAAATTCCACACAAAAACACAAAAGAGACCATGTTGGGCATTGTTTATCGCGTTCCGACTTTCAAAAGTCGATCTGTCAGCACCGCAGCACCGAACGCTCCTTCAATGACGCACGGCGACCCTTTCATCCATCAACCACATCTTTAAAGATTGTTTTCTCTCTCTCGCTCGCATTTTTTGGTCTTTGGAGATCAGCTGCTGTGACTGACTGGAAGAGAACGAACGTGGTCTTTGCCTAACACATGGCGGATCGGAAATAGCGCGAAAGCGAGCGTGGTGGCAGCGAGGAAACCGGAAATATTGTGGTCACAATGATCCGAATGCGAACGTAATGGCCGAAAAATGCGGCGGTTTTGAAAAGCGCTAGAGGGAAGCAAAAAGATCAAGGTCTGAGGCCGTGACTGTGGAAACCTGAGTTGGAGGTGAATTCAGCTCAGTGTGTAAGCGAATTTTGATTACCATAATTGGTATGCTCAAAGGGAGATGCTCAATGGCTCAATCTATGGCTCAATCCTATGTTTAGGTGACGAATCAAGCATAAGCTTACCTTTTAATTACAAAAATAGTCTTACGGTAGCGCGCAAACCGGTAAAATCAGTCTTACTTCAGTAATCTAAAGTTGCAAATTGAAAAGCAGATTGATTTGGCTATAACTGTGGCCTATGTCAGACAATAACACTTCTACTCATCAGTGCCTAAATCTAAGAAGCCTTGGAACAGAACAACAAGGATTCCGTAGTTGCGAGCGTCTCTTGTTAATGTCAAATGGAATCAGGTTCTCGAAGGACTCGCCGAGAAGCATTCCCTTCATCCAAGAAAGCTCCTGTTACGTCTCACATCTCCTCCTGATTGTATTTGGGTTAATTCCTGACATGTGTTTTTTAGTTCAAGGGTTAATAGATAAAGAAACCGTTTTTAGAACACCTGACGGCCCTTCTTCTACCAAACACACCTCTATTCATGTTTGAGTACTGTTTTCAAAAATCAACTATTCGGTCAACTGTGACCAGAAAGCCGGAAAATCACGTTCGGGGCTCAAAACCCGGTAGGCTAACCGGCTTTGTACAAGTTTTCAAATATTGGAAAAAAATGCACTTTCGCTCAATGATGTCATCGATCGTCATTCAACCTAGGCTTTAAGGATCTCACAATCAAACAATCAGTTTTGTGCTTTTGATCGCGGAACTTCGCGTCCTAATTCAGTGTTCTCGTCCTCTTCGCGTTGCCGCTCAAAAAAGGTCTAATTCTAATTCGATTTAGGCGCTTTTTGTGCGCCCCTTGAACAGAGACTTCTCCCGTGATCTCGCCGTCGCACAGCGGCGTACAACAGCACCAGCCGCAGCAGCAGCACATGATCGAGTGCCTTCATCGACCTTGACGTGCGACTACGGTAGTTGTCGAGAGAAAGTCGCCGAAAATCGACGTTCGGAAATCAAAAATTGAGCGCCGCGACGCGCAAGAAGCGGCAGAACACGTGCGACTTTGGATTTTGATCGTTTTAGGGTAGGATGGCGCCGGTGCTGATGCCTATCGCCGCCGCTGCTGTGATAGTGCGGAGGAGAACTTTGAGTTCTTGGCGCGCACGGGGTTCTTTTCCGGTATACGTGTACCAGATTGAGAGCTATTTTTAGAGCTGCGCGTTCTGAGCTCGTTGGTTCAGCTGACCGCGAGCTGGCAAGACGGCGTAAACAGATGAGCTGTGTGGATAGTGGAAGGCGTCAGTGATCAAAGAACTGGTGAAGTGAGTATGTTCGAGTTGAACGGAGCCTGAAGCACTATACATCAGCGCCGCAGGACCCAATTTTCGATTCCATATAGGTTCTTAGACAACTCTCCACTCTAAAATTGTCCTATAATGCAAAATCAGGGTATAACACCTTTGAAAGTGCTTGATTTATCACGGGACAACCTGCTCGCGTGATCAGTTCCAACTCGATTCATCACTCTGAGCAATTACCGTACACGTTAGTCACACAAAAGACGTAAATATCACGCTTTCTCGATCAATCTTGACTAACAAAAGTCGATTTGTCAAACTGTTTACAGCGCTAACGACTCAATTTGTCTTTTCAAGATGATTGCTGTTCAGAATCATCCAGGAAAGAGCCAAGTCCACTCCAGCCAAGTATAGCAGTGCAAAGTCCACTCTAAAGAAAGTCAAAAGTTGCAATTGTTCACTATCGCTAACCCAAATGGGCGAATTTGATTGATCGACGCCTTAACAGGTAGTCATGCTGCTGCTGATCGCAACGCATCAAACCGTCGACCGAACCCATTTTCAAAAATAGTCTCTTTTGTGGAGAACGTGTTTTGCTTTGACCGATTGCGCAAAGCTGCAAGCGGGAGCAGCAGCGCAGTTTTGGCGGTCGAATTTGCAGAACGAGAATAGGCGGCAGTACGGTAGTTGGGTTCGGCAATGATGGAATTAGCCGCCGCAGCCGCCGAGACCATAGAGAGTGTCGTCATTCTGGTGCTGATGTGTGTGCTGCTTCTGTGAGGAGTGAGCTAGCAGCTAGGAGAACGAGAATGAGAGTGTTTGTCGATCGTGTCTTGAAAATGACGTCAGAGAGCAAACAGGCGACGTGAGCGGCTTGAGAGAGATCGAGAAGGCGACTAGCCTGCGGATCAGGATTTCGTTAATTTGCCATTTATAGCCTATTCCAAGCAATTTTGATGCGGTTGGCTTTAAAATTCAGGGTTCAAATTCATAAACGCGTTGATCATTACGACACTTTTTCAATTTTTTGAGGATATTTGTGTCACAACAATATGTGGAATGCTTTGATCACTGAGAAGTAGCGTTGGAACCCAAAAGCCATCTCTGATCTCAACGATGAAACAATGCTAGTTTACGCTTAGATCAAGGAGACGCGTGGAGCCGCAAGGCTTAGTGGTGGCGGTTCATGCACTCAAACAAAGCATTGACAAGTGGTTCGCAGACAGGCCATCTCATCAGATAAGTGATACTTCGTCAGATAACGACCATTAGAGCTCTCATCGCTAGCGCACACATCCGATAAACCTTGAAACATCAAGGATGCAGTCATTTCATCCATTCTTGAGCGTCTCCAGCGGATCCCACGAAACTCCGGTCATATTGTCATCTATTCTCCGGGCCCTATGGACTGTTTCACTTGCTCTAAATCGTTGTATCAGTTCTGAGACTGTACTGACAACATCACACCTTTAACCTCCGGAACAGATCCGTCATAATCGTCTGCACCTCGTCCATAAACCCAAATTTTGGTAAAACTAATGACACTGATGACGCTGAAAGTCCACACGCGTCGTCGCTCTGTCTGCCTTGACGCCAAATCCGTCATTTCAACGCCACAGGTGCGAAGTAAGTAAGTCATAAGGCTGTGAGAGAGCGAGTAGAATGATCGATTGGGGTTCACTAGCGGTCGTAACCTGTTCGCTCCGCTCTGTCCTACCGCTACGGGACAAAATCCAAAGTTTCAAAGGCCAAAAGCGAGCGCCGCCGCGCGGAACCGGTCGGATGTCATCAAGGTTAATGGAGGAGATTAGCGTTCCAGCTAGGACCAGATTTTGCTGCTGTTTTTGCAGCGCTGAAATGTGTCGGCTGATGAGCAGGTTGCGGCGGACGAGTTTGTGATCAAAACTCAACTTGGTCACGTTTTCCCACTTTGCGATGCACTTTAAGGGCGCGTGAGTCAGTCTATCACCTCAAAAACACCAAAAATAGACCAAAAAACCATTTTTTGGCCATTTTCATCATGGTCACTTTGAGTGGAAATGGTGGTACACTTACAAGACAAAGATACCGTAACCCATGTGAATTGACCGGGAACTTGAATAAGCGATCAACGGGATCAAAGCGATTAATCACAGATTGACATCTTTAAAAAGATGTTTACGATTATTTCGGTTCAAACGTTCCCGCGTGAGTGTTCCCCGAGTGTAAGATCGGTGCGCCGAAATTGGATTTTTGATTCTCGAAAGTACTCCAAAGAAAAGAATGTACGCGCGCTGACACGTGTATACGGTAGCGAGAGACGATTAAAGAACTGAGAGTTGTGGATCTATGGTTAACGGTTTTTGTCTCAATTGCAAAGATAGAGAAACCGTTTCCGGCGGTGGCGGAAGCACAAAAAATGTGTTTTGAACCTGTAGGAAAGGAAAAGGCAAACAAACTTGTTTGTCAGGTTGGTCTGAAAGGTTTGAATTGATGACTAAAGTGGACGCTGCCTCTAGGAGTTGACAGAAACGTGGCTTTAAATAGTTGGGTTTGAAAGAGCGGATGGTGACCTTCGATTGCTGAAACGAAGCTTTAGAGCTGGCGATTGCGATGGTTTTTCTCAAAAATTAAGCGATATTGCGGTGTCGTGAAAACTTTTTGCTTTTTGTGTCTATTATGTCTTTGTCTGAAAGAATGAAAGAACGAAAATGGTCTTCTGTTGGTGAAGTTCGTCTTGTTTTCGATCCGCATCAAAAACAAAGGAAAAACAGAAATGTCGCACAGGTGTAGGCTCTAGCCAATCCGTTTCTTTCGAGGAATAGTTTTATTCTCAACAGACTTATCGTTTCACAATGGAATCTGCTTCTACGCATGCAGCGGTCAGGTTTGGGAGTGGAGTTTCCTGACTGACGACTAACCGATCAAATCAGGTCATGATTTTTTGAATTACAAGGCTGAAAATGACCAGTGAGCATCTATCATACGTGAATAATTCTTCTGAACCAGCCTATAATGGCAACTTACAATTTTTTCAGCTGAAAATGCTTTTAAAAGAGCCAATTTTTGCAAATCGACGTTTTGGAAAAATTTGTTTTTGGCTAGATTAAGCACTATCGCGGGATTACCTCATCTCAGCCCAAGACAAGTCATCACTGGCACCATTCATCACATGGAGAACTCGTCCCTCTGATCGCACTCATTGCAGTAAACCTGTTTGTGTTTTTCAGTTCCGCCGCCATTTTGAAGACCGGCGCCGCATCCACTTCCTCATTACCTTCTTCTCCTTCCTTTAAATGTCATTGTTCTTAATTTAGACCTTGTTCATCAACCGCGGCGGTCAGGCGCTCGCAACAATCCCCAAAATAGCCGGCGCCAGCTCGGACGTGGAAACCCGACTACAAACACCCCCAACACCGCATGATCGCTGATTTGTGAATTCCAAAAATAGCCCTCACGTTTCCGGCGATCGCTTTTCTCGGGTGCTCAGCGTCCTCCAAAGATGCGCGAGCGGAGATTGATCGAACGCAAGTGAGCGGTGCGCGCGAACTGTATTCGTAAAATTCGTCCCCGGCGCACGCGCGTGCGCACTCCAAAAATGGAATCAGGCTGTTTGCGCGCTTGAAGACACGAAAATCACGACAACGACGTGTGCAAACAGCGCCGCCGTCGCGATAAACGAGACAAACATGGAAGAGAGAAAGACTCAAACAGCACAATATCACAAAAAATCTTTAGAAATCGAGATTTGCGTGATTCACACGGAAATCACGCGTTTGCTGAATATCAGCCTCGTGCGTTTTGTGATCATCACGGTGGTCAAACAGAAAGAAGCGCAGAGCGCAGAGAGGAGATATCACGTGAGTGACGTACGTTGAAGAGCGTTTTTTGGGGCTAATTTGGGGAAGAAGATGTCAAAGAAGATTAGAAGACGAGAGATGAGAAGCGTCATGTTATGAAAAACATGGAGTGATGAAGTTGTTGCTGGATTGGAGCTCTCTGCACTTGTTTACCATAGCAGAACGAGCAAGTATTTCTGAAAAATTCAAAAATTTCGAAGTTGGGCGACTCGAAACTCAAAGGTGGAACTGGATTGATCATAGGGTCAAGTGGATTGGGTGAACGGGTGAACAAACGGCGGATGTCGTCACGTCGGTGACGTACGTTGAAGCGGGGTTTTTACGGCTACTTTGGGGAATAAAGTGTCAAAGAAGATTAGAAAGCGAAAGTTGAGATGCTTCAAGTTGCTTTAAAACGGCGAAATTGCAAGCTGACCGGTTAGCACCTCTCCAAGATGGCAGAACAAGCCAGAATTCTAATCTGAAATATTCAGAAAATTACCAAAGTTTGTGGACGACCGATAACTCACAAAAGCGATTCTAACTGTCAAAACAGAGCAAGTGGATTTGGTGAACTCAAATAAAATCAAATTCAAATCTGTGATCACGTCAGTGACGTACGATGAAGCGCGTTTTTTGCGGCTAATTTGGGGAAGAAGAAAAAAGTGTCAAAGACGATTGGAAAGCAAAAGATGAGAAGCTGCCAGTTGTGGAAATTGAAATAATCCTTAAAGATTGTACGATCTTGATTGGATTTTCGACGATTACAGTCAATTGGAGGTGTGGCTGGACTGTAAGTAGGGCTTATACATGAACGACTTAACAGAGCAAGCGGATTTGTGACTTTCAATCACGTAAATGACGAGTGAACTGTGCTTTTATTCTAAGCTTAAAACAGTCATTGTTTAACTCCGTTGGTTAAATCGCAGATCATCAGCATTTAGCACTTGAATGACGTACGCCGAAGCGATTGATTCGGTGAATGATGAGTCATTGAAGATGCATGCGTAAGCCATAAGTCATAAAGCTTCAGTTTTGACGTTTTCATACGTCATTTCTACGTGACGTCTCTTTATCAGTAGGATCGTTTTTTTTGTCAAAATATAAATTAGTGATCTGTCCTTGTCCGTTGACACTTGCGGCAATAACACGCTACTATACTCGATCAAAGGTTAGTCCAAAGCGCCATCCAATTGATCATTCGATGGGTCGAGATGGGTCGGCAGGCGGAAGTGGTTTCAGTTGGTGGTAGTTCAGCGATGGCGCGAGATTAAACACCATAACGTTACTTTTACGCGCACATTGATGGAAGCGCTAAGTCTAAGTCCTCGATGTTTGTCTACGGGGCCTTCAAAATAGACAATTACAAGTTCTACTTTGGTCAATTTTAGCTGGAGGTAGCCTTGATCAGCTTCAAATCGATTTCTAGAGGCCTTCCAAAGCTTCGGAACGCTTCAAACAGGAGGCCGTCAGTCCCTGTCTAAGAGATGCAGTTCGCAATAGTTTCCAATCGTAAAGCGCCAAAAATATCTCTCTCCTCAAAGCCAACAAAGTCGCTTTGTGTAGCGGAATCGTCGCTTTTTGCAACGATCACATCACCGAATGCAAATAACGGGAACACAAAGCAACGTCTCAATGTCAAAAGCGCGATTTCAGCTCAATTCAGAATTGTGATTCAGAGCTCGCTGTCTGAAACGTTCTGAAGCCTTTACAGCCCCTCCCAAGTCCTACAATGAAACAGCACAGCTAATGGTGTGCGAAAATGATCGATTACTGTAGCTAATCCAAAACATGTCAGCTGACTCACTGCGCCGCACTTCCTGAACGGCGGTTTCCAAGCGCCCCAAAAACAGGTCCAACAGGAAGCATCCACAAAGCCGCGAATAGAGGAGGTAAGAGGCGGCTGACTGCTCAAAGCGGCGTGATTCACATTGTCTCTCCGAGGAGCCAATTGCAAAGAACCAGTCCGCACAAGTGAATCGCGGGCTAATTCAAAGCCTCCATTAATTCAGACCTGAACTTGTTTAACCTGTTTGCAAAAATGCGTTTAATGCGTTCGTTGCCTCGTTTGAAATATTGCATATAAACAGTTTGTGTAAGCGGCAGCGGCAGGAGAACCTGAGCGACGCAAATGATCGCAAATGTCCGAAAAACGTCATCGAACGTCGCCGTCGCTTAACGCAGCGGTTGAATGAAGATCGCAAGTCTTAGAAAGTCGTCGCGGTCACGTGGCGCCGATTTTGAGTGCGAACAAGAGAGTTAACTCGTTGAGTAATCACCGCGGGTTACTGTAAACATCAACAAGGCGGTCGTTAACCAGTGAGCGGACCGGAAATGCTACAAATCGCTCTCTTCTCTAGCGTTTTTGCGGTCTTTTTGACAGAAATCTGAGCGGAAACGTGGTTGTAAAGGCTTCAGAACGGTTCAGACATCGAGCGCTGAGTCACAATACCGTGCATAAACCCCAAAACGCGCTTTTGACGTCGCGACGTTTCTTTGTACACGTTATTTGCATTCGGTGATGTGATCGTCGTCGTTGCAAAAAAACGACGATTTCGCTACACAAAGCGACATTGTTGGCTCCGAGGAAGGAGATATTTTTGGCTTTTTTACGATTCTGGAACAGTTTGACACTTCATTGACCATTCATAAGCGTCGCTTTGAACCTGACAAAGCTAGCGTAACCTTTACTTTGCTCATTTTAGAGGCTGTAAAGTGTTAATTAATTACTGTACTTTGTCCAGCGTAGAAGGTTATGAAAGGTGTCAACGACAGGGAATTCCTGTCAGTCTGGAGGCTTTCTTCATCGCAATAGGACAGAGAACATTGTTTTTGTTGTCGAAACACAGTTTTGGGTTCAATATTCACTATTCGTCGTTCACGATAGCAGCTTGTGCCTTTGAATGGGGTGCTATCTAACAGTGTACTTCATTCTGCAAATCGAGAATTGGCTAGTTGAACCAGAGTAAGCCGATCCTGGACAGATGGAGAAACAGACAGATTCAAGCAGAAAACAATCAAACTTCTAGCTTCAAAATGCCCTCATTTCAATAACTAAATCTTGCGGTTTACAGCTCTATACGTCTTTTCCTACCAAATCTAGCATCGATTGAGTGACAAAGCTAGTTAAAGTTATTCACTGTAACCGTTTTTCGTACTTTGAACCCCCTAATCACGCAAGATGCTAACTACATTTACACCTGTTATTCTAGGCGTCTGGTAGAAGGTGAGCATTTTGTGTTGGTGGTCAAACCACTGTTCAAGATCGAAATCTGTTCCCTTCTTGCACCAGCGACGCAAAATCCATCGCACTACGCTGGCACAACTCCAATATAGGCACAATTCAATCATCAAACGTTGTTGCTTGCCTACAGTACCCTCAAGCCTTGGATTTTGTGATGACGTCGCTCTACTACACTATTCACCAAACTACCCACAAAAAAACAGAACGACTTTTACGTCAATCCACGTGACATCGCCTCCTCTCCGCCATCTCTTGATCGTCAAGTCCGCTATAATGCGAACAACCTTCGAGCTCACTTTTTGATCGTCAAATTCATCTCCTCGCCTGGTGTTTGACCAATAAGATCTCCTTCATGCACGTATCTTGGACCCGCGCGCGCTGTAACAACTCGCCTCCATTTTGTGTCAAAAGTGTGCTCTCGCGCCCGCGCGGTCCCGCACCAATTGCGCAACTCTTGCGCGCGTATCGCTGCGAGACCAGCGGCACATCAATCACAGTTCAGCGGCGACGGCGTATTTTCGAAGAGTCGGCGCGCACACAAAAATCTTTAATCGTTGGTGACGGCGCGAGCCAAAAATAGCCCCAAAAACGGGGGAGAGCTGAGCGGCGGCCGGGGAACGCCCCGGGGCGGCGCTCTTGCCCGCCCGCCACTCGCCCGCCACCAATGAAGATCGCGGAGGGGCGTGACGGGGGGAGGCGAGGGCAGGCATAAAAGTTGAAAGTGTCGGCTTATAAAACCAGTCGAGTAGAGCCTCGTCGGCAAGGAATGCAAAAAAGCCTCCTAACGGCTATTCAACTTTACGTAATCGACAATGATCCGCTGTCTCTTATCCGCCGTGTTCGTCGCAAGCAGTACGCTAGTCCTCTTCTCCGATGGTAAGTTACTTTTACACGCCTGGCACGGTGTGGTTACTGTACTTGTGCTTGACAGTGCCCAATACTCTCTCATGTTCTTCAAAAATCCCACTTTTCAATTCAATCTTTTGCCGGTAAAATTCAAAAATTGGGTTGATTCTCTCGCTCTCTCTCTCTCCCTCTTTCTTTCTCTGTGATGAATTAGGGGAGCCCCCGGGAAACCCGTTTCAACGAAACGCGGTCGAGCGAGCGACACGCGAGAAAAAAGCGTTCGGCGCGCGTTCGTTAAACCAAAAACCAAAATCGCATCGATCAATCAGCGACGATGATACGGACGCGCGTTGACGCGTCGCTGCGGCGACGCGTTGTAATCCGCGAATCCGCAAAGTCAGGGACCTTCTTAAAAAATTGTCAAGAAATCAAGGAAATTGCCAATTCTAAAATTCACTCATTTTCAGCTGCGCCAATGAACCAACTGCTGTCCGTTGCCTGTGAGCGCAACCCCTCGCTGGAGATGTGCGGTGGTCAGGCCGCAGTCCGTGCACGAGATGCGCCCGAAGACGAGGACACTCGCTCGATGCGCTCGTTCCCAAAGGTCACCTACGATGAACTCCAACTGGACCGCTACTGCTCTCGTCATCTGGACCACTACTGGCACTACTGCGCTGGCAGCGGCTCGTACGAGCGTCCGCTCCGCGCCAAGCTCGTCAAGTTCTGCCCCAGTTTCGAAAAGTTCTGTCCTGAAGTCTCCGGCAAAGCGTCGAAGGGCGCCGGTGGCAACTTCCGCGAAGCCGCCGTCCCACTCGTCATCCCGCCTCCACTTCCCAGCAAGCGTCTCAACCCCACGATGACCTCGCCGATGGCCTTCGATCTTCCGCTGCCCTCCAGCAAGGACGACGAGAGCATGCCCGTCCAGCAGCAGACCTCCTCTGGACTCATCCCGCTGACCCCTGAACTCATCAGAACTTGCACGGCCGACTGCACCGCGCCCCACTGTACCACGGAGTGCAAATGCGCCAACACGCATCCTACCGTACACGCGATGTGCAATCCTCCCGCCAACTCGGAGCTCGCGACCACCTGTCAACACTGGTACTCCAAGTGCCCGATGTTCAAGCCCGTTCAGTACTAGGCACTGCGCGCGAGTGCAGCCCTAGTTTGTGTATATAGCCAACCTGCACCTCCACTTCGCGGCTGATCTCAACATCCGAAAGAACATCATCATCATCATGCCGAAGTGGTCGCGACGCACCATGCACCCCAGATATCGTAATCCCTAGACGCGGAAGCCGAGTTTTCGCGTGTGTGAAGCAGCCCACACACCGCCCCTCTCCATCCCTCCTTCTCATCAGCGAAACGTGTGTTGTTGATACGTGCAAAAATCCCGCACTTCCAATCTCTCATTTATCTCTCTCTATGGTAGTCCTCTTCTCTCTCTCTCTCAGTGCACCCAGTACGGTTAATTTTGTATGATTTCGCCGTATCGGCCCCCCAACAACCCACCACCCGACAAGGAGGAAATTTCTGTTTTCCGCTCTCGCTCACTCGTTGTATATCTCACCACCACACACACCACTCATCACTCATAAATGCTCACTTAGTTGTTGTGTGTTGCCACAACCAACGATGGAATTTGTGCGCATTCTGTGAATGCTCCGAATGTGCATAGATGTAGATATTTGTCGATGGAAGAATAAAGAGAATTGATTTTAAGGGAGAAAGTGATTTTTGTGGGGAAAAGTGGACTCAGTCAAGCTCTCTTTTGCCTGAGTGTCTGTGGAGTCCGTAGTGCTGAATGAGGTAATTCATAGCTGCTTATATCTTCTTGCTTTTAGATTTTAAAGTTCCACGTTTGCTATGAAAGCCTTTGACCCGAAAAGAGACTACATGGTTGGAGCTAATTGGAGCGGCTGCTTCACAATGGCGCACAGAACTCAGATTGACATGTAAAACATCAAAAAGGAAGTTTGCATCGGCCGGAAATCGAACCCGGGCCGCAGCCTAGCAGGCGAGCATTCTACCACTGAACGACCGATGCTCCATCGCTTTGAGAACGCGTTCTGGAGATTCCCGCGGCGAGCTGAGTTTCCAGACGAGTGATTAACGATTTAACTATTAAATTCTTTTTTAAAGAGCTGTAGAGCTTAGAGTCACCTTCACTTACCTCGGGAAAAGCTCACGCAGAGCAGAACTACAAACAGAAGCTCCCGAGCAATCATAGGTGGTTGCTTGGGTGGTTGTTGGTTATCGCTCGTCTGGAAGCGCAGCTCGCCGCGGGAATCTCCAAAACGCGTTCGCAAACCAATCGAGCATCGGTGGTTCAGTGGTAGAATGCTCGCCTGCTAGACGGGCGGCCCGGGTTCGATTCCCGGCCGATGCAACATTATTTTGCTCTTTTACATGTCAATAGCCTGTATGCAGTACGGTAATAGAGCTGCAGAACAGCGCAGCTTACTCAATGCGGAGTCGCTACTGTTCTGTGCGGTTCAAATGCTCGGTGCCGCCGCTATTCAGATCTGAAAAGATTTTCCTTGCAGTCTTCTAAACTCCTACCGTAATCACCGTTCTGCCTTCTTGATCTGCGATTTTTATCGTTGTATGACGCAGGCTCGGGCCCTCCCTAACGTTTCCGTCCTTTGTTTCCTGAAACAAAGTTGAACATTTGATCCAAGACACATTCACTAACCTCGGGAAGATCGACGATTTCCCGCACGGAATTAACGGTTCTCGATGAGCTTCCGCAGAGCAGCACTACAAATCAAATTTTCCGAGCGATCGTTGGTTGGTTGGAATGCGATTTTCGAAAACCAACAGGACGTATATGAACCGACTTCCGTGTTGTAAATAGAAACAGACTTTCCTATTTTGACGAACGAAGCAAACAGCAACGGCATATTCAAATTTGAATGAAAAGTGCAAATTTTCGCAAAAAGATCAAGCGCAAATGTAAAAACAAGCAATATTGCACTTTGCAGCCACAATTACAAAGCCATCACTTCCGCCCAAAAATCCTGTTTTGTTGGTTTTTCACGGGTTATAAAAGGGCCAGCGCATTCCAACCAACATCCAACCAACCACCTATGATTGCTCCGGAAATTTTGTTTGTAGTGCTGCTCTCTGTGAGCTGCGCCAGTTCCATGCTGGAAATCGTCAATCTTCCCGAGGTAAGTGAAGGTGACTCGGAGAGAACGTTCACCGTCGTTTCAGGACGCAAAGGAACGCGGAGAAACGTTAGCGGCCGAGCAAGCTGGATTAGAAGGATTCGAAGCTGTTAACCGCAACAAACAGCAGCACCTCCGCAACGCGTAAGGAGTGCTTTTATGCCCTCTGGTTACAGTTCTCTTCCAGGGAAGCACTCATGGTCATCAGCGGCTCAAACCGCGCAAAACGTCAAGCGTCCGTTCTCGACCACCCGAATAGTCTTTGGAAGGGACAGCCTGTTTACCCGGGCGTCAGCTACTTCTTCGATCCTTCGTTGAGTGGGTTTTGTGAGGAAAATGCGCGCGTTACGGTCCCTTTACAGCCGCAAGTGCCACAAACGCAATGCGACAGGCAATTGCGTTCTACGAGGCAAACACGTGCATCGAACTCACCGAATTTCCCACCGCAGATGGGGCTAGGTGGCAGTTGCGCATCATGGCGGGTCCTGTGTGCTACAGCCGGGTCGGCAGGAATTTCGGTGCAGAGTGGGCGGTGCCGGAGAACCTCACGATGAGCGCGGACTGCGAGAACGTGGCCGGCGCGAGCAAGCTGATGGGACAAGCACTCAATATGTGGAACGCGCAGGCGCGCCAGGACCGCGACGACTGGGTTTGGATCGACCTCGAGAACGTCGTCGAACAGAACAAGGACCAATTCATCAAGAGGAGCGCCGCGGAGAACGACAACTTTGGATTCCGCTACGACTTCCGGAGCATCATGCACGACACGCCATCGTGAGTGCCGCCAGATCCACCAGCATTCACAGTGGCGGGTGTTCAGCGCGTTCAGCATCGATCCCTCCAAACCCACCATGGTTGCCTACGACCCGAAGTACCAGATAGCGATGGGCGCGAGCCAAATTCCCGTGTTCAGCGACATTGCGCAGCTCAACAAACTCTACGAGTGCAGTGAGTCGCGGCGCTGTAAGGCCTCGTTTCAAGCGTCAATTCAGATGCCTGCGCTGGCAGCAGCAGCATCCAGTGCGCTCGTGGCGGCTACCCGCACCCCAAGAACTGCACAAAGTGCATCTGCCCGAGCGGATTCGGCGGAGACGACTGCTCGCAGCCTCAACCGCCTTCCCCAACCTCACCTGCGGCCAGACGCTTGCAGCGGAAATTCACTGGCAGGAACTCAAGCAGAGCAACGTGTGTGGCAACGGGGAGTACGCGTTGGCGGACGTCACCAATCCTTCGCTCTGCACCTACCACATCCAAGCGCCCCCGGGACACCGCGTCGAGTACTGGGTGGACTTCATTGGCTACGACGACCGCAGCGACGCGCTCTGCGAAGCGCAGTGCCGATCCGGTGGACTCGATGTGAAAGGCCACGACTTGGACTTTCGACCCGAAGGCTACCGTCTCTGCTGCAAGTCACAACTCTCTGAGGCGTTTTACACCGCCGGCGAGCTCCTCGTCGTACAGGCGTACAACAACTACCGCTCCACCGACTTTGTTATCACGTACAGGATCGGTCAGCGCTTCCTCCCCTCGTCCCACCGTAACCCAAACTGGTTCAGATCCATGCGGAGCGGCCCTGACCGCCACATCGCACTTCCAGTGGCTAACGTCAAATCAAGTCGTGGGGAACGGAAAACACGAAACCGCCGACCGGAACAACCCGAAGACGTGCACGTGGACGATCGAGGCGCCCGAGGGATCTAAACTCCTCTACGCGGTCAACTTTGTCGGATTCGACGGCAACCGCTCTGCGCTGTGCCACTGGAATTGCTGGTACGGCGCCGTAGAGGTGCTGGGCGACGACCGCCTGGAGTTTTGCTGCCCCAATCAGAAGAATCAACTCGTGAGGAACGAGGGGAACAAACTGACCTTGAAGGTGACCAACATCTTCCGCTACACCGAGTTCAATATCCAATACGCGATCGGTAGGCTTGCCAAGGTACAGTATCCCTGACCGCACTCACCTTCAGACCCTTGCGCCAGCGCGACGACCAGCTGCCTGAACGGCGGCGTGCCCGACCCGAACAGCTGCGGGAAGTGCGTGTGCCGCCCGGGATTCGCGGGCGCGGATTGCTCCCAGCGCGCGACGCCTACCGGAGGCATGCCGTGGAGCTGTGGTACAACGCTTCTGGCGGAGGACTACTGGCAGTGGTTTGCGCGGAATGAAGTCGTCGGTCACGGCAGTTGGACGCCTTTGAACCAGAGCAACCCCGCCAAGTGCACCTACATCATTGAGGCTCCCGCGGGGAAGCGCATCGAGTACAAGATAAATTTTGTCGGCTTCGACGGCAACGAGAACGGCCTGTGCACCCCCAATTGCGCGAACGGCGGCGTTGTGGTGCGAGGCCACAACGCCTTCTGGCATCCCGAGGGGATCAACTTCTGCTGCCACAACGACTACAATCAGAGGAGGACCAGCGGCACGAACCTCCTGGTGCTGCAGGCGTGGAACTCGCTCCGCTACACTAATTTCCAGATTGCCTACCACGTTGTTTGATACCATACCTACCTTACATTCAACCTGTCAATGTTCAACCTCGATGTTTCTTGCTCTAATATTTAACTCTAACATTAATAAACCTTTTTCATTTCATTTTTCATAAAAGATTTAGTCTTCGAAACGTCTTCGGTTTCTGTCTCTGCTGCACTCACAAGGCTGAACTATGTGAACTCGATACCAACGCTGCACTTCTATGTAAGAGGATTATCGTTTTGCGGTGGTCCAAAACAATAACAGCGATCGTTGATGATGGGATGAGCGGATTGAATTCCCTTATGAGTTCGCAATTTACGTTTTGCAGCTTCAAGCGTTTTTGTCCCTTTAACACAACTCGATAAGAGCTGTTAACGTCATCAAACAACGTCAGCTGCGTTTTGTTCTGTAATCCCTAGAGCGTTGATCCCCAGAACACAAAAAAGAAAGTAGCACTATGAACAACTCGCTGCCAGTAAACAGAGTCACTTGACACATTCCCCAAAAAACCAAAGTTCCCGATGTTAATCGCCTTCAACAAAACCTCTGCATCGCTCGCCTATCCAGGCAGTGAGCGAGCGAGATGGAAAACACCGGTCTCTTTGTTCTACTTGTACGTTTCCCCATTCCCCCACTGGCTAAAATCCATTATTTAGAATCTTCTGCTGCTAGCAGAAGCGAAGCGTCCACCCTGTCACACAAGTTATCCTCCTGAAACTCCGCCACCCGCGACGTTCGAACCTCTGACGTCAACTGTATCGTCTCCGCCGTGTTTTGGAGACCACGAGAAGTGGATGGAGTTGGGATGCGAGAACACCTGCGACGATGTTCCGTTGATCCACTGCGCAAACGATACCAGTAGCTCAGATTGCGAACCAGGCTGTTATTGCTTTAGTGATGGTAGGTATACGGTAGGACGAGATAATATTGTTCTTTCCAGATTTCTGGAGGCCTTTTGTTCGAAACGCCAACGGAAGTTGTGTACCGTACTATGACTGCAACAAGCCTCATTACCGTATGTTGCTTGTGCATAGAAAAGGATGAATTTGTAGTTTAGAATGCTGTCCACCGTGTGGAGACAACGAACGTTGCGATATTGGAATCTACGAATGTCCCAGAGCTCCGTGCCCGTTTCCCTATGCACGATGTGTTCCCGCTTGATTTGTTGTTTCTGGGTACTCTGAAATTTCGCAACTTTGTTTAATCCAAATGTTAATCAAATAATCAATTTCGTTTTGAACCCACAAGAGTCAACAGTCAGGCGAATGGCAAGCGGCAAGCTCAAATTAAGATTGGTTCAACAGGTCAATTTTGCACGCTTGCTTTAACCATCATTTTCATTTTCGAAATTCTGCTTGTAAACCAAAAATGTTGCGGTCGAGTGAATGCCAACGGGAGGGTCGGGTGACACGGGTCGAGAAGACTTTGTCGGGATTTTTAAGGCGAGTCCAATCGACGGATCGTGTCGTAGAAGGTTCGAGAACCCGTTGACTCCGGACCGCAACGAGTGGAGGTCGCAGCGCCGCGCTTTTATTCCTCGCATGCAGGCGCTATCGCTCGGGATCGCGGGTTGCCGGATGGAGACGGCGGACGGTCAGAGCGCTGAGGTCAATCTTCAATCTCGCTCTTACTGTGCGTTCTAGAATGACATGTAAAAGAGCAAAAAAGATTTGCATCGGCCGGGAATCGAACCCGGGCCGCCCGCGTGGCAGGCGAGCATTCTACCACTGAACCACCGATGCTCGATTGCTTTGGGAACGCGTTTTGGAGATTCCCGCGGCGAGCTGCGCTTCCAGACGAGCGATGGATATCCAATCGGTGGATGTCTGTCAGACACGCGTCTGTGGTGTAATGGTCAGCATGGTTGCCTTCCAAGCAATCGACAGGGGTTCGATTCCCCTCAGACGCAGCCAATTCTTTGTTTCAACAGATTTTGAACCGTTGCCATGGTCGATTACGCTGCGTTTTCGCCTAGTCCTTACAATCACTTTAGTGAGCACAATCTCATTTAAAAGCAGCGTCTTTAAACAACGTAGATTTGTCCTCCAATTTCACGATTTCGAATACTATGCACGTTCCCATTAAACGAAAATGTTACCTACATTTACTGGAATCAAAAATGTTGCGGTCGAGTGGTTGTCAACGGGAAGAAGCGAGCGCGAGGCTTGCGGGGTGGATTGACGCGAGTCGCTCCGATTGATTGTAACTGGAAAGATCCCGAGGAGAAAAGATCCCAGGTGAAAAGATCCCATGACAAAATTGACTAAGTTTTTACTGTGTTCATGAGAAATCAGCAAGATTGCGCGAAAAGAAATGCAAGTAAAGGCGAGATGAAATGAGTAGTCATCTAACGCTTACACGATGCTTCTGCTAATGAAGGACATTTAGTTCCTTCAGAGTATGACGCAGTCTAAGTTGATAAAACGCATGAAAGCTAAATCATCTCGTGCGCTTTTATTTCGATCAAAGCACAGAAAGATACCCAAGTTGCCGGACTCTGCTTTCGCGTTTACTCAATTTGCTGAAATTGAACTTTACTGTGTGTAATCCTTAGTTGAAAGCGCAAATACTTTAACAATTGATCAACAAAAGTCGTGTATAAGCATGTGTGACGTCATGACCGCGACCCTGACGTAATATTGTAAGTGTAAGACTCCTTGTTTTATCGTATCTTTGTGTTCCATTTAATTGTCACTCAACCACAAGCCACACGACGATTCGATGAAACTAAACAACTCCTAAAATCAGATTTTCACTTGCGTGTTGCCTCCCAACAATTTTTCACAGAAAAAAGCATTCAGACTAGCCAGTTCATTTACTCAATTGTGAGGTAAACGGAAAGTTATGAAATTTCAACTCCGAGAATGTGCAAAGCTCTTTTTTGTTACCTTGTTATTTTGTTATTTTTTGATTGAATCGTGCTTCAAAGCTCAAATAACGCATGCTAGAAGCGTTTAAGTTAAATCATTGCACGCAACACAGGGAATCGTTGCGGTGAAACAAAACTTTATGATTAAGGTTAATTTCATGTTCGCACTTTACAATCAATTAAAAAACTGTCATTACTTTAAGTTTATTTTGTTTTAATCCGTTGCTATTGAGCGACTAACCACCACCTCATTGCAAAATTTCAATATCTCCGCTAGTGCATTTGTCGGCGGACGGAAAACACAGAATCCCTTATCATATAGGTTGTAAGAAGATTAAGTGATGAGTAACTTCACACTTTACACGAATTTGGCGCAAGCGAATTTAGAGCGTTGAAAATCCAGTAAGCAAACTCTGTGGCAGCGCCTTGTCGGAGGCATTTACTGTATGGTTAACCCAAACTCTAGCCTAACAGCTTAGTCAAAACTCGTTACCAAACACGGCAACAACGCTCTCCAAAAAACTGCTTATGTGAAGTCAGGCAAACCCAATGTTAACTGTAAACAAACTTTTCTTAAAAATTGTTGCGCTGAATTCATTCAATTCATCTACCTTCAAATATGCGCCGAATTTGTGTGTAAAGTCGCTAACAGTCAATAGTTAACTCCATTTTTTAACTGAACAGATTGATCGACGCTAACAGATTCCCTCGGGTGAGATGGGGTGATCCCAATAGCAGCGACTTGAATGAACTATCGCACACACCGAGGAAATATCTCAGCTCAGATATCTCAAGTCACATAATTCGGTGTATCTACGACAAATAGCTTCCGGACTAGTGCGGAAACAGTCAGAGTCTTTCGTTCTTCACTGTTTTCGTTCAGGAAGCATTCAAATCGTGTCAAAAAAGGTAAAATGACAAAACAAAATAGCATAATTGGAACCGTGTAGGGAATCGAAGTTAGTTAAAAAACAGAAATAATTTTGACAGCAACGTTTTTGGCTTTTAGATGTGTTGAACGCGAAACAACAATGTTGTTAGAAATTTTGGGGCGTTTATGTCTCACACTTGTAAGTTTTTTTGTCCAGGATCTTTTCACCTTGGGATCTTTTCTCGTGGGATCTTTTCGCCTGGGATCTTTTCACCTGGGATCTTTTAACCTGGGATCTTTTAACCTGAGGATCTCTTCGCCTGGGATCTTTTCACCCCGGGATCTTTTCACCAACAAGCCTCCGATTGGTGGCGGTGAGGCCGAGTTTTGGCGGAAAGCCGGACGTTGTACCGAAGTACGAGTTTCTCTGACGATCGAATCGTGTCGAGAAGTGAACAGAATGTGATAACCCGATGACTCCGGACCGCAACGAACGCGGATGCACGCGCCGCGCTTTTATCGAACATGAGCAGGCGCGATTGCGTGCGGGCGACGGTCGACGGAGGGAGACGGCAGACGGTCAAAGAGACGGTCATGTTGCCGACTATTTTCGGTCGTTTCATCATGCTCTGATGGCATAAGCGTTCCTCGTGACCTCGAATTGGTGGTTATGACACCTGACCGAACGTAACAGGACTATCAAGAGTCTCAGCACGAAAACGAGACAAATGCAAGGCGACATGTGCCAACATGAGATGTTCAATCAATTATTTGGTTAATCGCCGGCCTTGCTGCCTCCCTCCGTTCCGCCGAAGAGAAGACGAACGAGGAAGCGGCAACGTAAGAAAAATTAAATGATTGTACACATTATCAATGAGTTTTCGAAAAATCTCGTGCAAAACAGCGGAAAATTTCGTTAAATGACCAAAATCGGCTTCAACTGCTGCAAGCAACTTTAAATCTAAACGTTTTCAGTCATTTTGTTCCAATATGTTTGCATAAAGTTTCAGATTCTTTAGAATTCTAGAATTCAGATTATCAGATTTTATTTTAAACCACAGACGCGTGTCTGACAGACATCCATCGATTGGATATCCACCGCTCGTCTGGAAGCGCAGCTCGCCGCGGCGGGAATATCAGAAACGCGTTCTCAAAGCAATCGAGCATCGGTGGTTCAGTGGTAGAATGCTCGCCTGCCACGCGGGCGGCCCTTGACCTCTTGACCTTGAAGATTGACCTCAGCGCTCTGACCGTCCGCCGTCTCCATCCGCCAACCCGCGATCCCGAGCGATAGCGCCTGCATGCGAGGAATAAAAGCGCGGCGCGGCGACCTCCACTCGTTGCGGTCCGGAGTCAACGGGTTCTCGAACCTTCTACGACACGATCAGTTGATTGGACTCGCCTTAAAAATCCCGGAAAAGTCTCCTCGACCCGTGTCACCCGACTCTCCCGTTGGCATTCACTCGACCGCAACATTTTTGGTTCAAAATCTGCGTTTCAAAAGCGCACGATCAACCCAATCGCGGTTCTGTTGACATTCCGTGATATCCTTTCCACCTGAGAGTTTGCTTTAATCAACTGATTTGTGTAATTGTGGCGGTCTCGCCACGCGTCAAGGGATCCCGTTATCCCGCGTGGCGATGCAACCGTATAAGCGATGCCCTCGAACCACACCCCTACTATATGATGTCTAGGTGATGTCAGTTCATCAACAGAAATTGCATCCCTGGCTCCCGTCTGGGACTGTGAGCCAGTTTCCCCCTGTTCCAATGATAAACCCTTAGCGCGTGTCTAACCCTCGTTTAGCCCGTTACATAATCATACTCTTTGTTTTGCAAATTGCTACTGAATGGGGAAGAAACTGTAGAATCGAAGTGACCAGGCGTCTTTCTATGTATTTTCAAAGTTTAAGCTTTGACTCGGCGAGCACGATCAACCCAATCGCGGTTCTGTTGAAATTCCGTGATATCCATTCCACCTCAGAGTTTGATTTAATCAAGTCATTTGTATAATCATAATCTTTGTTTTGCAAATTGCTGCTGAATGGCGAAGAAACTGTCTTGTTATGTATTTTCAAAGTTTAAGCCTTGACTTGGCGAGCCCTGTTCCTTGAATCGAGCCTACAACGCGTAATCTACTCGAAAAGGTTTTAGATTCGTGTAAAATTATTCGTATTTTTAGGGTAACTTCATTCAAATCACTGTCGCATAGCGCTGAGAGCCGTCTGCAACTAAAAGTGAGTCATTTTGGGTTTGTTGGTGAAGCATTGTTGTTGTTTCAGGAGAGCCCAAAACAAGTAGAAACTGCCTTTGCTGTTTATGACGGCGACTGGTAGCCTACAACTTCAACAGCTATTGAACATCACCTATTGTAAGTTTGAAAAACAGATCAAGTCGGTAATTTTCTGCCAGTTTGGATCAATGGGTGACAGCACTCGTGCTCCAATTCACTTTCCCCTACCTGACGGCGCTGTATACCCATTCTATCGACGATTATTCGATTCCGGACATAATCGCGCAGGTCTATCGGCTCAAAACATTCAAACAATGACGTGCGATTGGAGAAAAGAAGCCAGAGTAAGCGACAAAGTTGCTTTCTCTGGAATAATGCCGCATTCGTATTCTAGTTGCTGGGTTGCAATGTTGCAAGGTTGAAATAGAAATCATGACTATCGATGTGAACATGAGATCGAGGAAGGATATTGTGACGTTTGTAACGACCGCAATCTTCACAGTGAGCTTACAACCGAATTAAGTGCGTTTTACTATAAAACGTTGTTCTTAATATCCGCATTTTTAGTAACGTTGAGAAGAGCCTAAAGTCCATGTTCGAACATGACCGTAAAGGACTTGAAACAGGTACGTTCTTCAATATCCAACCGAGAGATAAAGTTGATTCTTAGTCTCTTCAGAACCTTCATCATTCAACGCGCAGATGGAGGTTTTCGACCCGCCGAATTATGAGCTTGTGGAAGATACAACTGCCGACGATGTGCAGAAACGAGTAACTGAAGGTAATGATTTAATGCAATCCACGTGCACCTTCTGATTCCAGTCCTAAACATCGTTCTGTGCAAGGACTTTGCATCGCCATTAAGACGAAACGACCGAAGGTAGCAAAGAGGTCAACAATGGGATACGATAAAGTTATAACCGACACTTCCAATGTTGTTTGGGAAGAATCCGTAGGAGAAAAAATAAAGAGATTTCGCTGATGATTCGCTTTCAGTTTATGTGCAATTACTGAAAATCCAATTATCCGCCGCTAGTAAAACTTCCGAAGCTGAAGTACATAAGCTTAGTTTGATACTACGAATGCAGTACAACGTTTCTGACACACTTGAACGAATGCGATTGTTGTTTTTGCACCCGAAGACCCGACGACCAAAAATATTGCAGCGAGCAGTCTTTAAGAGCCGTTTTTAACCATCATTTTAATTTTTAAAATTCAGATTTTAAACCAAAAATGTTGCGGTCGAGTGAATGCCAACAGGAGTGTCGGGTGACACGGGTCGATAAGACTTTTGCGGGGTTTTTAAGGCGAATCGACGATCGAATCGTGTCGAGAAGTGAACAGAATGTGATAACCCGATGACTCCGGACCGCAACGAACGCGGATGCACGCGCCGTGCTTTTATTGAACGAATGCGAACGCCTTTCATCATATGCGTTCGCAATGAACAGCGTTCCGTTTCTTTTCTGTGACGCTGTGGCTGCTTCCCTCCCTTCTAGCCAAATTCCAGCGTTTGCGAAGGTCTATTTGGCCTTCACAAAGGAGCTCCTCGCTCACAAAAGCAACCTTTTGGAGTTGTCATTCTATCTCAAACCAGATAAAACGACGGGCAGTTGGATGTACGTCTTCAAAGAAACCGACTACGACAAACGTAAATGCTTTACATTGGAGTACATTCTACAATTCGATATCCGCTACGTGAAATTCGCATACATCGGCTTTTTCCCCGAGCAGGTCTCCTTTCACGTGCCTCTGACCTGGAGTCCAGCGACGACTGACGAAGTGAATCGTATGCTTCTCTTTGTAATCAGCCATCTTTCGCCGTGGGACTCAAACATTTACATGAATTCTGAAGAGTGTGCTTCATTGCAAAAATTGACGCCTCTGAACACATTTTCCGTCAAATAAGCCTCGCCTATTGGGGTCCCGTTTGTGCGCAATTTCTTCGCGCCAATCTCCAAACTTCAAACCATAAGGCGTTAACGTGCATTGCGCTATACGGAAATTGGCCGAAAGTGATTGCAGACGACTTGAAGGAGCGTATTCTAGAACAAAAGTTCAGATCCGTGAGTTGGAATTCCCTTCCTTCGCCCGATCTTCAAGTTGACTTTGAGTTCTTTGACAGACTTGTCCAGAAAGTGGAACACGAAGAAGAATTTACTCTACTTTTGCACTGCTATACTTCAATTTGTGTTGAAGATCTCAAAAACTACAAGAAATCGCTGCAGGTACCTCAAGAACCTGAAAATCAGTCGGCTGTAGCGTGGAAAATGAACAACCGGCATGTCGTGTTCTCGAATGGTAGCCCATCTGGATGCTGTGCAATACGCGTATGTTCTCCTCCGTTCCTTTTCTTTTGACAACTAAATATGTTTTTCTTCGAACTAATTTTGCAATAAAATTGCGTAAATTAGAACTAGAACCGTATATCGTTATTAAGCCATAACCGCTCAGAGAGAAAACGATCCCCCTGCGAAACGGAGATCCTTAAATGAGTTCTTGCTTGCTGAAGTGATCAATTATTTATTCTCTTTGTATTTCGTAAATTTCGTTCACAAAAAAGCAAGACCGCAAGAAAGTTAAAGAAAGTCAATTTTAACGTTTAAGAGCCAACTTGTTTTTACCATTTTCATTTTGAAATTCTGCTTGTAAACCAAAAATGTTGCGGTCGAGTGAATGCCAACGGGAGGGTCGGGTGACACGGGTCGAGAAGACTTTTCCGGGATTTTTAAGGCGATTCCAATCGACGGATCGTGTCGTAGAAGGTTCGAGAACCCGTTGACTCCGGACCGCAACGAGTGGAGGTCGCTGCGCCGCGCTTTTATTCCTCGCATGCAGGCGCTATCGCTCGGGAGCGCGGGTTGCCGGATGGAGACGGCGGACGGTCAGAGCGCTGAGGTCAATCTTCAATCTCGCTCTTACTGTGCGTTCTAGAATGACATGTAAAAGAGCAAAAAAGATTTGCATCGGCCGGGAATCGAACCCGGGCCGCCCGCGTGGCAGGCGAGCATTCTACCACTGAACCACCGATGCTCGATTGCTTTGAGAACAAGTTTCTGATATTCCCGCGGCGAGCTGCGCTTCCAGACTAGCGATGGATATCCAATCGGTGGATGTCTGTCAGACACGCGTCTGTGGTGTAATGGTCAGCATGGTTGCCTTCCAAGCAATCGACAGGGGTTCGATTCCCCTCAGACGCAGCCAATTTTTTCTGATGTTTCTAAGTGCGTTTAAATTTTCTAAACATTGTATTGTAACCCTGATTGAGCGGTTGCTTGCATACCGACACTGATAGTCGCTGCTGTTTGTTAACGCAACGCCGCTGTTGTTTGCATCATCGATTCAAATCGCCCGAAAATCGTTCTCAAACGGTTGACCCACATATCAGGTTTTCCGTTGTTTACAGATTTTGCTCGGCAATCGGCACTGCATTTTTCGATTGCAATGGACGAGGACGTCGCTGTCACCAATTTCCGCCGCTACATTCGAATCAACACCGAACAACCAAATCCTAACTATGGTTTGCTAGCACTTAAACTTCCGTTTCAGCTCATCATTTAGCTGAATGCAAGGACTTTCTGTTTGCACTTGGAAAGGGACTTGGCTTCCAGACTCGCTCGTATGAATGTGTTCCTGGTAAACCGATAATTTGGCTCACAAAGCCTGGAACTGACCCGTCACTAAAGTCTTTGGTGCTCTATTCGCATACTGACGTTGTTCCCACTTTCAAGGTAAGTGTTCATTTGAATTTAAAGGTGTTAAATAGCCACACGGGTGTCTGTGACGTGTGTGGTCGTGCGCAATATGAACGGAGATTGCGAAATCGCGGAGCGTCAAGTGAAACCATGAAAGTTCGCAATGGCTACAATCTCTCTCCATGCGTAATTTCGCTTCATTCCATCCATTCCAAGCTAGGTTACAGCTATTTTTGTTTAGCTTTCTCCTATGTTGCGCTAAAATACTAAATTTATCGCATGCGCGTTTAAAAAGCCCTTAAAAGGCATCTTAATTAGCCAAGTTTTGGCTGACATTTCCAGTTAAATTCGATTTCAATGCGAATGAATCATTAGAATTATGTTAGGACAACTGGATCTATGACCCATACGCGGCAGTGAAAGACAGCAAAGGGCGAATTTACGGCCGTGGCACTCAGGACATGAAGTGCGTCGGCATACAGTATCTCGAAGCAATCAGACGGTTGATGCAGAAAGGAAAAGGCGAGTTTCGTCGGACTGTGCATGTCGTTTACGGGCCAGGTTGGCAATTTTCACTCGCCTATTCGGCAAAATCACTCCATTTCCAGATGAAGAGATCGGCTCGGTGGAGGGCATGAAAATGTTCGTCGAAACAGAAGAATTCAAGAATCTGAATGTTGGATTTTGCCTGGATGAGGGACTCGCGACCCCAGAGGATCACTACAAAGTGTTCTATGCTGAGCGTCATCCCTTCGGTAGAGTCACCGTACCATAACAATGGAAATCACTGCTTTCAGGAGTGAAAGTGACATGTTCTGGCGCTACTGGACATGCAAGCAGGCTGCTGGAGGACACTGCTGGAGAGAAACTGGTAATTCGCTTCATGTCTGTAGATATGAAAGCTCGACCACCGTGGGAACAGGCGGAAGAGCTCTAAATTGGATTAAGATCGGTAATCGTGTAGCGAAGGAGCGCCGACACGTGAGAACGGCGGTCTCCGAAAGATCGGCGCACTTTCTGATCCGATTGATCACTTAATTGGGATCAACTCGCGTTTACTGTGGGGACACTGAGATTACAAACTTTCCCATAATTTACCAAAACAAGCTCGTTTGCATCTAGCGCTCGCCGCCACTTTTGGTCGGAAGCGGCGTTTCGTGCTAAGATCGGATTTGCGAACAAATCCTGGGGATTACAACTGCTTTATTTGAATCAAAGTGCCACCTTCCAACTCCAGCTGTTTTGCAGAACGACACGATAGCCACGAGATTATGATCTCCAACTTTCTGTTTTGCAAATTTCTTAATTGGTCGCCTATCCTTCCCCAATTTACCGTAATTGCGCTCGCGCCAAAGTTGCCGACTGTCCTCGTGCGGCTGAGCGTTGCGTCACGCCGCGCGGCCGCTTTCATCCGCGGCGATCGGATTTCCCGCCGCTTATGCTAATTGGCTTAGAGCGTGTTTGTTGTTTGCGTCACCGCGATAACCGCGTTCTTCGGGTCATTTTCGCTACATTTCTGGCATCTGATGGGAAATCCCGCCATTTCCGTCGGGTGCGAACTTCCGCTTCTTTCTCCGGAACCGACGCGTGCGGCGCCACTTGTGATCGAAAGCGGCGTTCCGTGGTAAAACCGGATTTGCCCAAAGTGCGAACGGATCCTGGGGATTACGGTGAACGCGTTCTTCTTCACTCGATCCAAAGTGCCAACTTCCAACTCACTGTTTTCCAAAACGACCCATAAAACTGTTTTATAAGCGCTTTTTCGCTGTGGGAACCCGGCAAGACGATCGAATGGAGATTGATCGCCTGCTAACGAATAATTGACACCGTTAGACGCGCCGATATTTGACCTCTCGGAGCCATTCTCCGATCTCATTTTTATGATTTATTTAATTTAATTTAGAACGGTGTGATCAAACTGTTTCTCACTTGGCGTGAAGACCAAAAAGCGCATCTTGAAGCAAACTCCGACACCTTGACTCTAGGCGATGTGACCAGCTGCAATTTTACAAAAATCGAGGTTTAAAGCAGCCTTTAGGGTAATTTTTCAGCTCTATTTTAGGGAGGTGTTCAACAGAACGTAGTGCCACCAGAATTCCACGCATACTTCGACATCCGCATCACTCCACGAGACGATTTCGATGTGAGCAGAGCGTTTACAGTCCTCTAGCTTAGCTAACTCCCTAGGATATTAATGCAAAAATCGCAGATCTCTGTTTACAAGCAGGCGAAGGCGTCACCTATACTCCAGTGAGGCAGCCAGTCATGCGCCCAAACAAGTTTTATACTCTTGATAAGGCCGATCCTTGGTGGAGCGTCTTCTCAAGTGTGCTGGAGGAAAAGTAGGATCAATCAGCGGTTGACACTTGCTAAATCGTCGTATGTCGTTTTAGTAAACTGGACTATAAGCCTGAAATCTTCATTGGCGCCACAGATTCGCGTTTCTTTCAACACGTGAGCTGCAAATTCCGACTTTGAAGCTAAATTTTATGTGGTTTAGGCAGGCTACAAATCCATTGGATTCAGCCCTATGAAGAACACTCCTACATTGTTGCACGAAGACAACGAGTATCTGACCGAAGATGAGTTCCTAAGAGGCGTTGCAGTCTACGAGAAGCTAATCTATGCATTGGCCAACAATGAATATGACTGAGAATGTTCCGTCTTCTTCACACGAGCCTAGATTGATTGTATTTTCTAAAAAAACGACAAAAATTAATTTTTTATTTATACAATCAATTATTTAAATGACAATGAACCTTAAACGGCTAATGCTCCGTGTTCTTCCTCATTCTGAGCGTTCAAAAGCATTTTCTTAAGCCAAGGCAGCAAGTAATACTCATAAATAGCGATGCCAATTGGCAACGCTAGACCTTTTGGCCCTCCTCCGTACTGCCACACAGGAATCCTCGGCCATCTTGCTGACTGTCCGCCTTCTTCTCCGTGGTGTCCTCCTTGTACGGCAAAGGTGACGCGGCGACTGGAACCGGTGGAGTTGATGAGAATCTTTAACTTCATTGTTGCTGGCTACTCACCGCTCCTCGCTTTTGTCCGGCCTTATAAGGCCGATTCGCGACATGTGTCTCCGTCTATGTCCTTTGGGCGCACTTTCATGTTTCATTTGTGATTCGGCACGAAGCGGTGCAAATGCAGTTTGCTTGTACTTAGCATAACACACATGGGATTCAACGAAATTATGCACGAAAAATGGAAGACTGTTTGAAATCAAACTGCAAAAATATTATTTATTAGAATTTGTTAACGCTTCAAGTATAATTATTCACTTATTTCCGGTGCAATTCCTTCTCCGGCTTGCTTCTTGATATCATTTTCTAAGTCGCTAACTTTGACAGGAGACGATGATTGACTTGATTCTTGCGTCGCTTCAACTTCAAGGAGTCCATGTTCTTCATCTGCAACTGCTTCATTTGCCTTGTTCTCCAACTTCTTCTTCAGCCAAGGCACGCTATAAAATGCTATGGCCGCCAAACCTTTCGGCCCTCCTCCATATTTCCACCAAGGAATGGTTGGTCCTTCCTTTGGCTTTGCGCGGCTTGACTTTGTTTCGCTGTCGTCCTCCTTCGGCTTCTGTTTCATTGATTCTTCCTTACACGGAATTGGTGAAGCGGCTTTCATAGCTGGAGTGGCAGTCGATGAAGAAGGTGAAGAGATGGAAAGCTGTTCCGATGAACTCAACAAAGTCCATGCTTCGGTTTCAGCTTCGGTCCAAACTGTCGCGTCGGTTGAGTTGTTGGGCGCCTCGGTTTCCCTCTTCGACTCAACCATTCGAGGCATCTTCACCTTCTTGTGCGGTGCATAGCGGGATTCGGCGACAGGCTGGAGCACGGCGAAGACGAGCGCGGTGATGATGACGATCTTCAACTTCACTGCGAACCGGCCTTATAAGGCCGATTCGCGACATGTGTCTCCGTCTAGGTCCTCTGGACGCACTTTCATGTCTCATTTGTGATTCGATGCGAAGCGGTGCAAAGGCATCGTGAAAACGTGGTAAACAATCTATTTGAGGTCGTTTTTGACCTTGAAAATGCTTTAAATTGAATGATCACATGATCTGACCGTTTGTTCATACACAGGCCTGCTTTACTGATCGTTTTGAGCGCTTGTTAGCCTTTCTTTACATCAAAAAGCTGCTTGCAGCGTTGCTTACGCTCAATCTACGAGCAGATTGCGTCTGTCTGTGCCGCGAGTATTCAGATAGTTTTTTGTTTTGTCTTTTTCCGATCCCCAAGTGTCAAATTTCAAAGAGGGACAATCCAGAACTGTAGCTTTGTCCCCTGGACTCTTAATTAGAGGAAAACGGCGCTCCCACGAGCGTCGCGCAACATGTCGACAATTACGAGGTGAACGGCTGACCCGCGGAGGTGATTTAAGGATGTTAGTTGTGGATCTCGGTGAAATACGCGTTGCAAACAGCTGTTTTGAGGGACAAAGCGGGGAAGCGGCGAGTTGCGAGCGCTTCTGGAGAATCACTTGAGCTAAACGCTCTTAATCAACTCGTATGGCGCTCGTCCGACCACCCACGGCGCTCTGTTGTTGTCCAATTACGGCTTTAGGTCAATAATCGCTGTTGGAGGCGAGTACGATACTCGCGCAAACAAAGCGGGTTACGGTAGCTGCTGGGGCGAGCGAGAGATCATGTCAGATATCATCTCCTAAGCGCCAAACGACTTTTTCCAGCCGCGACGGGCGCTCCGTCTTCTTCACACGATCGTTTTTTGCGTGATTTACGGCCGCGCGAGTCGCTCGTCAGCGAATTGCGCGGAAAAAGTTCGCAATGAAACTCCGAATGCGGCGAAGACGCGGCGAAACGTCACTCGCGACTCGCCGCTCCCCTTTGCGTTTTTTGCAAAAAGTCGAATTTGATGATGCGACGCGTTGTTCGGTCGTTTCGTCTACGTGTGTGTTCCTTTATGGTCATTTGTGCAAAAAGTAAGCGCATCCCGCAGGAAGAAGAGGGCCTACAGAAGAGATACAGTAATGAACTCGGCTCCGAGAGGTCAAATATCGGCGCGTCCAACGGTGTCAATTATTAGATCGTTAGCAGGCGATCAATCTCCATTCGCTCGTCTTGACGGGTTCCCACAGCGAAGAAGCGCTTATAAAACAGTTTTATAGGTCGTTTTGGAAAACAGTGAGTTGGAAGTTGGCACTTTGGATCGAGAGGAGGAAGAACGCGTTCAGTGTGATCCCGAGGATCCGTTCGCACTTCAGGCAAATCCGGTCTTAGCACGGAACGCCGCTTCCGATCAAAAGTGGCGGTGAGCGCTAGATGCAAACGAGCTTGTTTTGGTAAATTATGGGAAAGTTTGTAATCTCAGTGTCCCCACAGTAAACGCGAGTTGATCCCAATTAAGTGATCAATCGGCTCAGAAAGTGCGCCGATCTTTCGGAGACCGCCGTTCTCACGTGTCGGCGCTCCTTCGCTACACGATTATAGCAACGATAATCCAATTTAGAGCTCTTCCGCCTGTTCCCACGGTGGTCGGCAGCAAGGAAGACGTGTTTTACAAGCGTTCGAAAGATCGGGCCTTTTACATAGATCGGGTAATTGACCTCTTGACAGAGCGCAACCGCTTTTCCCATGTCAATTCAAATTCACCATTCACCAGGTTTCAATCACTAAATCACCTCCTGCAGCGATGTTTCACTTCCTAACCGCGCTAAACGACATATTGCGCGAGTTCGTCGCGTTCCTAACTGTCGTGGGAGAGGCGAACAGCGGAGGTCGCGCCCTCCCTCGAACTGTGCACGCGTAAACAACGCAACATTTGGCACAAGCAACAAATTAGCTTGTTGTTATGCTAATTCAGTACATAAAATCAGGTTCGTGGCTACCGTCGTGGGAACGGAACGCTAAAACACGTTTATGATCTGTCAGGACACGACGCAACGGACCTGTAAAAGGTCAACCTACTCTCGTTTTATCTAAAAGGCCCGATCGTTAGATCGCTTGTAAAACACGTCTGCCTTGCAGTCCACCACCGTGGGAACAGGCGGAAGAGCTCTAAATTGGATTATCGTTGCTATAATCGTGTAGCGAAGGAGCGCCGCCACGTGAGAACGGCGGTATCCGAAAGATCGGCGCACTTTCTGAGCCGATTGATCACTTAATTGGGATCAACTCGCGTTTACTGTGGGGACACGCAACCAACAGCGATTATCGACCTAAAGCCGTAATTGGACAACAACAGAGCGCCGTGGGTGGTCGGGCGAGCGCCATATGAGTTGATTAAGAGCGTTTAGAGCTCAAGTGATCCTCCAGAAGCGCTCGCAAGCTCGCCGCTTCCCCGCTTTGTCCCTCAAAACAGCTGTTTGCAACGCGTATTTCACCGCGATCCACAACTAACATCCTTAAATCACCCCGCCGGTCAGCCGCTCACCTCGTAATTGTCGACATGTTGCGCGACGCTCGTGGGAGCGCCGTTTTCCTCTAATTATGGCCCGATGGACAAAGCTGGACTCCTGGATTGTCCCTCTTTGATATTTGACACTTGGAGATCGTAAACGCTCCTAAAGAGATCGGGTTTTACTGCACTCTCTTGACACGTTCAATATGGTCGAAGCCGTATTGACTCCATTCTGGCCACGTTCACGTTACCAACGTGCCAAAAGAAACGAAACATCGCGGTGTTAATGCGAATTCCCACCACATTGACCTCTCAGTTCCCCATTTGCACCGATTTAACACCAATTCAGAGCGAGGGTCGTACTGTTAATTACAAATTGCCGCAGCGCAGAGATTTTCAACGCATTCGCACTCCTTTTTTCGCACATTTGTCACTCGGCCATTACTCAATCGCGCTCATTTCCTTCAATTTCTCACTCCTAATTGGTCGTGTCGATCGACAGCGCATCGCTCCACCAACTTACCGTAATTGCGCTCGCGCCAAAGTTGCCGACTGTCCTCGTGCGGCTGAGCGTTGCGTCACGCCGCGCGGCCGCTTTCATCCGCGGCGATCGGATTTCCCGCCGCTTATGCTAATTGGCTTAGAGCGTGTTTGTTGTTTGCGTCACCGCGATAACCGCGTTCTTCGGGTCAATTTCGCTACATTTCTGGCATTTGCTGGGAAATCCCGCCATTTCCGTCGGGTGCGAACTTCCGCTTCTTCCTCCCGAACCGACGCGTGCGGCGCCACTTTTGATCGGAAGCGGCGTTCCGTGCTAAGACCGAATTTGCCTGAAGTGCGAACGGATCCTGGGGATCACAGTGAACGCTTTCTTCCTCACGCGATCCAAAGTGCCAACTTCCAACTCAATGTTTTCCAAAACGACCCATAAAACTGTTTTATAAGCGCTTTTTCGCTGTGGGAACCCGTCAAGACGATCGAATGGAGATTGATCGCCTGCTAACGATCTAATAATTGACACCGTTGGACGCGCCGATATTTGACCTCTCGGAGTCGAGTTCATTACTGTAGCTCTTCTTTAGGCCCTCTTCTTCCTAAGGGATACGCTCACTTTTGCGCAAATCACCATAAAGGGACACACACGTAGACGAAACGACCGAACAACGCGTCGCATCATCAAATTCGACTTTTTGCAAAAAACGCAAAGGGGAGCGGCGAGTCGCGAGTGACGTTTCGCCGCGTCTTCGCCGCATTCGGAGTTTCATTGCGAACTTTTTCCGCGCAATTCGCTGACGAGCGACTCGCGCGGCCGTAAATCACGCAAAAAACGATCGTGTGAAGAAGACGGAGCGCCCGTCGCGGCTGGAAAAAGTCGTTTGGCGCTTAGGAGATGATATCTGACATGATCTCTCGCTCGCCCCAGCAGCTACCGTAACCCGCTTTGTTTGCGCGAGTATCGTACTCGCCTCCAACAGCGATTATTGACCTAAAGCCGTAATTGGACAACAACAGAGCGCCGTGGGTGGTCGGACGAGCGCCATACGAGTTGATTAAGAGCGTTTAGCTCAAGTGATCCTTCAGGAGCGCTCGCAAGTCGCCGATTCCGCGCTTTGTCCCTCAAAACAGCTGTTTGCAACGCGTATTTCACCGCAATCCACAACTAACATCCTTAAATCACCTCCGCGGGTCAGCCGTTCACCTCGTAATTGTCGACATGTTGCGCGACGCTCGAGGGAGCGCCGTTTTCCTCTAATTATGAATAGGGGACAAAGCTTCAGTTCTGGATTGTCTCCTCTTTGATATTTGACACTTGAAGATCGTAAAAGTACCTAAAGAGAGCTCTGTAATAAGCGCTTTATGATACCCTTTTGGCACCTCAATATGGTCGCCATATTTCTGAACTGAACGTCGATAGTTCGATGAACGAAGTGAACCAAGTGACGACAAGTGATGCCAAAAGCAAGTCAGCATGGGAAAGCAATGCGAGAATTTTGGCACCTTTTATTTTGTATTCATGCGCCTGTTGCACAGCGACCTCTCCTTACAGTACCCTCGAATGTGCAACTCAGCCCTTGGCTACCGTAACCCGCCCCAATCACTCCTGAAATTGACTCTGTTCCACCCAGAGGGCGTTGCCAAAGAGTCGCGTGTCTAACAAGTGAGTTCTTGGCTGCGCAACAGAGCGCCGCAGCCGATCATCGGCCGCTTGGCGGTGGGCGGTCCTCCTCGATCGTCACTCGCCTCTGTCTTTCTTCGCATTCTTCCGCAACGAGAAGACGATCGCGGCCGCCGCCGATGTCGTTTTGTGGTCGTCACTGTCATGTTTTGTCTCCGCGAACGTCGCGCCAGAGACCGTTACGCTTCTCAAAAGCTTAAAACTTGATTTCAGAGAGAGTGAGAGAGCGCGTGCGAGAGAGTTGGTGGCCCTTCACTTGAGCTTAAGCTGCCGCCGCCTCCGAAGGGTATTCACGCGAAATGGCCACAAGAAATCTACTTTTCCTGCTTCTCATCGTCGGCGCCGTCGCTTCTTCAAGCCTTCGCCGTACCAAAAGTGAGTTGATTTACGCTTGGGTTCGTATATTATGGTGATAGTCACGAGCGAGGGGGTCAGAACCGTCAGAGTTTGTTTTCAAATCGCTCCGTAGAGCGCGGAATCATATTGTTTTCGATTGAGTGAATCATGAAAATTCAGTTTTTGGCGATTTCAGCGTAGGAGCAGCTACAGTAGATCCAGATTTCAGTGTTTCAGACGCTCCTCTAACTTTGTGCTGCTTTCAGGCGTGTGCTCCCCGCACTTCTCGTGCCGAAACAATGGAACCTGCTTGACGATCGACGCCGGCTACCGCTGCGAGTGAGTGACTAATGTCCTAATCATATGCAAATCACGCGCCCGATTGCTCATCTCATGACCACAACCTGTCCTTCTCCTCAATGTTCCTCCTGCTTAGTGTGGCGCCTGATCGCACACCAATCTGCATCTTAATTAGATCTAATTGGCCGGCCATGCACACACTCACTCACTGACTGGCCGTTCGCGCACTTGGCACCCCCGCAGGACCACCCCTGGCAAACAGACACGCGCGCGCATATTGTCCGCTGTGTGATAAGATGCGCGCTAGTGGAGGTCATGGGAAAGTGGACTGCGCGAGAGGGCGCGACGGTGGTGCAGAATCAAAAGTTTATGACCTATGTTTGGACAACAAGCAAAGCGAGCTAGAGAGAGCAGCGAGAGATAATCCGCAAACGCTAATCGCTTATAACGCTCGCGCGGTCTTCTGTTTCATGCCTGTTCGTGATCCACGCGACGACGCTGCAGTCACCCCAATAAAGTTGCACTTTTTGTTTGCGTTGCAACTTTGTTGCTCCTGCTGACCTCTGCGCAGTTTTGTGTTGTTGTTCTGCTGCTTGCTTGTTACGGTGTAGATTTCAAAAATCGATCAAACGGTCAGCAGTGAGAGTGGAGCAGTGCAGCTTCTTATCATTTCGTTTCAATCAGTTCGAAGCGCGAAGAGAGAGAGAAGCAAGCAAGCAAGAAGAAGCATGAAACATAAATTATCGCTGTTGCGATAGCGGAAGGTCTTTGACTTTGGACGCGGGGAGCAGCGGCTAGAGTTGGTGACAGCTGAGGAGTGGGAGCACAGGGTCAGAACAGCGAAAACGAAGGTTTTTGAGGGATTTTCATAGCAGCTCAGGAGAGAATGATGCAGAATATGAGCAGAATAATCCAAAATCAACCCGTTGGACTAGAATTTTAGTCTTTTTCACGTTCTGATCCAGATCTAGATCATCCGGGAGTCTTTTAGGCCATACATAAGACAGAGCTTCTATCGAAATTCAGAGCAATCCAGAATCGAGTTCAAAAAGCCATCAATTTCCATTATTTTGCCAATTTGTGCTCTTTTCAAACTTTCAGCTTTATCCTTCTAGCTTAATCGATGGCCTGTGAACATGTAAAACCCTAAAATTAAAAAAAAACGCCATCCTAAAAGCGCATCTTTCCCTTTACCGACCGACCGTTCGCAATGTTTTTCTGTCCTCTCTTGTAAGTGCAACCGCAATCTCTCCCCTCCATTTTTATGACTTTTTTTGCTCCAAATAACCGCGTCGGTCTCGTCGTTAGTCGGTCAACTTCTTTGCATCGTCGTGACAACGTCGTCATCGTCTCAAAATGGTCATCATCGCCATTTTCATGCGTGCACATCCTTGAGAAATTTTGCCGCCAAAAGACCGCGAGACCCGCGCCCGAATTGCCCAATTAGACTCACGCATTTCAAGCCGCGCGACTCAGGTAACCAGCCGCGCGGCGCTGACAACCAGCTGCGCGCAACACACGCGAACCCCCCGCCGGTGGGATGTGCGAAGACAAAGACGGCGGAGGCGACGAACGCCGTGTTGCGATGCTCAGCAGCGCGCAGAAGATGAATGACAGCGAGCGAGCGCGAGATGATTAATATGGGAAAGAACACCTAAACGGCGCCTTAGGCAAAAAGCGCCGCTCCAATTTGTCACCAACTCCACAACTCAACTTTGCTCAAGGCTATGTCACTTTTTCAGATGTCCGAGGCCGTGGACCGGCGTCCAATGCGAGCTGCTTACCGTACACGAGTGTCCGTCGGAGCCGTGCTTCAACGGAGGCAGTTGCCGGCGAATCTTTGGCGATTCGAAGCAGTTCGAGTGTCTTTGTCCGATCGGTAAGTGATGAGTTTAGTTGGAAAAAGCGGACAAAATTCGTCCCCCAAGGCCTCACATCACCTTTTTCTCCTACAGTACCACCAACCACTTCATCCTCCGCTCTCCTCGTTGCAAGTGAACTCGGCGCCTCAATCAGTTGTCGCCGAAAAACTGGAAAAACGTTCCTCCGGCGGCGTCCTTGACGCGAAATGAAAAATAACGGCTTCGGTGAAAGACTTTCCCATAACCTTTGGAGATAACCGAAACCGCATTTCATGAGCGCGCGCTGTTCTCCTTTCAGGTGACACGCGATTATGAATCGAATTGCACCGCGCGCGCGCGGATGAATTGAGAGAGAAAGAGGAGAAGAGGAGTGAGTTGTCGCGGTTACTGTAGCCTATGAGGTCGCCGCCATGTCTGGTAGGGGATTTTGTGTCCAACTTCAAAGAATCCCTCTTTCCGCTCCTCTTTTACGAGTCGCCAAAAAACACAGAGAAGGAGAGAAGGACCTCTCCATAAGTTTGTTGTGCGAAATCGCTCGTTATTTGATAGCCACAAATCAGTCGGAACAGGTGCAGCCAGAGAGAGAGAGAGAGAGAGAGACGAGCGATCGGCAGCACAAAGTTGGCGGTGAGGAAAAAATTTAATTCGATTCAAATGCGTCCGCCAAGATCGTAAATTATGCGATTCAACGGCGACGGCGGTGGCGAGGGCCACGAGGTGACCGGACGCGTTGTTGGATGTTGGAAACGCGACGCGGGGGAGACCGGAAGGAGATTGATTGCGTACAAGAGGGGCGAGATGGATAAGCGCAGCAGCTACAGGTGGCCGGTTTTTTTGGCCTGGGAATTGCGAAAATGACGAGAGAAACAACCAACAAACCGCCATAATTTGACTGTTTCCTGCTCATCTAATCTGTGTTTCTTCAGGATTCCAAGGGGCGCTGTGCGAAGAGCAGAAACCCTCGATCTGCACCAAATCCGATCCATGCGGACCGCACGGCGACTGTAAGCTGACCTCGGCGACCGACCCGACCGCTTACGAATGCATTTGTCAACCCGGATACTTTGGTAAACTTTCCGCTTCTCCCTCGTTTTCAAACTTTCATCTCGCCGCCACTTTCCCACCATTCACCGCGCTGCCGCTGAGCCCATCTGTTTGCCCTTTGAGGTGCGCGCGCGCGAGGAGCCGGTTGGCGCGACGACGCGCGTCGGATTCGGACCCCGAGGCACCCAATCACGCAGTTGCGGAGGAGCCATGGGAAAAGTCAACAAAACAACGCTGTTTGTGGACAGCTGGTGATTTGCGCGGCGTGACGATACGGTAAAAGGCTGATTGAGCGCATAGGGAAAAGTGCAAAAAGTGCAGGGAATTGATGCTGTTCTTGATTTTACACGCTGGGCACGACTCATTACGGTGGTAACTGAAGATATGAACCCTATGTACATGTGCAGAAGCTTCCAAAATTCAAGATTCCCCGATATCCTGACAGATGCGGCAGCCTCTAGCGCCGCTTTTACTCCATTCATGCGCTGCACTCGCTGTGTTTTCGTTTTCCAAAGTCGGCCGAAGATCCTAAACAGCTCGAGCCGTTTACGATTCCCGCTCGCAATACAATACTGCGGCGCCGGCGATGGCGCAACAATCGATTTCGGCGGAATCGAATCACCGCTGCTCCTTTGCGCAACACGGGCCGCCACGCCGCTTTTGTTTCCTTTTTGCATAAATTACCCGCGGACGTTCGTTTTGCGAAGCGGCGCGTTGCTTGGATCGTTTTTTTTGTGCTTTGTTTCCATTTAACCGGTGTTTCTGCTTTCAGGTCCAAACTGCACCGAAATCGACCATTGCCACAACAATCCATGTCACTATGGCGAGTGTCGTCACCGCGAAGCTGCAGCTGACGACGGGGAAGCGCCGAAATTTGAATGTGAATGCCCGAGCGGTCGTCGCGGAAAGTTGTGCGAACAGGACGTCAACGAGTGCCACGAGCAGCCGGGGCTCTGTGGTGCGCGCGGCCGATGCATCAATACGGTAAGTGCGCAAACATCGCGCCAGCGTTCACGCGTCGGTTGGGGAGCGAGAACGAACGCAGTTTTTATGACCGAACTCGCGAGAACGCAAAATACGAAAAAGCGAGCGAGGGTGCAAATTTATCGTTTTTCTGTTCTTTCAGCTCGGCTCGTACTACTGCTCCTGTCCGTCGGGATTCACCGGAGATGGCTGCACCACCGCCTACATCGGATGCGACCCGAATCCATGCCAGAACGACGCGCATTGCGTCACCTACGGAGCGCAAAACGAGAAGCACAGTTGTGAGTGCAAGCCAGGTGAGCGGAGAAGCGAGGGGTGAATTGGCATAATCGTGTTGGATTGTTCAGGTTTCACCGGTCGGATGTGCGAAGTGAACATCAACGAGTGCTCCTTCCACGCGGACGTCTGCGGAAACGGAACGTGCGTCGATGGAGTGAACGGATTCACATGTCACTGCCCTCCGGGACGAACTGGCGAATTTTGCGAGGTTGACGTGGACGAATGCGCCACCGGCGAAGCAATGTGCCACAACGGCGGCACGTGCGTGAACAGAGAAGGCGGCTACGATTGCATCTGCATCTTTGGATGGGAAGGCGCGCGCTGTCAGGTGGACATTGACGACTGCGTCAACAACATGTGCCACGCGGGCTCCAAGTGCATCGACCGTGTCGCCAAGTACGAGTGCGAGTGCCAGCCAGGACGGATGGGAGTGTACTGTCATCTCGAGGACCCGTGCTTCAGCGAGCCATGTGGAAAGGAGGGAATGTGCCTGAAGGACGTGATCCACGGCAACTACTCGTGCGTGTGTCCCTTTGGTCTCACCGGCGACCGCTGCACCGAAGACGTCAACGAGTGCATCGACCCCGAAATGCGCAATTTCTGCACTCCGGGCGCCGGAGTCTGCGTCAACACCTTTGGAAGCTTCCACTGCGAGTGCAAAGCCGGATTTACGGACCCCCGTTGCGGTACAGTAATCGACTCGTGCGATCCGACGCCCTGCTTGAACGGCGCGACGTGTTTCAACGAAATCGGCGGATATCAGTGCATCTGCTTGCCCGGCTTCACTGGGGATCGTTGCGAGACGCCGATTTGCTCCCCAGACACGTGCTACAACGGCGGTCTCTGCACGAAGAACGGCACGTGCTCGTGTCCGTCTGGATTCACCGGCTACAACTGCGATTTGACCGATGCGGACTACCAGGTGTGCAACAGCCATAAATGCGAGCATGGAGGGATCTGCGTGCCCGACAGGAGCAAGACTGAGTGAGTAGAGCGTTCGATTACCGTAATCTCACCTTCTATTTCAGCGGATATCGTTGTTACTGCGCCAACGGCTACAGCGGACAGTTCTGCTCGTTCCCGCCGAACGAATGCTCCGCGAATCCGTGCCAACACGGTGGAAATTGCGCGAACCGGAATGGAGGATACGAATGCGCTTGTCCGAAGGGATATTCAGGTCGAAATTGCGAGGTACGGTAGCTAATTCATCAAAACATGCATTCAAAAATGGGGTGCTTTCAGAATAACGTCGATGACTGCGCCTCGAAGCCGTGCCACAACAGCGGAATCTGCATCGACGGAGTGGATTCGTTTCTGTGCCACTGCGAGGCACCGTACACCGGCCAATTCTGCGAGAAGCGCATCGACCCCTGCCAGGCGAACAAGTGCACCAACAACGCCAACTGCCTGCCGACCGCCGATTTCAAGAACTACACGTGTCAGTGCAAGACCGGCTACGATGGACGCTTCTGCGAGGAAGACATCAACGAGTGCGAAGCGGTGAAACCGTGCAAGAACGACGCAACCTGCTCGAACGCCTACGGTAGCTACAAGTGCACGTGTCTCCCCGGATTCACCGGCCAGAATTGCGAAATCGACATTGACGAATGCGCGCGCAATCCGTGCATGAACTACGGTAGATGTGCCGACCGCGTCAACGGATTCAAGTGCGAGTGCGAGCCCGGATTCACCGGCGATCGATGCGAGATCAACGTGAACGACTGCCGCGAGAGCGAGTGCCAGAACGGAGCGACCTGTGTGGACAAGATCAACGGCTACGAGTGCGCGTGCAAACGCGGATTCAGCGGTCGATTCTGCGAGATCAACGACAACGACTGCGTGCCCGGCCTGTGCCTGAACGGCGGCAGCTGCATCGACGGCGTCAACTCGTATCGATGCGCGTGCGAGCGCAACTTCACCGGCCGCAACTGCCAGCAGAAGGTAGATCTCGGCTACTTTAACCGCACCGACAGCCACGAGTACGAGATGTGCAAGAAGAATCGGTGCTCGGAGAAGGCGAACAACGGCCGCTGCGACAAGGAGTGCAACTACTACATCTGCGACTTTGACGGAGGCGACTGCTCCGCCGGCCAGAAGCCGTTTGAGAAGTGCGAACGCGCCAGTTACTGCGCGCGAGTGTTCCGCGACGGAAAATGTGATCCCGCCTGCGACAACGAGGAGTGTTTGTTCGATGGATTCGACTGCGGATCGACCATGGAGAAGGTGAGTGCGTCGGGCGCTTGATTTATGATCAAATTCGCGTTTTTCCAGGTCTGCAAGAACTACGACTACTGCAAACGCCGCTTCGCTGACGGTCAATGCGACGAGGAGTGCGACATGGCCGCTTGTGGCTTCGACGGAGGCGACTGCCAAGACAAGAAGAAGTCGAACGCTGCGACGCTTCCCGGCGGAATCGAAATGATTTTCACGGTCACTCCGGAGCGCTTCTTCCAACGAAAGAATCAACTCCTGATGGCGCTGAACAGAGAGTGGCGCGCGGTGGTCGACGTCCAAGTGGATCAGGACGGAAACCAGATGATCTACGAGTGGGACAGCGTTCATCATCGCGGTCAACTGGTCAGAGAAGCTGATTACACCGAGCAGAAGGCGCTCGTCAAGCGAGATGAAACCGTTCACGGCGTTCTGGTCGTTTTCTCGGTCAACGTGGGAATCTGCCGCTCGATGGACCCGCTGCAGTGCTTCAGCGACGTCGACTCGCTCGCTTCGTTGGCCGGAGCCGCGAGCTCCAAGAAGGACTTTGACGACATCGGAATGCCGGTCTACTCGGCCGTTGCGATGAAACCGGCCGCTCCGAGCAGCAACTCCAGTCCCTACTTTGTTACGGGCGTCGCCGCCTGCGTCGTCGTCATCTTCATCTCCTACATGGTCGTGCAGTACCGCGACCGTAAGCGCAAGACGGTCCACGCGCCGATTTGGGGAATTCCACAAGAGAACGCGTCGATCAAGAGCTACAGTATGGGCAGCTACTGCGGCTACAATCAGTACGAGATCCTCCAGCCGGACATGAAGCGAGCGAAGATCCAGAGTGCGTATCCGGACGAAGCAAACTCCACAACGACGACGATCTCCTCGTCGCCAACTGGGGATGAGTGGCACACCACCGCTCTCCACGAGACCCTCGCCAGCAACGTTCCGCTCGCCCAACCGCCCAGCGCCCACTACCTCGAGTGCAAGGACGCGCACAACAGAACTCCGCTGATGGTCGCCATCCTGAACAACTTCAAATCCGAAGAGGCGGTCATTGCTGAGGTGCGGATGCTCTTCCAGATCAGCAAATCGTACATCAACGAGCACGACAACGACGGAATGACGGCGCTCATCCACGCTGTCAACATGCAGCGCGAGAAGCTGGTCGCGGTGCTCCTCAACGAGGGCGAAGCGGATCCTACAATCGGCGACAATGAAGGACGCACTCCGCTGCATTACGCCTGCTCGCTGGACAATTTCGCGATTCTGAAACTGCTGCTCGCGTCCGAGAAGCTCGGAAAAGACGTCGATTTCTCGGATTCGAAGAATCGCACGCCGTTGATGATGTGGTGCGCGCACGGAACTGGACGCGAGATTGGCGAAGCGCTGCTCGCCGCTGGAGCCGACAAGAACTGCGCCGGATTCAAGGATGCGAAGGAGTACAACGGCCTCAGTCCGCTCCATTGCGCTGCGCAGAACAACCATCTCGAAGCCGTGGATCTTCTGCTCGAGCACGACGTCACGAAAGACGCGCAGAACCTGGAGGACGTCACTCCGCTGATGATGGCGGCGGAGAACGGCCACGAGAAGGTCGTCGAGAAGCTCCTGCGCGCTGGAGCGAGCAAGGACATGAGCAATCATCTCACGTTCACCGCTGAGCAGCTCGCGAACCACAATAAACGCGCCGAAGTGCTTCGCGTGTTCCACGAGCTCCGGAATCTCGTTCCTCGGATGCCCGCGAGCCGAGTCGGCTCCACCCTCCCAGCCACACAGTCGAGGAGAGTTTCGCCGAAGAGCGCCGCGGCGCGGAAGACGCAGAGCATCAAGAACAAGAAGAATCAGAACTGTTCACCGGTCTACGCGGTGCCGCACAGCGCGCTCACTCCGCCGCTCTCCGATGGATCAACCTACTCGACGACGCCCTCGCCTCCCTATCACAATCAGCTGCGAAACGGCGGCGTCTACCCGGGCGCCACGTCAATGATGCACGATCAGCAGCTGCATGGATCCTCGCTTCTGATGAGTCCCTACAGTCCTCAAAACGTAAGAAAGCGTTGTTATTTAAGCACCGTTCTAACTTGAATATTCCATTCAGATGCCCAAATCGATGCCTCTATCCTGGCCTCTACAACAGCACTCACCGCCCTACGACGAGTATCAGCAGCAGCAGAATTCCTACCACTACAATGCCGCCGCCGCTTCAGCGGCCTACACGTTCTACCCTCAACACCAACAGCAACAGCAGCTGCAACAACAATGACCGGACGGAGTCGGGGGAATTAGGATTTAGCGAAACTTCAAGAAGACGGGTTCTCGGGACAGTGATTTTTACATGTTCTATTTAAAATATTGTCTATAGCCGATCACTGATCTTTTGTACATAAAGCGATCTTTAAAACGGTCTCAATTGAAATTGCTTGATTTCATCAATGGAGGGATACGCGCCTTTCCGGATTTTAGTGTTGCTAAAGTGATTGTGTGAGGCATTCATAATCTCGAAAATAGGTCTTTTTGTTCAAAACCTTTAGAGTTAGAGCACGTCGATGAGCAAAATATCATTGAGGTTGATGGTCATTCTGACTGTTGATTACTGGACCTGTCTATTTGTCCTAATTGATAATTTCGTCCGTGTCGCGCGATTCTGATTGCTTTAGCGTTTCTTGCCAACTGAATTTGGTCTAAAACGACCATAAATATACAGAACTGTGGCCTTTTGCCGAGAATTGACAAAAATCCACGATTTTCGTTCTCTTCGACTTGGAAGTAGCGGTGCGCGTGTGCAATCGCATTGTGCTGGTGTTCTTGAAAAGCCTCATGTTAATTCATGGGATTCTGCTGGATCGATGAGGAGTAGGTTGTTCAAAAGTTAAGCTGTTTTCGTTGTCATTCAAATTGAGGGGTTGAATGGTTCAACTCAACGGATTAATCAAATAAACTTGTAGTTTGTCTAATTTTACAACCGCTTTGCTTAGCTTTTTGGCTTTTTCCAAACTTGGCTTCACTGGCTGGTTGATTCTCGACAAAGGTATTTGTTAAAATACAACACAGCACGCGCTAGGCTCAAATCATAGGTTCCAATCAACTAAAACGGCGCTGCAAACAAAAGTTGATTTTATCTCCTGCATTCAATCGAGTTCTTCCCCTTTTCAGTCTTTTTGTGTGTTGGATTCACGGCGGCCGAAAGCATTGGTAATCCTTAGTATCTAAAAGTAGGAATTTTGCAAGTATGAACGTTCAGGGTGGGAGCTTCTGAAACGAGTTATTTAAGCCGCACAATCCAGTTATCGAAACTGATAGTGAGCGTTTTAAATGTCAGTGTTTGCCGGGTCCTAATTCAAGCAATCTTCATCCGTTGATTCTGTCATCAACATCCATCTCTGTTCTGACTTTTGCGCTCTTCGAGGCTATTTTCCACCCCACAATCTATTCTCGTCGCCATTTTTCACTGCAAAGGTCGTGTTTATCGCGCCAATCGATCGAAAGACGATTGGGAAGGCGGTGGCGACGACCAGTTGTTGGCCTTGTGCATTTCGACGACACTTCAACCAGCGGCTGCGCTCTGCCCGTTCGTTGTTGTTTTCCTGCTTTCAGTTGACGACCATTCGTTTTTTCAAGTTGATTATCACCGTTTCAATGGTTAGCAATCAGCGTGTAGCCGCTTAGCTGCCCTTCAAATGCGCTATTGGCGCATAATCGCAATCCAGTAATCGAGAAAGCGCTGTTTTGCTGATTTGAAAAGAAAAAAAAGCGTTTTTGTGTGATGGTTGAGGAGGCGAATGTCAGCATGACGGCGCAGCGACTATCAACGCGTTGCCAGTTGGTCGTTTTCTCATTTCTAGTCTATTCCATTCGCATTTCCAGTTTTCTACTCGATTTATATCCGCTGTGACGACAAAATCAACTCAAAAATTGGGGTTTTGAATGCGTCTTTTTTGGTTAAAGACCGCTTAGCGATTCGAGTTGTTTTTATGATTTTTGTGCTGACTCACAAAGTATACAAAGTCCTTTGGTTGCTTGCTCCGTTTAGAGAAGGGAGTTTCGATTTTCAGCGATAATCATAAGCGGCGCTTTACGTGTATGTTCCTGGTTCTAATCAAGATCAAAAACAAGATCGATCTATGACCTGCAGCGGTTATTTGAACAACAAAAGCCGTTGAAGGAAAGGACTTGCTGAGAACTGGATGAAAAGAAACGATGAAAAATCGAGTTTTGCGGTTGCGCGCGTCAACGATTGGTCAGCAAATGACACTATTTTACCCTTGTTCGGCCAGAGAGCCACAAACCTGTGTTTCCGTGTCTCTTTAACTGAAAATTTGTCTTTGAGCATTGTTTCAACTTTAAAAGACTTCATTTATTGTAGCATTCTCTCTAGAAAGGATCACATTGTTGGCCCATGTCAGTCTGTCAGTCTGTCAGGCCTGTGCGCGGCTAAACTATTTTTTGAATGAATCTTTTTGGCTTAAAGACGCTATTTTTCGTATTTCAAGTTTGACTGACCTAGAGTGGTGAACTACAATTGCTGAGAACAAGATTGCACGCATGGCAGCCTTACTACTAGAAAATACAAAATAGCGCACTACAAAATTCAGTTGTTTCAACTCTCCTCTGTGGCTTCTGAAGCAGCGCGTGCAAACAGCGAACTAATAGCGTTTTTTGGTCACTCAAAAACGTATTTTCAAGTATTGCAAATGTGTTTTCGTTCTTTCTATAAGGTCGTTTGTCCCTATTTGGCCCATTTCCGCTTCCTATTCGAGCAGCCTATACATTTCTTCATGAATGCACCAACATTGCTTGTCCTCCTCGTAAGTCCATTAACGACCGCGACGACGACGACAACAACATCACGCACCCGCTGGACTTTGAAGCTAACGATGCATAAAAACTTTATTTTGGATCTCTGAATCCCACGGGAAGCGACGTAACCAACTTCCGCTTTTCGGAAATGACACGCGAAACGGTGGGAAATTCAATTTCTGAGGGCAAAGTGCGAGTAGTCGATGACCAGATTGAGTGTTTTGACTGCTTGTTGTCAGGACCAAATGCTTGTAAAACATTGTTTTGAACGCAATCTGAAAGTGTGCAACTGATAAGCTTGTGACCGGTGACAGTCGCAAGCGCTCGTTTTTATAGTCGTCGTGTTGTTGTGCTCCCCCAATTAAACCTAACCGGGAACGTTTACAAGTCCACGCTGAATACGCGGATTCAAACGTTTCAAATTGCTAACAGACCGCCCATGCCATGCTCTTCAAAAAGCTTTGTTTTCGCCCTCCAAGACCAAGAATTTGCGGATTTGCCAAACATTTTCCAAAAACTTAAAACGCTCATTTGATTCAAAGCAAAACGACGAACAAATTATGCTGAAATTTTAAGACGCTCGCCCAAATAAAAGATATGTCGCCTTCTTTGGTCCCTCGCGGAGGAAGCACAAAAACACGGCGACTATAGCTTCGAGCCTTGTTTCTGTTGTCCACTTTTATCAACTTCTACAGCCACCTGCCTTCTCATTTTGGCGCAATCCAGTCGTTAAAATGTATGTTGGAATCTCATGTAGATGTTGATTTTGAGCCATAGAAGAAAAGAGATGATCGCATAGTGCCGATTGAATGAGGAGTTCATCGGATTTACGACCACAAACGACTTAATGCGTATCGTGCATGATGTTTGCGAAGCTCTGAGATCAGCCGCTTTGTGCCGTTACTGATGTCAAAGATGAACTTTCGAATGTAGCGCTTTTGAGAAAGCTATAAGCGCCTTGGCCGACTACATTGCACTGAACAGAAAAGCGGATAGAGTACATTGCTTTTCAGCTCAAATTCTTGATTTTGAACGAAGATTGTAAAAACGTTGCGGTGAGCCTGATTAGCGTAAAGCATGAATTTAGTGGCCAGTAGTGCGCGTTCTAGACTTCAAACCTGAGCTTAGGCTTTGTGCCTTGCTTAGCTTATGCCGAGCTTTTGGTTATCCTTGTACTTAAAAGGTTTTTGCTCTACAGACGTCTACGGTAATGACTTAATAGGTGCCTCCAAAAGGCGCCTTCTTTCCATTGCCCAACTTTTGCTCAATCATAGACCATAGAGCTACACTACAACTTAGAACCGCGCACTAAAAAGCGCCTCAAACCGGTATTCCCTGTCATAATCGCACTATTTTCGTCCTCCCCCGTCTCCTCTGACCACAGCTTACCAACAACAGCGCACATTTTGCGCACAAAACTCGCGGCCAATCATAAACTACACAAACTGATTTATTGAATCGAGATCCGCAAAGATTATACGTTGAAAAAAGAACGCAGCGGAAGTGCGAAGACCTTTTGCTCGAGTGCGCTGACCTTCCGATTAGATTATCGGCTTAGTTCGGCATCTCGAGAAAAGGAACTGACATGTGCTGTTCTTGGGTGTGAATCAGTACGGCAATCAGTAAGCAAAAGTCCTCCGCACTTCGTGAGAGCGCCAACTACTCATCCCTACTCGGAAAGAGGTATTTGATCACACCTTACAAAAGGTCCTTCAGCGAATGTGCCATTTTAACATGACGATATCTGTTAAGCGAGAAAACTAGGCAAAAAGCCGCAGATAGGCCTTAGCTAAGCCTAAATTTTAGAGCCTGAAATTCTTAAACGCAATAAGAGGCATGCACAACTCTGTCAAAGAAATCAAGCCTTCGTTCGTTAAGGAACTCCGTGGTAATGACGTTTGCGGCTCACCCTTGTTGAAGATCAAACTGAATTAATGAAAAACTCAATTGATTTTCGGACTTTGAATTTTTCCGACTTTTGAATTAAAGGTGTTTATGGTCGGCACCGACCTCTCAAAGGAATCACTTTCCGTGCGTGTGAATTTCCAAAAGAGAGTCAATTACAGGCAAAACTCCCCCCGCATGTGTTAATGCACCAACGACTAGAGACAACATTGCATTCCTGAACTTGCGTACCTTGTGATCTGATGCACTCGTGAACAGCTGTTTGACTGCGGCGCTGTACGCGAGGAGATCAAGTTTCACATTCATTCATTCAAGCGTTTTTCGCTTCGGGCGCATTGCTTGTTTTCGCGGGTTTTCTGAACTGAAACCCTAAGGCTTAAAGACTAGAGATGAGGGTCACTTTTTGAGGGAAGAGTTTTGGAGAGTTTAACTGAGCCGCCGCCGTCAACCGACAACACAAAGATGTCCATCAATCTTGTTTCAGTGTAATCCGCTAGCGATCCGATCATAAGCGACGGTGCACTCGGAGATATCAGCGCAAAGAACGTTCGAATCGGGGAGTCAATTGTAGGTTCGCAGGCTCACGTAAACGAATACGCAAACAAGGAGGTGAAGCGGATGACAGAAACCGAAAATCGCGCGGTCGTTGACTTATTAACGCCTTAATCAACAATCCGCTCGCGCGCGCGCTTCAAGAAGGAGGAAGGAAGATGAATGACGTCTCGGTTGCGTGCGTCGCCTCAAAGAGCGCAGCTTCGCCTCAGAGTTCTATGGAGTCCCCCACGCGCTTGGCAACACCGACGACAACGACGACCGCAAAGAGTAAAGAACGTCTCCGCGGGGTGGAGTTACAGCGCGCGCGCGAGCGCGTAGTTTGCGCTAAGGGCTTCCACCTCTCCCTCACTCTTCCGCCAAAGTCGTCGTCGTCGAGGAGGAAGAAGAGGAAGATCGCACTGATCGTTGTCGGTCAGGCTGCGTGTGGCCGCAACAAGTCGAAGAAGGAAGCATCGACTGATCAACAATCTATCGCCTCTCCTCGTCTCTCTCGTGGCTGGTTGCTGCGCTTCTCTCCACCTCCCGCTCCCGCCGCGCGCCATTCAACAGTGCGCTGCGCTTGCTGCTGCGGGCAGACCGAATTTGTTGCAGACGAGTCATCAACGTCGCGAAAAATCGGAACCTTTTGCTCTCCCCCTCCCTCCCTCCCTGCTTCCTTACTTCCTTCTCTGTGTTCTGACATCATCGTCGCTGCTGATCTGAAATCACAGTTCTCTTCTTCGATCTCCCTCCGTTCGCCCGCCTTTGCCGCCATGCGTGAGCTCGGAAAGGTGAACGCGGAGCTTCAGATGATCTATCGACCCGGTCAAGTAAGTCTCGCCCACCAATTCGAGCGGAATCGATCCTTATCGCCACTTTTTGCGTTATCGTTGTGGTTCTGCAGACGCTGCGGGAGACAGCCGCCGGCATTTGTGCCCTTTGAACTCGATTTTGTGCTCTTGTATTGATTACTCGCACTTTGTGCGTCGCGCGCGCGCAAATGTTGCAGTTTGAACGCCGCTCCCTCGCATTTCTTCACTCTAATCATCGCTTGTCTGTTGCATAAAAGCACAATTTTGGGTATTTTCCGCTTCTTCTTTACGTCGTCCTCATAGGGGCCCGGGGAAACCCGATAATTCGCGACGCGTCTCGATCGATGTGTGTGTGCTTCCTCGAAAAATGCGCGAGTTTCGTGTACTTTGCTGCTGCTGCTAAAAGTGTGAATCTATAGAAACGAGCACAAAGGCGTTGCGCGCCGCATTCGGCAAACTCATTAATGTTTCAAAGACGGTAATCCCGGATTTAGAAAAGCCGCGCGAGAGCAGAAGCTTCGCGTATCGATTCCGCAGTGCTGCGCGCACTTCGTTGTTGCGGTTTTATGCCGCTAATTTGGGCAAAAAAGCGCGCGCGCTTTTGCAAAATTGCACTCTGCAAATCCACAGGCGCGCTTTGTGGTTCTGACGCTCGCTCGCTCGCTTGCTAGCGTTGCAAGGTCGCCGCCAGCTGCAAAGCTTGATTTGCTGATTGAATCTCTTTTCCTCATTTCCTAGGCTACCGGCCGATTGTATCTCGCTGCTGATAGATTGTTTACGCGCTGTTTGGAAGCACATGATTGCAGAGTCACGAGTCAGAAGAGCGCAATAGCCCATTATGGGTGAATCTTGAAGAGTGCATATTGATTTGGAGCATCGTTAGCGCGTGAATTTCGCGGTTTTTCGCTATTTGCAGCCAGCGCAATCATTTTGCAAATAATTGTAGTTGCCGCGTTTAGCTGCGCATAGTTCAGTGCTGAAAGCTTTGATTTGAACGATTGAAATTGCGCTCACACCGCCAGGTCACACTTCAAAACACTCGATTGTGTTTTGGATCAAAGGCCAAGGAATACTGGTCTAATTTCCGTTTTAGCCAAATCTTGAAATCGCCGTATGAATAAGCAAAAGTGCCTACTGATGCAGCGCGGTTCGGTTCAATAGCGAGCGCGCTTTACGCTGGTGGCAGCCTGCGCAATCATTTTCCAAACTGAGCGCGCAATTGAGGGTGGATTATGATGACTATTTGCTTTCCCAGTCGCCGCGTTTTTGTGCTTTTGCTTGACTGAGAACTCTTATGAGCCAGCGCTACATGCATGGATGAGAACAATGCTAATTGCGCTCACAGCGCCATGTTCAAAGCTGTGCTAGATATTTGATTAATTTCCAAGAAATTCTAGTTTTCTCTAGATTTTCTGACTTTTGGCGAATAACGCCTTTGCGCTTTCATCCAGCGTAATGGATTAAGGAGTGGATTATGATGACTATTTGCTTCTGATGACCGCCAGGATGTTGCTGCGAGCGCTACCATGTGGCTTTTTGTAGTTTGTGCCGCGATGAGAAGATATCAAACTTCCGCCTATTACTCTCTCTCTTTCTTTCTTTCTTTCTTTCTCTCGCTCGCTCGCTCGCTCCAACTCTCTGTCGTATAGTCAGCAGCACCATTTTCCGCGTAAATCAGGCATCAATGATCCCCACAGTTTATAAGTGCACTCGTTCTCTGTTGATGTTGACAACCTGTTTGCACATGTGTGTGTTGCTCGGCGAGTTTAACGCGCGCTCATTTAGGAATTCTTCTTCAGAAACGGCACAACCATGGCCACTCGTGATTGCATTGCTGACGACGCGTGCCATCTCATCGGCAACACGCCGATGGTTTACCTCCGGAAAGTGACCGGCGACTGTCCGGGACGAGTCGGTGCGTTTCTGGAGAGGAGAAGAAACTCCGATTTATCGACAAGATTTCAGCCGCGAAATGCGAGTACATGAACCCCGCCTGCTCGGTCAAGGACCGCATCGGCTACTCGATGGTCATCGAGGCGGAGCGCGAGGGGAAAATCAGCCCCGGAGTGACGACGTTGATCGAACCGACTTCCGGAAACACCGGAATCGCGTTGGCGTTCGTGGCCGCCGTCAAGGGATACCGCCTGGTGCTCACGATGCCCGCTTCGATGAGCGTTGAGCGAGTAAGAGTGATTCCTCATTAAGCGAGTTTAAAGGCGGATTTGCAGCGAACTCTCCTGAAGGCCTACGGCGCCGAGGTCGTCCTGACGGAGCCGACGCAGGGGATGAAGGGATCGATAGAACGCGCCCAGGAACTCGCCCGGATCATCCCTAATTCCTACATTCTGCAGCAGGTAACCGCGCGGAGCTCCCCCGCAGCTCTCTGAGGTCTCCGTTGCAGTTCGAGAACGCGAGCAATCCGAAGATCCACTACAACACGACCGGACCTGAAATCTGGAAGCAAACGGGCGGCCAGGTGGACGCGGTGGTGTTCGGCATCGGCACCGGCGGCACGATCACGGGCGCCGGCACCTACCTGCGCGAGAAGAACCCCAATATCCGCGTGCGTTGCCGCCTGAAGCCCCTGATCCACCTTTCCTTTCTTTAGATCTTCGCTTGCGAGCCCGAGGAATCCGCGATCCTGAGCGGCATGCCGCCCGGACCCCACAAGATCCAGGGAATCGGAGCTGGTTTCGTTCCTGGGGTCCTGGACACGAAGCTCTACGAGGACGTCATCAGAGTGCATTCCGACGAGGCGATCGTCATGGCGAAGCGTTTGGCTCTGGAAGAGGGGCTGCTGTGCGGTAGGCTCAATCGTAGCTCAAACTCGGGTTTCATCGCTGAAATTCAGGAATTTCGAGTGGAGCGAACGCGGTCGCCGCCATCCGGATCGCCAACATGCCGGGGATGGCGGGGAAACTGGTGGTCACCGTGCTCCCCAGCTTCGGCGAGCGCTATCTCTCCTCCGCGCTCTACAACGACGTCCGCGACGACGCGAGCAACATGGCCGTCAGCTCGTTGCAGGAGAACCTCACGAGCCTGAATTTGGCCGAGTTTCAGATTGTGGAGTGATATGGATGCTTGTGATCTGTGATTTCCCGATTCTAACAATGTACGATGTACATTCTCCCGTGTACAAATGGATTTTTACGTCTTTTTGAAGAGTGATTAAACAGCGTTGGTTCTATAGACATGTGCAACGACGGCGCTACAGTAGCCTACTGTAGCCCATGCGTGCTTGAGACTGCAGGTGGCAAGTTGAGAATTTGTTGGCATCTTTATACTGTGCGCTTGTAGTCGTTCGTTATTTAACCAATTTGTGAGGGATAATCGGAGCCTTGGACCATTTGAGGCCTAGCACACTTACATGCATGTCTAAATGCGGATCAGCATAGCTTACAGTATGCGCCCTAGACTAGCAACTCCGATTGATTGCTTGAGGTGCGTTGATCGGCGATCCTGCGCAATCTTTCAAGTCATTTTCAATCCGTATTAGCTTATAAACAAACGATTACAATTGTCGAATCACGAATAAAAGGGCTGCAGTAATCAGCGACCACCGAGAAGCCAGCGGAGCCGCTCTTCTCAGCGACTTTGTTTGTCTCCGGTAGGCGAGAACGCGTTCCTTGTGCCAGGCGGAGTAGTCTGCGGGCGCTAGCCACTGTTGGCAGGTTGAGGGGATGCGGTCGACAATTTGCGAGGAATTGAGGAGAGCGACGAGCGCACTAAATGAGTTGGTATGTGATACGGTAGGTCAGGATGTCGCTTTACTGTGAGGAGCGTTCGTTAAGCTGCAAAAGGAATTGCCACGCCTTCTCGCCGCAGAATTGATCGTTCTGCCAGATGTAGCACTTGTCGTAGATGGTGATCGTGCGGCAGAGGTCGGAGAGATTCTCCTCAATCGAGTGGATTCCGTTCTGAAGAAGATCGACGACGCTGTTTTGCACCATTTGCGCGTGGATGTGACATTTGCTGGAGATTTCGTCGCCGTGCTCCGCCCAACAAGGCAGAATCGTCGATGTAAAGTCTTCAAAATTCAAAATTACCGTATCCCTACGCCACAAACTAACCAGGATCGTTGCCGTAGGCGTTGCAAATCGTCGTCCACGCTTTTTGGCCGATGAAAAGAGCATTGCGCGCAGGTGACTCGTGGCACTGGCCAAGGCAACCCAGGTAGACGCGATTCGTGCGGCAGATCGATCCAACTTTCGCCACGACGTCCTCGATCTTCTCGCGGTGCGAAGAAGCCGCGTTTCGCGATGTCGCGCGGAGGACGCTTTGTAGCGGAGTTACGAGCTCGATCGACCACTCGCCCGAGACGTCCTGCACGATCGTTTGCATCTCGTTCATCTGCAATTAGCCTGATTGGACTACTGTAGCGCTTTCGGACTACCTGAGCCGATACAAAGTAAACATGCTACAAAAACAATTTCTGCGAAGTGTAAACAGCCCTAATTGGACATAGACTACTGTAGGGGATACACTGACCCGCTGAGGGAGCAACAAACCATGTAAACAAGCCTCAATTCGGTGATTTATCATCAAAATTTGATTTATGAACTTGTTTGACTGTGTAATAGCGCGTTGTGATCGATGTTACAGCCCAAAACCACTCAAATCGTACCACTTCAACAAATGCCTGTAACCTGCTAGCAGACCCTGTTAAAAAATTCACGGTTTGATTCATAATCTGAATTGAAAACAGCCTGAAAATGGAGTTGCACTACTGCAAAGGGCGATACATCCCTTTGGCAGCGCAAAAAATCACTTAAATCACAAAATCGTGGCGCCTAAAACAGCGTGGAGCCCAAAACCACTCAAATCGTACGATTTCCACGCATGTCCTTAACCTATCAGCAGTGGCTCAACCCTGTTAATTACTTGGTTTCGGTAAATTCTCGGTAATTGATTACTGTAACGCTGCTGTTTATGCTTTGAGGGCACTACTCGCTGCCTTATCAATACAGTTTGAATTGCGTTCGTCAAAATTGCACAATTCCATTGATAATCTCAATTGAAAACAGCCTTAAAATGGACCTGGACTACTGTAAAGGACGATTCATCTCTTTGGGGAGCGCAAAAAATCATTAAATGAGCCTCAATTCGGTCATTTATCACCAAAATTTGATTTATGAACATGTTCGACAGTGTAATTGCACGACTTTTTGGGGGTCTCTTGATCGATGCTAGCGCCTAAAACCTTTCAAATCTCAGCGTTTACTTACGTAATTGTCTTTGCACTTTAGAAGACACGGATCTGGCGGAGCTCGTGCGGAGGATACGGTAGCGAGAGAGGCGACCAGCAGCACAATAGCGAATACAGTTTTCGCGACATCAAGTGGCGCGGACATGTCGAAATCCAGGAGCGGCGACGACGGCGGACAATGAGACGAACGGGGGAGCAAAGCTCTTAGTTTTGATGTCCAAATCCGGGCGAATTAAAGCAATCCATCTCGGAATCCCTGAGGGGGTATCGCGGCGCCCCTTAGCCGCGGCGACAACAAACGAATTGCTCGGCGGCGCTTTCTGAAAATTATTCAATTCGCTTTCTGGGGTCAAGAGGAGAGGACTATTTACATACGCAACTCTTTCTCTCTCTCTCAGCTGCCGGCGCTCCACTCGGTGGATAGGCAGGGCGCAGCCCGTTGCTCCCAATGACTGACAAGAGATGAATTAATTAGTGTGGAAATCCTCGTCCTCCGCTGCCGAAGGCGCTTTTGAGAAGAGAAACAAAATCATATTTACATTTGCCTCTGTGTTCATATTGTCGCCCTTTGATTGAATTAGCGCACAGCGTGCGCCGGGGGAGGATAAACAGTGGTCAGCAGCGAAAAGAGGGTCGTTTATTCTCCGCCGACGTGGGGAAACACGCGTAAACGACGTGTGTGTTTTGGCAAAAAACAATCATTTAATGTGGGGCTTGGGGAGGAACCATTAGTCATGTTGTTGCAACGGGAGGTCAAAATTTTGCTGGAAAGGACGGTTACGGTAGAGAAAAGTGAAGCATTGAAGAGCCAGAACAATCGCCGAGCTCCGAACCGAAGACATTTGCTACAATAAGTTACTGTAGCGCTGTTGTTAACAACTCGCGAGCTGTAGCCATATGTTTATGAGCTAATACGGATTGAAAATGACTTGAAAGATTGCGCAGAACCGCCGATCAACACACCTCAAGCAATCCATCGGAGTTGCTAGTCTATGGCGCATACCGTAAGCTATGCTGATCCGCATTTAGACACGCATGGAAGTGTGCTAGGCCTCAAATGGTCCAAGGCTCCGATTATCCCGCACAAATTGGTGAAATAACGAACGACTACAAGCGCACTGTACAAAGGTGCCTACAAATTCTCAACTTGCCACCTGCAGTCTCAAGCACGCATGTGCTACAATAGGTTACTGTAGCAAAAAATCCATTTGTACACGGGAGAATGTACATTGTACATTATTAGAATCGGGGAGGCGGAAATCACAGGTCAGCTGCTCAGATCAGGAAGACCGTTTGCTTCCAGATTTCAGGTCCGGTTGTGTTGTAGTGGATCTTCGGATTGCTCGCGTTCTCGAACTGCAATGGAGTCCTCCGTCAGGACGACCTCGGCGCCGTAGGCCTTCAGGAGAGTGCGCTGGAAATCCGCCTTTAAACTCGCTTAATGAGGAATCACGCTTACTCGCTCAACACTCATCGAAGCGGGCATCGTGAGCACCAGGCGGTATCCCTTGACGGCGGCCACGAACGCCAACGCGATTCCGGTGTTTCCGGAAGTCGGTTCGATCAACGTCGTCACTCCGGGGCTGATTTTCCCCTCGCGCTCCGCCTCGATGACCATCGAGTAACCGATGCGATCCTTGACCGAGCAGGCGGGGTTCATGTACTCGCATTTCACCGCTGAAATCTTGCTGTTAGATCTGCGTTTTTCCCGGAAACTGGTTGTCATTGTCAACAACAAGGCGGTGCAGATTAGCGGTCCGCATCATCTTGTACGCGGACGTTGGCGTCACTTTCTCAAATCTCAGGTGTTGTTACACACCTCTCGACATCTTTAAGCCAATTGACGATCTCATTAGCCGCCGCTCAAATGTCACTTTCAAGCATTCAAACCACTCGTTTCTCCTCGTCACTCTCGCACTCATGTGCACTCGCTGCTGCGCTATTTTGCAGCTAATCGAGTGTCAGGAAGCGGACAGGAAATCAAAGTTGGCGCCGTTCTAAACATTGTGTGATGAGGTGCCTCCCACCGCGGTCGTTCGTTTGCAAAGAGTCTATAAAGGTTCTGTCGCTGTACTTTTGAACGGAGAGTACGCGGTCATAACCATCGTGTTTTGCAGCGGCTGTTCGCGAATTATGAGCTGCTACGCTGCTGAAACATGATTCTTTCAAATTTTGAGCACAAGCAGGCCGGACGTAGTCCGCTTTGTGTGATCATGGGCGTTGCAGCCTCATGTAAACTCATAATACTAGTGTATACGGACGTGATTAATCATTATCGCTAGCTCAGTTCTATAATGGCCTCAAAAACAAGACCAAAAGGTTGTTCTTTTGCTCCAGTTTATGGTGACTTTTAAAGTACGGATTTATGATCCTCGCTCGCTGAGTGATCCTCAAGGTTGCAAATCCATGTTACTTTTAAATGGACTTTTGGAGCCATAATTACCGCTATTGCGGCCTTTAATATCTTTCCGGTTGGGTCTTGCAACGCTATACTCTGCAACGAGATTTGTAGCATTGGCATTTTGGCTTCTAAAACAAGCAGAAATACTTGCGTTTTTGCTCCAATTTGACGAAAATTTGTGTGACGGACGGAGGAGATGGGCGCCTGCGGTAACGAAAACGGAGATGAAATCGAGTAAAAAGTCAAAATAACGGCGAGTAACGCGCATTCCGATTCATGTCGCGTCTCTTAAAGTACATTTTGTTTGTCTTTGGAACTCGGAATCGGTAGTACTCCCGGAAATTACAAGTTTCCCTGAGGACTCGATGATGTTCTAGCTCCAAATCACCAAAATCAAGTTTATTTTGACCAAAAGAGCAGCTGAACTTTCGAGCTTTATTTGTGTTTGGGAAGTTGGAACGGCTAAGTGAAGCAAAGTCCCTAAATTATGGGCGTGTGGAAGCGAAAACCAAACTTCCGCATACTTGCACATGCACTGCCCAAAAGGTCCTTTTCCCTGCCGCTGTTAGGCTGGTTTCGTCACGCGTGAAGCATTCCACCACGATTTGTTCGACGCACTTCCTCAGCTTGTGAAATGTAGTCATTAAGAGCTTGTTGGTCGGGGATATTTTGGCGTTTTGGTTTATTTGAAGCACTTGTTCATGAGTTGGGCGTTGATGCACTTAAGAATCATGGCCGCCTCACATTGTGGCATGAGCAGACCAGATGTGGAAGCGTTGCGCCTTACTTTTTGACCTAAAATAAAGCCATTGATCACTATTTCGGACCTCTAATGGTTCCTCTACATAACTTTAGCTCACATCCTTTGAGGTATCCCCCATCTCACCCCAGGGACAACTCACGTCAGAACATCTCATCCCACCCCAACTCATCCCAAGATAAGTCATCCGAGACTCAACTCATCCCATGGACAACTCATCCCATCACAACTCAACCCAAGAGAATCTTTTAGCGTAGATCAATCTGTTCAGTTGAAAAATGTGAGGTAACTACTGACTGTCAGCGACTTTACACGATTTCGGCGCGAACAAATTGAATGACGATAGATTAGCGCAACATTTAGAAAGTTGGGGGTGGGATGAGATGTTCTGGGGTGAGTTGTCCCTGACGTGAGTTGTTTTGGGGTGAGTTGTACCCAACCCATCCTTTGACTTCAAAAACAAGCCCAAAACCTCGCCAATTTCCTCCAATTCCACCAATAAAACACAGTGCGCTCGTAACGTCGTCTGTTACGTCCCGCGTAAAACACTCCAATTTGTTTCAATTGTAGCCTGAAAATTGCGTTACGAGTCGTGTCCTTCCGCTTCGATTTCCGCGTTTTTTGTGCTCCAATTACCTAATATACACTCGTATATAAGGTCGAATCCATGTGAGTCGAGGCAGATGCTCCGTTTAAGGGTGACGGATTGCGTTGTTTTGCAGTGCGGCGTCCTTGTGGGATACTCTTTAGCGCGTCCTTTGCACTCAAATGCTCAAAAGAGGTCCTCATTATTGTCATCGTGTTGTGTGATTTTTTAGAAAAACCAATTTTTTAAGTCAAGAATTCATTTTTTTGGATTGTAACGGAGCGCGAATGCGACTTTTTCATCTTTGGTCGATAGCAAAACAAGGAAGAAACCCCCAAAAAAAGTCCAAAAACCAAAATTCTCCTCTCAGCAGCTCATCAATCTGCGGGTAAATTGTCTTTCTGACAATTTCCGAGAATCGGGCAGAAACAAACAAGTTAAATATAACGCGGAATCGTTCAAAACGTCAATTTGCGCGCTGAGTTGGAATGAGTGTGGCGATTTCGAAATCACGCAGTCAGCGGGCAATGATCGGTTGCGAGAGGAAGACGGTAAGTAAACAGGAGTATAGCTCGTTAAGGTCAAAAATCCAAAAATAGGTTGATTCCACGTGGAACTTCGAACTGAGGAAACGCGCCTGCAATACCACTTGAATATTCCTGCCTTAATCCGTTAAAGTTGACCTTCCACAAGACGACAGTCTGGGATGTTCAATCTCAAATAGGACAACTTTGATTGAATTAAAAAATTTGGGCTGAGCCGGGGATTGATCCCGGGACCTCTCGCACCCTAAGCGAGAATCATACCACTAGACCACTCAGCCATAGTCAAGAGCTCGCGAAATTTTGATATATCGCAATCCCCGTTGACCTATTTTGTTGCGAAACGTCCGTTTTTCGAGCGTCTGTGATTATAGGCGTAGATCACGACAGATGTCCGGGTCAATTACGGTACGAGTGGGCTGGAGCAAGGCAAAAACTAGCCTAGACTTGCCTCCCGGTAGGTGACATTTCGGCTGGCGATAGGACATAATGACTTAAGACATACAGCTCAAGCCTAAGCCAGTTACCGTATGGTCAGCCTAGCGCAAAGACAAGATTTTGGATTCATAACTTGTTTTTGATACTTATTATCAGGTTCAAAGAAAGCCACTTCCCGGCACTCAAAAGTCCTGGCGCCTGCTGCGCTGTTTTCTTTTACAATTCCAGCTGATCTGGTAATTGACCGGACAATATGAAAGGCAGCTTCTTGTGTAGTTCCTGAACCAGAAAAGTCAATTGTTAGCCTTGAATTTAAGCTTGAAAACCAATCCCAAACCTCCAGAGCGCCGGCCGTCCGCTGCAAAGCTGCACTTTAAACTTTGAAACTTTGCTCCGCGCGTTTTTTGCGCGGACCCACAAGCGCGAATCCTTGCTGCCGCTGACAGCTTTTATGATTGATAGGCGCGCGGACGGGTGCAATTTTATGATCGAGTGACAAGTGGCGATATGGCCCTTAGCACGAGGCTTTGGGGATTTGACCTCCGCGGCGTTGTTCTCGTTTTCGCGTCATTCGGCCATTTGTTCGCAGTCACGCGCGCGCCGGTTATGTGCGTCCAGGATTCGGAAAAGGAGAATGTCGCCTCGCAGAAGCTGCTGCTTCAGCCACCTGTTGGCGCCTATTCCCGCCTGTGCCGCCATTCACTCCCTCGCTTTCAGATGCCCTTTCGAACTACCGTAGTCGACGGAAGCGCCAAGAAGAGGAAGAAACTCTTGTCGGTGGAGTTTGAGTCGGAGATGCCGCTGCTGAAGCGCAGCAGCAGCACGATGTCGTTCAGCAAATTCAAGGTGAGCGGTTTTGCGATTCAACGAAAAAGCGCCAAAGTGACGTCAACTCTCGAGTGATCAATGAAGCAGACACGTTTTTGCGTTGAAGGAAGTGCGAAGTGACCGAGCAGCAGGTGGTCACTGTGAACGCAACACCTATGATTTATAGCTTCGTTTCGTACACAAGCGCACGTCGTGTAGGCGCACGCGTGTTTACAACCGCCGAGCGCGGCGGCGATGAAAGTTTAATGTTGTGAGTGATGGTCGGATGCAGTTTTGAAAACGGCGAAATTTGATGTTTTTTGTGCTTTGGAGCTGCGAATTAAGCCAGTGTTGCAGCGCAGAACAGCGTTGCCGTGCAGAATTTCGTCTGTTCGGTCGATGTAGCAGATTTTGACGGCAGTTGCGTACATATTCAGCTCGTTTTCTTATTTTTTGACTCTAAATTTGTAAAAGTCATTAAAGAAAACAACATAACGATAGTTCTATGTTAGCTAAAAACCGGTTTTGCTCAGTTTTTGGCCCCGACACTGAAAAAAGGACAGTTTTTGCCTAAAAGAAGACCGAAAGCATTACATATCCGTTTCTTACCTCCCAGAACATACATCTACCGTATCGAAGAGCCTTTTGTCATGTTTTAGGCAAATTTCAACTGTCACACTGACCACACACGTAGATAAAAACATGATAATGCGATAGGAACTATTGCGATTTAAGAATTACTGATTTTTAAGCTAAATTTGTGCCAAATGTACATCGAAATTTACATCTATTTACATTTAGAAGTTACAAATGCCAAATTTACATCAATACAGCCGCGACCTTACGGTAATCAATTTAAGACGGTAATACCGTTTTACATTTTCTCTCAATTCCACATTCTTGAATGTCAAAAAATATGTGCCTCCACTAGTGGCTAGCCAGCTGCTACCCACAGAAGTCTTCATAAACACCACAAAATAGAATTTTGAGTTGAAAACAGCAAAACAACGAGTAAAACATGGAATTTTCCATTTCAATCAATCCACGTAATTCTGGAGCAAACAAATTGTCATCGTTTCAAGAAAATTAATACAATTCTCACATTTTCAAATTCAAAATCGATTCATATCAGTTCTAAACTAGTCTTTGATCTCTGCTATCCTCCGAAGCACCGGAAAGTGCGACGACAAAAGGTCATTTCCACTTTTTTCCCTTCAATCAGTGCAAAAACTCTGACAGCTCACTTCAAAAACCCCCAACATATGACGTCACTTTGGTGTTGACCCCCTCGATGCTTCCCTGTTTCAGACTTTTGCTCTCGGCAGGTAAGAACTCCCCCAAAATAAACCCATTCAACGCCATTTCCTATGCATTAAAGGTGACGCGAGGGTGTCCCCGGGTGCAGCTCGTGTCAGGCATCACCTCGTTAATCATCAAAGTACACGAGGGGCGCGGAAGAGGAAAGAGCCAACGGCGCTCAATTTTGCCAAAAATCCCCTTGAGACGCGGCGCGTTGTTGAAAGTTTCCTTTCAACGACGCGGATAAATCACCGAAAGTTAATATCTTCTTGTTGCACGCGGACTTGTTGAAACTTTGAAGAGGGCGCCGTGCGGAGACTCAAGTTGGTCATCGTGGATTAGATATGCAGATTGGAATTTAGGACATGAACTAGAGGCTGCCTTATGTCTGTTGACTTTGGAAGACCAATTGCAAAATAGCCATAGCCAAATACATGTAATTTGACGGATTTGTTGATCTCGATGGGCAAAGTTGTTGGAGCGTTTTGCAGTCGTTTTTTGGAGGCTAAAAAAGACCTATAAGCAACAGCACATTTGCTTGCTTCTCAGTATTTTTATGCGCTAATTCCGCTTTTTCAGTCTTAGCATGGGTCTAGACTGGCTCTGATCCACATCGAATTTGCATTTACATGAACAATAAGCTTCCTTATGTTTAATAACTTCCGGTTTTGCGCAGCTCTAAATCGTTAAAGCCGTGCTGAATGGGGATTAATCCCATAAGACAATAGACGTGCAGAAAATTCATGAAATTTGTCGGATTCGTTGAACTCAGGGATCAATGTTTTAGTGTTTTAGCGCAGCTTTTCTTGGGATGAAAAAGAGGCGATTTTTAACGTTGGAAGAATTGAAAATCCATCATGTTGAAATGGTGAAAGTGTATGCCTAGTTCATAGTTTAAAAACAATGTTTTTCATCTGTTTTTCGTGTTTCTCCTCATCTTCATGTGAAAATGCGCAGTGCGTTTGTGCTAAATGCGAATGATGCACAGGTATCCAAGTTTTTCTGATTTTGTCAACAAAATACGCTCTAATAGAGTGTTCCAGACACAAAGTGGCAGAAAAGGGTGAGAATGAACTGGGACCTGGCTATCTAAGCCAAAAATCACTCAAAGTTACGGGATTACAATCACGAGATGCTAGAAAATCAAAAAGGAACATCGCCTAACAAAAATACCTAAGCTTAGAATGCACGCCAGCGTCATCTTAGGCTGGCTGCCTTAGTTCTTTGACTTTCAGTGATTTTCGGCTTAGATAGCCGAGCTCGTTATAACTGCCCGCCCATGCAGAAAACATACGAACTATGACGGAATCGTTGATCTCAGGGTCCAAAGTTTTTTGGCGGTTTTTTGCAGCCACTTTTTGTGAAACAGCACCTGATGGATGAGGGCGCATTTACAACGTTTCGTTTTTCTCGAATCCATCAACTCGTGCGTTGAATATTTATACCCTGCGTCAGAGATTGAAAAAAGACCAAAAAAAGAGCGAAAATCCTCAGTTATGGCAAATGCAGTTATCAGAGCCGATCAATCGTTTTTTAGCCTCGCTCATCTTATTTATAGCTCCTGCTCAGGCTTATTGTTGCCCCAGGCGCCTGCAAAAACAGAGCACGCTTGCTGCAAACAATCGAGATCACGAATGCAAAATCCTGGTCGATCATTGATATTTTGCTCTGAACTATCAATAAATACAGTAGAAAAGCATACAAACCGCATTTATTATAGTCTGTTTTAGTCATTCACGGGTACTGTATAAGGACAGCAAGCCGTTCTTGACTGCGTCCAGTTTTTTTGGTCAACAGTACCCTTAGACAGGTAGGAAAGGATTTGCACTGAATGCGTTATCATTAGATGCAAAAGTTTGTTTTTGTTCAAAACATATTTTCTGAAAATGCGTCATTTTCAAGATTTTGGCCTCAAAAACATATCAACTCTTTAGGAATTTCTTGTTATTCTGAATTTTGGATTTGTTTCTTGGAATTTGGCCACGTAGAAACAGAACTTAAAAACATTTTTTTGTGTTTCTTTCGTTGATTCGGTCAGTGCTTATCAGGCTCACAAGAGACAGTCCCGTTCAACCCACCGACGCTTCCATCACTCGTGCTTCTGTGGCGTTCATTGCGAGATCGGTCCATTGCTCATGAAGCTACGATTTATGCGTGCACCGGTCTTCTCTCTACTAATCGTATTCCCCGAGACATGTGATTGCAACAGAGAAAATCGCAAAAAATCCGGAAGTTACCATCCGACCATCCCCTCCAACGAGCGCCATCAATCGGTCGCGTCTAATTGCATGCAAAAGTGCACTTTTTGAAATTTCACTGCCAAAAGTTCCAATTTGCTTGGTGTTGAGGCGATCGCGGCGGCGATCATGCCCTCTGGTTCGTGGGCCACAGACGTTTTTTCGCGTCCTCCTCCTCGTCGGGCGGAGTCGCCACTGACGCCGCCGCATTCCCTCATCTGTCTTCCGGCAGGCAGATCACCGTCTTGGACACCTGCTGTCGTCGACCTCATCGCGCTGCTGCCGCCGAAATCGTGTAGTAATGGGCGATGGTGACCGGTGGCGCTATTTTCTGATTGTCCGACGATGTCGGATCATCGATGTCGAGCCGATCGGAGATGTTGTTGTTGGTCATTTTGATTGATTGGGTGTCGCTTCCGTTTTATAGTTGCACTTTGCTTTGTTGCGCGTTTACAGCCGCCGGGGTTCAAATTGCGCTACCGTAACCACCCTCTATAGTTAATCTGATTGATGGAATGTTGCCATTTCACGCTGGTTTATTGCCAGTTAACCTTTGGCGCCCCTTTAACGCACCGCTCCTCACTTCCTAGTTACACAAAAGCGGCCCTGAGTCATCATAGATACGGTAGGTGCTGTTTATGCGCTCGCAGTTCCCTGAGTTCCCTGTTTTTCACGCCTCTCCTGATTGACGTTTCGCGTTCCGCAAAGTCTTTTCTTTTTACCTGCAGCGGTCTGTTGTCGCTCGGGTTCCCCGCAGAAGCCGGCGCTGCTCTCTAAAGAATCAACTTTTTCCCGAATCGAGCGACGCTCATTGTCAGACGAGTCTGTTTGTTGTAATTATGTAGTCGACAAAGTCTCCTTCGCTCGTTTGCACCTGAAATGAGAGAAGGAGGGGGCAAAAAACGCAGAAGTCGTTTGTTCCAAATGCCGTTTAGTGCGTCGTTAAGCGCGGGAATTCTTGGCGATTGTGAAGGTTAGAGGCCGCTCGCATCACCTCCCCCGTTGGATTGAGTTTTCCAATTGGGGTTTAGCCCGCTGAGTTGAAAATTGTTTTGAAATTTTGTAGAAATTTGACTCTTCAAGCGCTTGACAGCCACATGCGTTATACAGAAAACTAAGAGCCTGGAAACGCGCCGCAATGGCCGCGAGACAACGAAAAACCAGTGGAGTGACCGTTCCATCCACAGCCAGTCGCAACTTTTCACTTCCAGGCACAAATCTTCACTTTTTTTTTTGTGAAATTTAATGTGGATCGTGGCTACAAATATTGTGAATTACGCCGTGTTGTCGGTTTAATCGGGCTCTAGACTCAAAGATAGCTCCAACTACACAAGTGACGGAAAATTCAAAAAAAGTGAAAACCGCTTGAGACTTGAGACTAGAGAGATTTAGCTTCAAAAACTCGTTTTCAACTTTTTCGTGTCTTTTGTGCTGTGCTTAGACCCGTGATTTGATTACGTGCATAACTAAAACATAGCGAGAACGGTCAACTGGTTAAAGGGACGCGGACGCCGCTAAAACACCGATTTTTTTAAATTTGATATAACAATAAGCCTACTTTCGACCTTTCGAGGCTTCACATCTCGTAGCATACCGTAATCTTGTGTTTAAACACTTGACATGCTTTTCTGGGCTTATTTCAGTCATTGAAACGCAGAAACAATCGTTTAACAAAGCCGAAATTCAAAATTTTATTTTATTTCTATTTAAATTTGAACGAAAAACGATCCTTTGACAACCGAACTGAGCCACAGAAATCCAATCATTTCGTTACTTGAACGACAATCTCAATTTTCAATGAAAAATCAAAAAAGATTATTCGATTGAAAGCCAAATCCACCAAACCGAACGTCCGAAATCTCCAAAAGACAACCACCGTTTCATTGTTGACAGAAGAAATTAGAATTTCGGAAGTTATGTCAACATTGATCAACAGTCGCGATCAAAACATCACCGACCGGATCACCACCGATCGCGCAGCTGGTTCCTCGCCGTTGCCACGTCACCAACCCAAGTCCTTGTGGCCGCGTTCCCTTGAGGCTACGAGGGCGTAGTACGCGGTCGCTAAACACCTCTTGCGCCTCCCGATTAAGACACAATTTAACGTCCGAGCCCCCGGAGATCCGGCTGCGCTGTGCTGCAGAGTCGCTCGCTATAATCCAATCTTCGGTAAATAAAATGTATATTTTGAAGAGCGCGAGTGGAACTGGTCGCGGTCGGGCGGTGCTCGCCTCGCAGCCCAGAGTCGCCGATGGTCAGTGAGAAGTGCGTTGTAAACAAAGACTTTGCGCGCGCGTCTTCTTCCGCGCTGCAATCAAAAACTCATCTTTACGAGGTGGCGATTTCCGCCACGTAATCGGATGCTTCCTATTCACTATTTTTGGTCATTTTTGGGCCGATTTTCACCAAGTAATAAATGTACCTTTAAGCGTGGCAGGGACAAAAACAAAAATATCAGTGTTGAGAGCGTATTCACCGCCTTGGGGCTAATGTGTAGGGCTTGAGTGTTGCTCTAAGAGTGCAGCGAAGATCCGATGGTGTCATTTGGTTGTTTCCTGACTGCTATTTTCTTATTTTTACCGTCATTTTTCGGTTTCTGGTACCAAATATCCCCTTCTTCTCTTAGTATTCCACGTGTACTGAGTGATTAAGACAAAGTATCAATGATGATATGGTGTTTATCAGTTTTAGGATAGAACTTTGGGATAAAATGGTGCTGTAGGAGGGCAACGCCAATGTGCTTCATTCTATGATGTGATTTGGCTTTTTCGAAACCGCGTTTATGTCAATTTTTGCCCATCTTCTTCTAATAATCCATGAGGCAAATACTTCCCTATCAATCAAAATTTTTATTTTATTAGAATTAAAAGGACATTGCTCTCTAAACCAACCGCTGAGAAGAGGATTAAGGGAGTTGATAGTCAACTGGATAACTGGGTACAAGGGAACTTGGTATTCTGCTGTCGTTTAAGCTGCACGGAATTAATTCTTTTGGATTCGCTCATTTTTTGTGTTGTTTTGGTTGCAAATGTATAAACAGAGCGCTCCAGAAGCGCTTCGAAGAACTACAGAGCTAAACAACCAATTAGTCGCGAGATGAAGTTGGAGGAAAACAATGAAATTTAGGATTCTGCTGTTGTTTGCTGTTGTCAATCGCTCGAACTTTACGTTCATTTGTGTTCTTCCAACTGCGTGTCGTTGCTGCGCCAGGTTGATGAGCACAGGAAAGGATCTACCGCGTTTTACGGTAATTTTCAGGTATTAACCTGTTGCTGTGAGCATGTCTGTGACAAGCGTAGATCAATTAAAGCAGTTTGTCACAGAAAAATTGATTTTTAAGCGGATAGCATTGGTTTTGGTCCGCTCAGCATCCGGCTCGTTTGATGATCGCTTTGTCAGTGGATTGAGTATCGAATTTCCTAAATTTGCGGCAATTTCGCCTTAGGACACGTCAACCTGCCGCCTACGCGCTCATAGCAACATCTCCGAAATTTCATAATTAATATCATCTGGTAATCAAAGTTGAATTGTTCGATTTTTACTGAATTCGCTGTTCAATCAATCAAGCTGAGCTTCTCGATCATCCTAAACTCCAAACATCCACTTATATCAGCCTTAGTGCGACACTAGAAACAAGCTTGAAGAGAAAAAAAAACAAACCTATCAGACTAGTCTCCTCGTCTTCTTCTAAAGTCCGTTTTAAACTTTTTAGTACCAATTTTGGAAACGCACCGCCAGCCAACATGATAATCAACTTTTCCGCTGCGCACTCGTCAGTTCAAAGTTCTGGCGCCTCGCTCACATCTAATGAATTTTAGATTCTCGCTTTTCAAATGTGATTTTTGCTCGCGGAATCAATTCCTTGTGCTTTTCGCATGCATAGCTCAAAAGTTGGACTTGAATTGGTTATTTTGAGCTGATTGATGTTCAAGGATATTCAAGGTAGAATTTGCTTCAAAACAGGGTTGGCGGATGCGGGAAGGTTCGTTTGAGGAGATCAAGCAGAGTCCAAAAGCAACTCTGCACGCCTTGGTTTCAATTTTGAATTTCTCAATCCGCCAAATCTGCTCAAAACGCATTGTCTTCCGCGTTAAATTGCAGCTGCAAATCCTTTCTAAATCACAAAAAAATCGTCTCAGAAAATTTGATTAGATTCTCAAATGACAAATGCCTCGAAAAGGGACACAAAACCGGCGCCAAATCTCGTCTATCCAAGTTGCGAGCGGCCATAAAACGCGCGTCTTAAAGTTCAATTTGTCAGCGATGTCCCCAGTTCCTCGTTTTTGTGCACCTTGGCGCGCGGCAAATCTCATTCCGATGCCGCGTTGCTTGGAGTTCAGCTTTGAGAGAACGGATTTTTGGATTTTGGACCTTTTTGGGACTAGAGACGCTATAGTTGTTGTCTATGGGTGATAAGACGTCTTAATTTGCCCCTCCTGGCGGTGGAGGACTCCAAAATAAGTCAAACGAGCAAGAATACAACCCTTTATCCCAAGTTTAAGCTATAAAACAGCCCCCTCACATCAATTAGCCATCGATGTCCCTGTTTCCTCGTTTTTCTGCACCTCCACGCGGCGCGCATCACTTTCCGCGAGTTGTCCTTTGTCGCCTCGTCGCAGTTATTAGCCAGGAACGCCGCGCTCCAATTTTGGCACAATTTTAGAGACGAACAAATGCCGACCCCAAGAGGCGATCCGCGGCGGCTGATTGCGGACCTAGATTCGCCTCCTCTCTCGCCGCGCACCGCCGCCGCCGATGACATAAAGTTGGAGGTCGTCGCCGCCGTCTCCTCCCCTCCGGCGACGGCACGCAGCGAAGAGTGCTGCTCCAGCAGCGGTGCCTCCAACGGTAGCTCTTCCTCCTCCTCGTCCGCCTCTTCCGAGAGTCTCAGTCAGCCGTGCATCTCCGTCGGAACCTCTCCCCCGGCGCCCCCTAGACGGAAAGTCACGATTCGCCGACCGTCCGAGTCGCCATCGGCCTTCTCGGCGGCCTGTAATCCCCAGGTGTTTGTCACTGCCGAGAGCAAAAAGTCACTTCCACTGTCGGCCCACTTGCTGGGCGCCCCGGAGTCAAAATCGACGAGTCGGAGGTCGTCGATTCTTGAAATCGGAAGTAAATTTTTGGACGCTTCTAAGGATTTCGGACGGACGATGACCGCCGCGGATGGAGAATTCCGGAACGAGCTGAAGAGGTTCGGTGGATCTACGACTGCTCATGGCATTCCTATGGTAAGTGGTTTTTGGCTCTAAACTGGAGGGTTTTGAGTTCAAAACAGCGCACTTTAGAGTGAAACTAGTCTGATTTAAGCCTATTTGACGCCAGGAGGGCTTGGCTTTGCCATAAGGATCCGGCATACCGGTCTGTCCTAATCAGAAAAGTCTCAAAAATGAAGTTGTAGCCCAGTTTAATTGCTTAACAGTTGAAAATGCCTGTTAATTTGAGTCAATTTAGCATTCTACACTTGATTAGGCTTGATTTGTCCAAATTCAACATGGTTATCAATCAGAGAAACTGCGATTTGCCTACAAAATTCAGTTAATTCTGTTAATACAAACGCATCATTTAGAGGGCAATGCAAGTCTAAAAACTGGCTTCTAAAATACCAAAAATTTAGTCAATTTTTCATATTTTTCGGCTCAGACAAAGATAATCTCAATCAGTGCTAATCGAAAATGCAGCCGCGGGCGTGGAATTTCAACAAATCCAGGAGTAAACAATCCACTCAAGCCAAAATTAGGCCCATTTGTTTAGTTTTCAAATTTTCAAACATTGTTCCTCTCTGCTCACTGCACAGCCATCCATGCGGGCCTATTTGTGGCCTCTCAAACAAGGCCTAATCATTTAGTACTTTGGCGCTTCTCAATTTCAGCCTGCTGCACAAACCAATCGAATTAAGAGTGCTTGAAACAAAGCGAGCGAGCGCAGAGGTTGTTATGACCGAAACGGGCCAATTTGACGCTCGCGCATAGCAGCTTTCGGACACCCAGCGGGCGCTCTTTGTGACTGACCGGAAGGTTTTATTGTCGCGTTGCGGAAAACAGGAAATTTGAGGGATTTGCGGAAAACAAACTTTTGAAATTTGAAATGATTGCGCTGTTTTTGGCGCTAAAGCGGGCATTTCGGCTATGGTCATTCAGCAGGTGAGGTGTTTTAATTCAACCGTGTGCGAAAATTCCTCCTATAACGCCAAATTTTGTAGATCCTCGGCTCGCGGAACAAGTTTGTGCGGATATTCTGGACGATTCTGAGTCTCACCTCGATCGGCTTGTTCATCTACAATTGCCTTGAAGTCAGCGAGAAGTACAACCGCAAAGACAAGATTGTCAACGTTGAGGTTAGTTTTGTCCTCCTCCACCTCCTCATACTCCTCTCGCTGGACGATTGAAACGTGCCAACTCGACAAACAAAACAGCCTCGCGTGTTCAGCGGCAAAAATCACTTTGTCACTTTGTTGATTTCGCGGGGACGAGGGAGAGAGGTGTACGCTGCTGCTGCTGCTGTTGGCGAGTTGTGGTTTGGAATTAATTGATGAGGCTACATGGAACAGCGGGGACGCACGTACGACTCACTGTCAGTGTAAAAAGTTCGGAGATTTTGAATAATGATAGCGGTTGCCGCTTGTGGTCTTTTGATCCGAAATCGCAGATTTTGGGGGAATTGTGCGGGTAGATACTAGATATTTGAAGTAGATCGTTACTGAGGGCGTTTTTAAAACTGTGCAACGTTTTCCACGCCCTCGTTTTACATTGGCAGCATCAAATGTGCCTCAGCAAAGCTGATCAGAATTCTAGATATTCACTGAACCAAACTTGCTAGCCAGCATAAGCCGATAAATTTTAGAATTTCATACAAGACGACGCATAAAAATAGCGTTTTTCAAAGCTCGACCCGAGGCCTTTCTGACATTTTGTACCAGCTATGTCAACAAAACCGCATATTTTCCATCTTTTTTGCAATGTTTGCAATTACCAAAAAGTCCAGAGATTCATCAAAATCACGCAAAAATGATTTCAAAAATTGCTTTGTGCCGAGCAGTGAAAATCGGTCTGGACAACGCAAAAGCATACATTGACCATGTATTGACAACGTACACAAATGACGTGTTTAACATTGAAACCCATAGCTTTAATGTACTCCAGATTACTCCGGATCCAAATTCATCGGACCATTGAGTAAGTAACACAATCATTCAATAATAATTTTTAAAAATATCATATTTATTCATTTGCAAAACTGTGATTTGCGAAATCACAAGTCTAGACAACGTAAGTGCATATTTACAACTAAAAAATTGTTTATCATTGAAACACGTGACAAAGTGGTGTCAAGTTGAGAATTGTCCGCTGCTTGTCAGTGCTGTCACATTTGTCGCTTGGCCGCTCTTAAACATCCTTCAAAACAGCCGCCTTCTGGTTGTTTCTAATTAAGTTCACCAAACGCTTCTCATATTCTCTTATTTTGTTTGTCGCTCCGCAACAAATCGATCGTCTCTCGGCGACTAAACAATCGGATCTGCTGTGTACGGCTGCGCTGATGGATGGGCAGATGCAAGTGGCGGTGGCCGCTACATTAGTGTCAAAATAATTGAGTGTCCAGTGCGATGAGCCCAAAATAACAGCACCATCAAGCAGCCTAGGCGTTTTTCACGCTCTTTCCAGGGATCTGTAATTGATTTTTGACCCTAATTTCAACTCCTTTCAACTCCTAATTAGTTCCCTGTTTTTGTCAGCGCGTCGGTCTACCGTTTTTGCGATCGAATGCTCCTCTTGGGGATCAGCGGCTGCCAATGAGGCGCATTTTCACTAAATTAGAGCTTTCGGCAATCCACTGACGCCCTGTGAACTTTTTATTAGGGATGCGCGCCGGCAGACGACGCATTAATCGTGTTTGTCGAGGCGGATAATTGGTGTGGCCAGCGGATTAGGAAGTCGGTTTCGCGCCTAGAATTGATGCGCGCACAATGGGGCGCTGGGAGAACTTGAAAATTCGTACGTGAGCGATTTGAGAGGGACACATCGCATTGACCGTCCCGAATCTTCACAAGCTCAGTTTCGATGACCGTCTAGGCGGCAAACAGATGCTTTGAAGTGTTAAATGAGCATCCGCTGACAACGGAACAAACAATAAATGCGCTCGTACGCAATCATTTTTTAAAACCTCAAAATTTGTGATTTATCGATCTCCGCAGCCCCAGTAAAGCTCGTCGGTTTAGTCAGCACAACTTGTCTTTCTAGTATGATTTCTGACCTAAAAATGCTAATTTAAACGCACTTTCTGCTCGAGTTAATTGAACTCCATCCTTGTCGCTCTCAATAAAACATGACCTTATCGTGCATCTGACCAAAAAAAGATACTAAGAAATTGACCTTAAGCGTTCGATCATGAATAATTCATCGGTTAAAAGTGCCCCAATTACAACAAAAAAGGTTCCATCGGTTAGATGTGCATTATTCAGCGAATTTCAATTATTTGGCTTGCAGGGAGCAGACAAATAACGCCAAATGCGTTCTAATTCCTAGCTGATAAAACTCTATGCTCACTGTTCGTGGCTTGACCAAGAGTTGAGCAAAGCCGATTCATCTGAGTCGGTTGAAGATTCAGTTGATGTTCGATTACAAGCTCAAAATGAGCCATTTTTTGACTGTGAAAGTCGTTGGAATCACTTGCAATGATGCCGAAATTAGCAGATTTAGGCGATTCCTCACCGACAAATGATTTGTTTTTGCAATGAAATAGTCTGTTTTACCAGTAGCATGACGATGGATAGACTAAATAGGGCTCAATTGTGCATTAGCCGTCCCAATCCCGAATAGCGCGAGGCCAAGATTATAACGGAGCTAAGACCTAATCAAACTTATACGGTGTAATGCCTTGTTTCCTGACTTACCAGGCTTCTTACTAAGGTCCGCTTATGCATAGCTGAAGGCGCTTTGCCTAGTTTTTGGCTTTCAACGCTTCGCAGATCGAAGCATCCCCGCAACGCACGGACGGCTACAGTAGTTCTGAAGTGGGTTGTGAGGGTTAATCTACAATTCAGCTCTTTACATACAGAACCTTTTATCATGTCTTTTACGTTCATTGTGATCCAGAATGCAAATCTCTTAATCTGAGCATTTCAGTTACAATTCGAGAACGCTCCATTTCCCGCGATCACAATATGCAACCTCAATCCGTTCAAGCGACATCTCGCACGAACGGTTCCCGAGATATCGGAGACGGTAAGGTCTGCCGCTTCCTACAGCCTTAAAACGGGATTTCAGCTCGACGCATTCCATCAAGCGGTCGCCTACAGTAAAGACTCTGTGAATCAGTACAGCAGAGCGGCGCGGACAAGACGCGACTCAAAAGCGACTCCGGGCGGATTCCGCTACGTTCAGTACGAACCGGTGATGTCGGACTGCGATTGTAGGAAGAAGGGAGAGAGCGGCGAGTGCATTCAGATGGATACCGTACCCAAGACCAACAACTCTTACTGTATCTGCAATTTTGATCGACAGGACTCGGCCGCGTGGCCCTGTTTCAACGCGAGCTCCTGGACCGAGGATATCTGCCCTGAATGCAACGATATTGGATACTGTAATCTGCCTGAGACCAACGGAACTCACTCGTTGCCTTGTCTTTGTCAAAAGGTACTCAAATGGAGGAGAGTGGAAGCAGAGATACGGTATTTAGGACGTGAACTACTGTCTTCTACGACCGGAACGTCTCAAACGCCTCTGGGAAATTCGGGGGAAAACGATTCCCGACGAAGGATCGCCGTTTCGAAAGGATTTCCTCGATCAGCTGAAGAAGTTGGGATACGAGAACATGACCGACGAAGTCGCGATTACGACGAAAACGAAAGAAAAGTCAGTTTTTCTGAAAGCCACAGCTAATCAGAGATGTTCAGGCTTGTAATAACCATGGCCGGCCTTCCGGTCCACCGCAGAATCGCGCTCTCCTACGGTAAAGCCGAGTTCATCCGGATGTGCTCGTTCAACGGAAAGCAGTGCAACATCATCAACGACTTCAAACTGCACGTCGACCCCGCTTTCGGCAACTGCTACACGTTCAATGTGAACAAGGAAAGACCGCTTGTTAGTCATAGAGCTGGGCCATCGTACGGTAGGTGATCATAAGCCTCATCAATTGAACATCAAAATCCGGTCTTTTTTGATAATTTTTCGGGTTTCATTTTGCGTCTCTGGCCTGAAATAACCTAAAATCTTAAACGGGTTTAGTCGACAAATTGCTTTTATCAGATTTTTAGAGGACATTTTTAGAAAAACCGTCATTTTGGGTCAAAATATGGGAAAATATTGGATTTTTGATCAAACTGATAGACGTTTTTTAACGTTCTGGGAATGAATCAAGTCCAAGAACTGTGATTCCTGAATTTTTATGACTTTTTACGCTTCCAGTTCAGGTGCTAAGGTGTTTGTAAACTTGAAATCTTGAATTCGCAGTCGTTGCTTTTAGCTTTTAGCGCTGGATTTTTGGAGAGTGGTTTAAAGGGGGTCCATGGGGGGTTTAAGCTGGAAATAAAGGAATTTTTGTACAAAAAAAGCCTTTTTTGGGGCAAAATTCGTTGATGTGGTCAATGCTTGCTCAAACTGGTAGATGCTGGAACGTTCTGGAAGTGAATTGACGTCCAGAAAGCAAAGAAAGTGGAGCAGAACTGTGAAATTTCCTTTCAAACGTGCTCAGTTGTGATTCAGCGGCATGCGGCGGTCTTGTAATAGGATCATTGGGTCAAACAGTGGCTTTTAGCACCCTTAAAACACTCCTTTAGGGCTGAGATTAATGGTCTACATCAACTCCTCCGACTATCTCCCCACCACCGAAGCCACCGGAGTTCGAATTGCCATTCACGACCAAGATCAGATTCCCCTGCCTGACACCTTCGGCTACAGTGCTCCAACTGGCGCCGTCTCCAGCTTCGGACTCTCCATGGCAAGCTCCGCTCCATCATAAACAGGCCTAAATGATGATTTTTAGAAAAAAGTAAAACGCTTATCGAAACCCTACGGCGATTGCGTCGCCAACGACGACCCGCTCCCAGAGGACTACATTTACCAAAAGTACAAATACGAGCCGGAGGTATTGTCTCCACTACAGTAGCCTTCTATAAACGACGCTTAAGGGCTGCTTCAAATCCTGCTACCAAAACTCAATCGTGCAAAACTGCGGATGCTCCGACCCTCGGTATCCCACCGCGAAAAACGAAACGAAGCCCTGCGACAGTCAAGACGTGATTTCGCGGACGTGCATGCTCGTCCAGGGAATCAAATTCACGAGGAATCACACGTGCAAGTGCAAACATCCCTGTCAGCAGGACGTCTACACGACCACCTACTCGGCGGCCAAGTGGCCTTCAGGCTCGTTTAGGGTCGGCGATTGCACGCAAAGCACCGATCAGTGCATCGAGCACTACAGGTACGGTACGGTATCTGAGGCGTTTTCTGCAACACGCAGTGTTTAGTCAACACGCCGCGATGCTCGAAATCTACTACGAGCAGATGAGCTACGAAGTGCTGACCGAATCGGAGTCCTATTTGGTAAATTTCCCGATGGATTACGGTAGCTTTACACGTGATTTCAGTTTGTCAATCTCATCTCCGATATCGGAGGTCAAGCGGGTCTATGGATAGGTTAGTTTGAAGCTTGACCGAACGTGTGAACTGTACGATTTGTTCAGGTGCAAGTGTCCTAACGATCATCGAGCTCATCGTTCTCCTCTTCCGCCTTCTCACCCTCTACTGTCGACGTCGCTGGCACGGCGGCGGACCGTGCAGGACAGAGATGAGCGATACGCCCTCCACCTTCCACAGCAGCATGCCGAGCGAGCGCTCAATCCCGAAAATCTACTCGGAGGACGTCGACCACGAGAAGAAGACGCCTTCGTCGATGGTCGAGGACGAGAACGAGAACGAAGTGCGCTATGTGCCCAGCCCCACCAGCCGCTACATCATGCCGCCATCGACCGCGGTGCACGCGGATCCGGCTACACTGGACAACTACATCAACGAGCAGAAATCGAAACCGGCACAGGTTTGGTAGAGGACGCGGGAGGCGACAGAAAAAGCTCATTGCTGAGCTCTTTGGGTATGTACAGAACTGAAGACAACGAACTTCGCTTTGAGTGTAAATAGGTAATTTTGATGTAATAAAAATCGATTCGTTTCGAGGGTTTGAGGGTCTTTGAGAGGTTTACGCTCCGCGTATTGTAGATAGGGTCATTCGCAAGTGCATTTCAGGGCACAGCGACGTTCGTAACACAATAATGCACTGTTTTGTGCTGATTTGAAGCAAGTTCATGCCTTGACAGCCGAGAAATGTCAATTGAAAGTCAATATTCATTTAAATACCAAAAATCCAGATTAAACTTGGTTTTATCTACGACAAATAGGTTCACCGAAGTTGCCTGGCCCGACGAGGGAAGTGAAACCATTCCCAAACACCCCTATAGACCCCTCGCGCGTGAGGAAATCGATTGCTCGTCGTCGTCGTTGACTCTAAACGTCGATCCTCAACGTCGTCTTTTATCACTTTCGCTAGGCGCTGTCTGCGGTGTGCGGTGGAGAACCTTTGCATTTTATGAGGCGCTTTTTGCGAAAATACGTTTTATTGTGAAAGACAACGTTGGGAATATCGCGTGGAGGAAGAAGGGTTTACACGTCGAAGGGTCGAATTCTGAAGAGAAAAACAACCGCAGAGCTGAGCTGAGCAGAGGAGGAGGGAGAATCTGGGGGAAAGAGGTAAAATAAAATCGACACAACAGTTGAGCAATAGACCGTTTGAATACGAGTTGAGTTGAGCAAACTACGGGGATTAGGCCTGAACATGTCAGTAGACGATTAAGGGAGTCCTGAAGTTGCAGATTTGGGCGGAGTAAGAATGAATCATGTGCCAAAACATGATGAATGGTAAAAACGAGTGCACGTGAGACGTACAATGTGGATCGAAAAGAGCCGGAAAACCAAAACAACTGACTCACATATGGAAGCACAAACATTTTCACTTAGTTTGAAGGGTCGCCAAACTCAAAACAAGCAGAAAAAACACGAACAGAACACAGAAATCAGGTCACAACATCAAAACATGAGGAACACTACTCGAGTAGTTGAGCAAAAATCAAAACAGGTAGATTGGAGTCCTGAATACGCCAGAAATGGGAGGATACAAATGCGGAGCATGCATCGAAGGACCAAGATTTTGGAGAAAAAGAATACAATGGATTGCAATGAGCCAACGAGTCCATCCACTATAGCAGGATGAATATGTCGATTAATCGGTGTGACCGCAAAGCGGAAAGCGCTTTTCAATCCATGGCGATCAACGAGAGGACCAAAATCAAGTCACAACATCAACATTCAAGAATAGCCCACTCAAGCAATTGAGCAAAAATCAAGTCAGGTAGACCGGACAGCGGAAAACGCCAAAAACATGGATGGATACAAATGCTACAGGGAACCAAAATGCACGAAAATCGATCTGAGGTCGAAAATGATCGAAAAAAGCGGCTAGTGTTGTATTCAGGCGGTCGTCTCCAACATCAGCAGCTCATCGACAGCCGAATGAACGCGGTTGACGGCGTCTTCCAGAGAGTCTTCCACGTTGACATGCACATTGAATAGATGCTGCTCTCCAACGGTCGACTTGAAAGCGTCAATCTGAAAAACGCCCTCAAAACTCTCAAATTCACAATTTCGCAATCCGAACCTGCACGTCGTAAAAGTCTTTCACTCCGATGAGTTTCGCCAAATTGCGACTGAGCTTTGGAAGCTGCAGGCGGGCGACAATCTGCGGATTCGACTCCTCGATGATGTGCTTCAACGGGTCCATCAGGATGTCGAATTGGTCGACTATGTTATCGAAATTGTAGTTCCGCGCGATCAGCGACACGAGCAGCTCGTCGCGGTGCACATAGACGAAGAGGTTCTGATGGTCGCCCATAAAAAGATCAAAAGGCTTCTCCGCATCGGCCACAATGCCCTCGGACGCGAATTGAATTTTGAAAGCGGGCGACATGATCCGCTGCGCGTACCACTTGCCACCGAGCTTCTTCAGCGTCTTCTTGAGGCCATCCATCCGTTGCCAGATGCTCGGAGTCGACTGACCGACGCTGATGCGCACGAAGCGGAAGAAATTTGTGGGAGAAGCGTCAGGCGCCGTCGGTGGATCCTCTGGCGACGAAGACTGCGACGTGATACAGCAGATTGGAGAGAACGCGGCCATCCTGTGGTTGCAGCGGTGATCGGGTGCCCTTTGGAGTCGACGGCGATTGAAAAGGCGACGGTCTTGAATATTTTCGCTCAGTTTGAATGTCGAGCGAACGCACAAGCGCCGATCGGAAGGATGAATAGGGACTGTGCAGAGAACGCGCCCGCCCCTTCCTCGGACGGCAGCAGCGGTGACAAGAGTGGAAGCAGCACACAGTGGCAATCTGTCGGCAACGCCGTTTTTATGGACGCTGATGGCGCTGATACACACGCGCGCGCTTTGTCATTGGACGCGGAGAGTTGAGGGGATCGAGAAGGTGAATAATTTGGGGGGAGCGGGGAGAGGAAATCGGGGAAAAGTGATGCAAGCGAGTGAGTAGAAAGGAGAAATTGATTTTGTGGATTTTATGAGGGAGCGATTGTATCTGACACCAAATTCACCGGAAGCCTGTCACAACGCACATCGAGAGAGAGAGAGACAAGATGCATAAAAATTCCATCTTTGATCTTCCATGTTGATGCTGATGATGCTCAAAGCAAAGTCCGCTATCGTCCCTTCCGATGATCGGGATTCTAAACAGTAAGCTTCCGCTCCTGCGCGTCGCCGCACTTCTCGACTGTTGAGTGAATTCTTTCGCTGTTTTTGCAACGTCCATGTTATCATAGCATTCAACGATGGTCGTCCTCCACGCATACATCCACATCTAACCTCACGACGATTTCGGTTATTTCGTGATTTCCCTCTGTCGTTTCGTGATTCGGTGGCTTTGTTGTTAACTGCGTTAACTATTGTCGCTCTCCGGAGATCGGAATTTCAAAAAGTGAATGAAACTCATTTTTGTGAAAAAAAAACACGAAGAGAAACTTCGCGACGAGTCGCCATTTGAGTCGGGTTTGTGCGGGGAAGCGCGAACGCTGTCCCCTGACGCAAAAATTTAGCTGTCGGCCAACTCCAACTCGGAGATGCCGCACGGGTCAGCCGGGAGCCAAAGTGCAATGTCCCAGCCTCGCCATGGATTCGCCGCCTTCGTGATCGCGGCGAGACCCCAGCCAGGTAAGTTTATGAAGCGCCCATTGCCGGTCGCCCTATGCGCGCGCAATCGCATTGCTGTAGCGGTGCGGACTATCTGAGTCAGACGAACATGGAATGATGAAATGACAATAATGCAATGATCCAGGCAACAGAACAAAAGATACAGGAATTGTTATAGCTCAGCAGAAAACGCTCAAGTCTTGCTCTACTAAGTGAGCTGCTAGCGGCGTTTTTGTATTATTGTCCCTCTCCGGAGAGCGGGATTCCAAAAAGTGAGTGAAACTCATAAAGCGAGTCGGCGCACGGAATTCTTTAGTAAAAGGCGAAAGAATTTCTCGGTTAAATGCGCCGACTCCAGAGACTGACGAAGACCGGAAGGCTGGGGAGGTTGTTTGCTGACGATTGGAGCGCTGCAACTGCGCGAATTATTCACTCCAGACGAACAGAGAACACACGAAGACCGAATGCATTTCACAGAATCGCTGCGCGGATCGTGTTGGAGATGAAGGCGCTCGTCTTCCGCGCTCATGAAGCACACGAAAGCAGAGGTTGGCTGCTGGCGGAGGAATGCGGGGGTGACCATGGCGTTGCTCGAGACGTTCATCATTCCATGTTCGTCTGACTTAGATAGTCCGCACCTCTCCAGCGATGCGATCGCGTGCGCATAGGGCGACCGGCGATGGACGCTTCATAAACTTACCTGGCTGGGGTCTCGCCGCGATCACGAAGGCGGCGAATCCACTGCGAGGCTGGGACATTGCACTTTGGCTCCCGGCTGACCCGTGCGGCATCTCCGAGTTGGAGTTGGCCGACAGCTAAATTTTTGCGTCAGGGGACAGCGTTCGCGCTTCCCCGCACAAACCACTGCATTACCAATGAAAGTTTGCATCTCAGAAATGGAATCAAATGACGACTTTGTAACTTTGTTTGAGATTTTTTTTAAAGAAATCCATTTCTTCGTGCTCTCTGGTCGTCTGGAGTGGACAACTCGCGCCGTTGCGGCGCTCCAATCGCCAACGAACGACCTCCGTCCACCTCCTGGTCGTCGTCAGTCTCTGGAGTCGGCGCATTTGACCGAGAAATTCTTTCGCCTTTTACTAAAGAATTCCGTGCGCCGACTCGCTTTATGAGTTTCACTCACTTTTTGGAATCCCGCTCTCCGGAGAGGGACAATAATGAAACTAATAAACTCTGAAAACGGAAAAAATTCGTCAAACACGTGCTTTGAAAATGGCTAATTTACAGTAACAAAGACTGTTCTTCAGAGTTGATCACACGATTGACACACCAACAGCGTGTGGATGCGTATGCGGGAATGTATTGCAGGCGTTTCCATGCAAATTCTCGAAGTGGCTGTGGAGCGAGCAAGTCCACAGCAAATTATGATCCTAACTTTGCATTTGCATACCGCACTGACCAGTTTCAATTAGCCGATTTCTGCGAGATATCGCTAACTGAAACTTGTTTGCTAACCTAAAAAGACATCTGAAAAATGTTTTCTTTTTAAAGTTTTTGTCCGCTGCTGCTTTCCGCTGGTGTTGGTGTTTACGTCGATACCTTTAGAAACTGGTCCTCCCGTGATTTCAGTGTGGTCTCGCTCACCTCAAGTCGCACTTTTTCCACCCGATTTTTTCGATCATCCTCAACTATCTGCCCTAATCCTTTGGTCTTCCATTGCGCTTTGGTCCACACGTGTGTGCTCTTTGCACCAGAGCAGAGCGCGCTGTGATGGGCGTGGTCTCGGACGGAAAGCGTTAGACCAAGTGGAGGTCGATGTTGGAAAGGCGGAAATGGTTTATGTAGATTCGTCACACTCGCCTACGACTACTTAAGGCGGAAAGTTGCTTCAGTAGGCTATAGACAGCGCTGATCGAGACGACCATGTCAATTCCAATCAAACTCTTGTTTCTCTCGCTCGGTTTGTACTTTGCCGGCAGCTTTCAGCAGGCCTATTTGCTCAGTATTCTCAATCAGCCCTACCTGGAGGTGCAGCAGGTAGCTAATTGACCGATTTTGTCTTAAAATAACTCAGTTTTGACCCCAATTTCAGTACATTAACGAGTCGATCATTGCGCGGACAGGCAAATCGCTTGACAGCACGTTCATGTCGTTCATTTGGTCGAGCATCAATGTGATCAACCCGATTAGCGGAATCGTCGGCCAGCTCATCTCCTACGCTCTCTGCGACCGTCTTGGACGCAAGAAAACAGCCATTCTGTCGTGCGTCATCGCCATACCAGGTGTGCCAACCTCCAAATTCACCAATTTACCGTAATCTCTAGGTCTTCTGCTCTCTTTCTTCTCAAAAATGTGTTTTCCTTACTTTGAAACACTGATAGTTGGCCGCTTTTTGTGGGGCGTCTCCAACGGCATTGCCATCGTGGTCCAGACTGTTTGGATGATCGAATCCACGCCGATCAAATACCGCGGCAACATTGGAACGTGGCAGGAGGGAATCGCGACAATCGGCAACCTCCTCACCCAAGCCGTGGGCGTCCCGCTAGCTTCCGCCACGCTCTGGCCGCTCATCTTCATTGTGCCGTTCTGTGTGAATCTAATCTGCATGCTCGTCTTCATCGTCATGCCAGAATCTCCGCAGTGGCTGCTGATGCACCGCGACGATCGTAGCGAGGCGGCCAGGGCGCTGAAAGCCTACCACGGCCTGCAAAGTCCGCTCGAACTCGAAATACAAGTGGAGAAATGCCGCAACGACGGGCTGAGCAAGACGACCAGCGACGGAGAGAAGCGTCCGAGCGGATTCACGTTGATGTTCTGTCCGTGGATCGCCTCGGACGACGTGTCCGCAGTGGTGAGGTTTGGCGCGTGGATTGGCGTCATGGTCAAGATCGCCTACGTGTTCACCGGAGCGCGTGTGATCCGCTCGTTCAACACGTTCATCTACTACACGATGGGTGGTTTGTCGTTGGAGGTCGCTCAGGTACGCTTCACTGCGATCCAAAGAGCAACGTATCACTAGCCATTTTCAGTGGGCATCGCTCGGCAACACAATCGTCCGTCTCCCGCTCGCCATAATCCCAATTTTCCTTGTTGAACGATGCGGCCGCCGCCCTCTGATCCTTATCACCCAGATCCTCAGCATCCTCGCACTCACCGCTGCTATGATCTGCATCTTCATCGGCTCTTCGGCCAAATACGGAACGCTGGTCAGCGTCTCCTCGCTGCTCTTCTCCACTTCCGTCGGCATCGGCTGCATCTCGCGCTTCTACTCTGCCGAACTCGTGCCGAAACACATGCTGCTGGGCACTGCAACGATTCTTTCCATTCTGGAATCTATGCTCAAAATTGCGCTCGATTTCGGTTTCTACCCGCTAGCGAACGCGGTCGGCGCGTGGTCTTTTCTGATCTTCATCATCCCATCGATCTTTCTCCTCGTTTTCATGTGGCGCAGCTGCCCGGAGACGAAGGGATGCAGCGTGAACGCTGTGCTCAACGATATGGCGCTCCGGCGCAATCGAAAGGTCTCATTCAAGGTGTAGAAACTGCCTTGTTCTTGTTGTAGGTGTGTAAATAAATTGAATTTCGGTGAATTTTGTGCAAAACAAAGATGACGCGAGTTCTGTTCACCTTTGAAAGGAAGGGAAACAGGATTTTCAGTCAAAGTTCACGTAGATGATCTGAATTGACTCATTTACAATGCGTTCAGATCGTGATGTTCGGTTCCCTTTGATCGCCTGATGCACTAAGCTCAGCTCACGATCCACAGCAACACACGTTGAGTGCCTTTTTCGAATGCGTCATTCGATTTTAAAGGGCACAAATATCGATTTTTTGTTCTTCGATTACGCTGAAATTTCGTCTGACTTTATCATCGGCACGCTGATTCCGATGGTTGTTGTAGCGGAGAAAGGAGAGAATTTTATTTGGGGACGGGGAGGTCAGCCGACCGTCCGAGACGACGGCTGACGAGCACTATGACAGCGATATCGTCTCGCCTCGCCGGCACTGACCAAGAGTGGCCGTATATAAAGCGCTTTGGCTAGGCGAGCGAACAAACAACCGATGATCCGGCTACCACAATGGTGAAGTTAGACTTTCCTTAACTGTCCTCATTCTCGAGCTCTGGAGTATAATGCGCGGGTTTACACTCAAAATGTATGGTCTTGGCACGATCAACCTGAGGTGACCTATACAAGTAACGGTGTCATCTGACCGCTTATTACTCCGCTTGGCTGTTTTCTGGCTATTTCTGGCCGTTGTGTGTGATTTTGAAGGGCATGAGGTATCCTCGCGACCTCGAATTGGTCTTCGCTCGTTCTCCGGGTCGCTCTAAGCAACCGTACAGCATCAAAGCCTTCCGCAATGCACAATGCACATCTCGCCGCAGTCCGCTGTGCGCATGAATTGATCACGAGTTTATAAGGTAAAATCTTGCCGTCGCAACAGTTAGAAAAACTGAGAAATTGGATTGTTTTTCAGGTTGAGGAAAGTTAATTTCCTGAACTGAAATTCCAAGTTATGGCGAACGCATCACAGACCACATTAATTCCCACGACTAATTCAACTAAAAAAGACCTTTGTAACTTACTTAGTGCAATACACATGTTTTGATCCGCTTCTTTCAACACGTACACGTCTGAACATCACGCAATGTGCACCTGAGTATGCGTTAACGTTGCTCGGTCAATAAAAAACAAAGCCATCAGCTCCAATCTAATCTCCTCCTTTTTTTATGACAAGTAACACCCGGCAGACGCCCTCATTTCCACGAAAACAGCCTTATATATAGCTTTTATTTAGCTTTATTTTGTCGCCAAAGTCTATTCATTGGCAAGCCGCATACGCTCGTCACAATGCGTCCCATGCTGCTTGCTTTCGCTCTGCTCGCTCTTATTGTCAGCACAACCATCGCGTTCGGAGTGGACTCACATCGCACCTACGGAGTTGTTGACGGTAGGAAGCTGGAATTTGCAGGTGTTAACGGCTGTTTTAGACCACAAACGTCATGGTCTCCTGAAGACGTTGATGAACCTGTTGGAGAAGCGAAAGGAAAAAGAGGAAGAGACAGATCTGTCGAAGAATCCACATTTGCGTCAAATGTCCGACATTCTGTATTTAGTTTAGAGCGGAATGAAATGTTAGATAAACTTTTATCAAATCGGAAGTAAGATGCGACGAGTACACCACCATTGTAGAACGGCAGAAGGCGGTTTTTACTTGAATGTTTTCCTAACACGTACAATTTGCGTTTATTATTGTCCCTCTCTTCCGATCGGGATTCCAAAAAGTGAGTGAAACTCATAAAGCGAGTCGGCGCACGGAATTCTTTAGTAAAAGGCGAAAGAATTTCTCGGTTAAATGCGCCGACTCCAGAGACTGACGATGACCGGGAGGTTGGCGGAGGTCACTTGTGAGCGATTGCATCGCTGGAACGGCACAAGTTGTCCACTCCAGACGAAGAGAGAACACGCGATTGTATTTCACAAAATCGCGGCGCGGATCGTGTTTGAGATGAAGGCCGCTTCGCGTGACACGATGAAGCGCTTGCCTTCCGCGCTCATGAGGCACACGAAGGCAGAGGCTGGCTGTTGGCGGAAGAATGCGGGGTGACCATGGCGTTGCTTGAGAGCGAGATCTAAAGAACTGTTCAGAGCGAACAACGATTTCGAATTGATTCGAGCAACGAAACTGGACGCATGGAGAAGAAGAAGATGAACAGCAGTCAGGGAACGTCCCTGATTCCCTGATATTCAAAAAATTGTTCTCTGTTCGTCTGGAGTTAACAACTCGCACCGTTGCAGCGATCCAATCGCCAACGAACGACCTCCGTCCACCTTCCGCTCATCGCCAGTCTCTGGAGTCGGCGCATTTGACCGAGAAATTCTTTCGCCTTTTACTAAAGAATTCCGTGCGCCGACTCGCTTTATGAGTTTCACTCACTTTTTGGAATCCCGATCTTCGGAGAGGGACAATGATAAACGCTGTGTTGAACAAAAACAGCTTTGGACTGCAAGAGCAGCTTTCTAGAAGGAGCCGTCGAGTTGACAGTTTGATAGATTCTCAGAGTTGTTCTGTGAACGATCTTTAAATATAACTTTTTGTTTTTGTTTGGGGAACGCCAAAAACTGTGTAGAAGTGCAATAGCGAACATGAGATGTATTAGTTCTATATTTCCGTACATAACTTCATTGCAAATCATGTGAACACAGCGCTTAGCTGTCACGTGAGCTGTTTACAGTATCCGGAAATTTGCTTAATCAGAGTCCTCATCGCTGTCCACTCTTTGCGGGATCCTTGTGATTGCCGTTGCCGTGTATCTTTCATATTTTGTCTGAAACAAACCATCATTATCTCTTGAAAAAACCGCAAAAAGCGCACCTTGACATAGCTTATATTCTCATTGGTCAAGTCAATTGAGGTCGCGATCACGTAATCGATCAGTTCATCGAGTTTCATTTGCACTTTGACGACGATTGGATCGTCTTCTTCACTGCAACTCTGCTGCGACGTCAGCAACTTGCATAGGAACTCCTCCAAGAGCTCTGGCGGCTTCTTCAGTTCTCGTTCGAGGCCGTATTTCAAACCCGCGAGCGCGATCTGCGAGGGCGCATACAAGAACATTGCATCGCCAATCGCTGCTTTTGCGAAGAACGACATCGCGTGTTGGCGGACTTCTTCCAGCCTGAATCCTCCAACCAGAACCAAACTGCTCTTCATTTCCAGCAAGTGGCCTTCGAACGCTCGGTAGGGAGTGTGGATGATCAAATTGTAGTCCATGGCCATCATCACGGTCTGCTCATGCTCCAGCACCCTTTTCCTGTTGCTTTCAGGTGTTCCAGTTCTGAAAATAGCGAAATTTAGAGAATTTTGGATTTCAGACAGAACAGTCCTGGTTGCGTCGAAAATAGCATTTTGATGGTTCGACCACTTGGCTCTAGAGCTACAAACTTAGCAACAAAACAAGACAAAACTCACTTCAAATTGCGCACAAACTCGTCGATTGAGACGTTAAACTCTTCAACCTTCGCTGCAACATAGTAGCACGTCGTGGCAATGTCCTTCGCCGAGTATTCCATAGCCGAATGACGCAAGAAGAAGCGCTTGAAGTAGGCCAGCGCCATCCACTTCACCGAGGGCCACATGTCCGGGCAGAATTCGTCACCGAATCGTTGTGAAGTGCGCGTGACAATCGTCAGCAGCGTTTTCTCGTCCTTCAGACTGAGGAATAGCGGATCGTCGGCGTTACTGGTCGGCATGAATTGTCCGTTCTTTTGTCGGAACGCGAGGAGCGTTCTTTCGCGTTTGGCATCCACCGCCTCTTGCGAATCGAACATCCAGTGCTTCTTTTGGGTGCTCGTCTGATACATTTGCGCTCTGTAACAGTCACGCTTTGATGAATGAACCATAAATGCTCTATTCGCATTGCTTTCGCTGCGATGCCACGCGTTTTAATGAGAAAACGTGGTTAGCAAGGTCATGTCAAAAGGGCGGTTTCGCAAGAGTGCGGATTGGAGAAACTCGATGTTTGCTGATTGTTTTTAGTTCACAAAGAAATGTCGGCTGAATAATCATCTACATTCACAAGATTTGACAAAAGTTGAGAAAATCAGCAAACGCACATGCGTTGACTTGTCCGGGCGGACGGACTTACAATTACAGCAATTTCAATGTGAGACCCCGAAGGCGCGGCCGACTTGGCGCTGCCAACTTGGCGTCGCCGGCTGGGCGCCAAGACAACTTGGCGCCGGACGACTTGGCGCCGAGCAATCTTAGGGCTTCGTACTTGGCCAGGCTTTGTACTAAGTGCAGGCTTAAGCCTAGGAGCTGCCGCAGGGTTTGCCTACTGAATTTTATTCACTAGGCTTCGTACTACGAACTTAGATTGGTCAGCGCGGGCTGGAACAGCCGGCTTTCCGTGTGTTAGACAGATGTGATAACCGCTACACCATGAGAGAGATTGCAAGTATCCGTGTATCGCTTGATGGCATCGCTTTATTCAAACACAAACATTTAAGCAAACAGCCGAAGAGCGAAGAGTAAAAACCAAAGATGGATGACGTGCCGTTCGACTTTATTGACCGAGTTATCTGCATCATTCCGAAGAACCGAGAAAACCACCTTTACCAAAACTCCGCAGTGCCCGGTCCGTGGAGCAGAACGTACGGTTAGTATAACGTATAGTATAACCGTACGGGTTATACTATACTATTACCGTCCGAAGCTGTTTACTACCGTCCGAACGGAACCTCTACCGTCCGAAGGTTTTTCCGCCGTCCAAGGGAGTCCTTAACCGTCCAAAAGATTCTGGATCGTCCAACAAAGTTGTGGACTTCAAGCTCTTCAAAATATCTGGCTTGTTGCTAACAATCCTAAAACCAGAATTTTTTGGTGACACTATATTTAAGCTAATAGCATTTAAATTGTAAGCTCGTCAGCTGTAAAGACACATTTCCGTAACAAAACAAGAGCTGTGCTTGAGATAGTGAAAGAAGCTCTGAAGAAGAGATTGATGCGCACTAGATAAACTTCGATTGCACCGCTACAGTCATTTTTAAGAAAATAAACAGAGGCTTTGTGCGCGAACTTGCGCTATATGTTTTAGGTTCAGCGCAGTGTGGGTTCTTTTCAACGGTTTGGTTGGCCTGTGGCAGATCGGAATTGGTGAATTGCTTCAGCAAGGGCCAAACGTGATCAAAATGGACCATTGTTTTAGAATGCTGGTCGGAATAGGGCGTTCCGCTCAAGCGTTTATGTAATAAAACCTAAGCACAGCGATTGATAGTACCAAATCTAGAGTTTCAAGTTTTCCTCAACCGAAAACCACAAAAATTATTATTTTTTATGTTTCAACAACAAATCACTCCGTTTTTCAGGGAGCGAAAGCGCCCCATTTTTTAGAGACAAGTCTTTTGGACGGCGCTATAGTGCCTTGGACGGCGGAGATCCCTATGGACGGTGGAAGCAACCTTCGGACGGTGGAGGTTCCGTTTGGACGGTAGTAAACAGCTTCGGACGGTAATAGTATAGTATAACCGCTGTTACATACCTGGCAATGTTTTCGCAGAGCATTACTACGGTAATTAGCTATAGATTAAACTAATATAAGCTTCTAACCCAACTTTCTGTAAGGCTTGATCTAAAAGCTCTGTTGAACGAAAATTCGAGCACCAATTTATTAAATCAACCTCTCATTCGATTGCTCGATCGATTCTGAACGCAACACCCCACTTGGGCACATTTCCCGATGGTCCGTAAACGGGTTGTCTCGTTTTCGCCTTCCACGCCGTTCTGTCCACTTTGCAGGCCTGTAGCGCGTTGTCCAACGTGTACAGTACCACTTTGAAGTCGCAGAATCCACACGATTTGCGACAGGAGCGGAATGCAATATGAGGATTCTGACCCTCGCACGACCAGTGCATCGGCGACCACACGTCAGTGGAGTTGACGTAACGACCGCAGAAGTCGGTACCGTACCGGTCGAAGCATTGCTCGCTGACAAGGGAGCGCGCGACCAGATCGTAGGCCATCGCTTGTGGGTGTTTGTTACAGGACGTGCAGCATTGGATCAGCCTGAAATGAGGGTCAAATCGGACGTTTTAAGCGGTGAAAATCACCTAAATTCCGCTTCCGCGTTGCATCGCTGAGCGAAATTGTGCTCGTTGTTCCTGAGCAGCCGTTGACACGTTGTAGGCCCAAGCATATCGCGACAGCAGGGAGGCTGCGTTGTGTTTGAGAGCGCTGAAATCAAAGATCATCTATGCCACTGTATAACTGACGCAGATACCGTAGGTAAAGGCAGCAGCGAAAACGACGAGAGCCAACATCCTCCGGGCCAAGAAATGAACGTCTTTCTGCAGCTCGCGGCTCTCTTATACTCCCATCCCCTCCGGTCGTGATCTGTCACCGAGACGATCCATTGTCCCGATGACCTTTTCCCTCATCGCTTCTTGAAACCAGTCGCAGCGCTAAAAAACGAGAGCGCAAAAACAAAGCGAGCAAATAGAGACGGGGAGAAGAGGAGAAGGAGACGACGAGGTGCTTGCGATACGCGAATGTTGCGAAACGAAGGCTAAAAATAGAACTTGAAGGAACGAAGCGGCATGGATATTGACTGTGATCTATTTTCCTCGTATTCAGAGATGATCCGTTTCAAAAATCCGAAAACCTGAGCAGAAAACCACCAAAGCTAGAACGGGTTCCGTTGTTTCATATGATTTGCTTGGTGTCTGTTCTCTGTTCGTCTGGAGTGGACAACTCGCGCCGTTGCAGCGCTCCAATCGCCAACGAACGACCTCCGTCCACCTTCCTCTCATCGTCAGTCTCTGGAGTCGGCGCATTTGACCGAGAAATTCTTTCGCCTTTTACTAAAGAATTCCGTGCGCCGACTCGCTTTATGAGTTTCACTCACTTTTTGGAATCCCGCTCTCCGGAGGGGGACAATAGATGTAAAGACGCAATCCTTGTTGCTTTTCAAAAGTCCAAGTTGACTGGTTAAATACCGGTGACAGGCCGATTTCCAAGCCCATCGCTCAGTGTTGCGCCTTGAAAAATTCAAAAAATCAACATTTTGTACTTTTAGCCGTTCTACAATTGCAACTTGAATGCCAATGGGAAAAGCGCTGAACTGTTGCCGCATTTTAGTAACTCTGCTATACTATTTGATCTGTCGATGGCGGTTTGGAACATGACTAACCATTCTATGAGAATCACGTTGATCAAACGTTGAGTAAAGTGGCTCCCACGTGTGTTTTGCTACGCAACGGCGTCAATATCAGCTTTTACCTGATTCCAAAAAGTGAGTGAAACTCATAAAGCGAGTCGGCGCACGGAATTCTTTAGTAAAAGGCGAAAGAATTTCTCGGTCAAATGCGCCGACTCCAGAGACTGACGATGACCGGAAGGTGGACGGAGGTCAATCGCTGGCGATTGCATCGCTGCAATGGCGCGAGTTGTCCACTCCAGACGAACAGAGAACAGATTACAAGATAGAAATTGATACTGTGTCAAAACTTCAAATTAGGCCATGATTGATGAGAATTTCTCGTTTTCCTCACAATCCTCAGTTGTGTATCCTATAAAATTGCTGAAAGTTGACCTTTTATGACTCAAAACTCTCATTTTTCCTGAAATCCACGCTTTCTCACCGCATGATTAACGTTTTGTGACTCAAACTGCCGCCCAGCCACATTGCTCACCCAACAACAACAACTCTCCAGAACCATCTCCAGAGTCAGTTCAGAGTCAGTTCGTACAGTTTCATATCGCAGTCCGCGTTCATGTGCTCCACTTTCCCTCTCCACCTGTGCGTCGATCCAAAAATTCCCCTTTTTTCGGTCAAAATACGCTCTGATAAGAAAATTCGGTAGTCCCTGCGGCGGTCAAAGTGCAGATCTAATGCACACTCTGGGTGTGTCTGTCCATCCGAAGTGCTTCCTCGATCGATCGGCGCGCTTTTGCTATCTTGGTCAATTTCGTGCAGCTGACTGACTGACGACGGTCACCTCTGTGAGATTACCGCTCGCGCAATCAAAACAAACAGTATTGGTTGCTTGCTAGACGAGAGGTGTCGCGTTTATGACGATTTTCAGCAAAAGATTGGCCTTTTACGGCGTTGTTTACGTCGATTTTGGCAGATATTTTACAAATCGTCGTTGATGATCATTTTCGGATCAAAATGATTTCTCATGGAGTGGTTAGTCATGTTCCAAACCGTCATCGATTGGTTAAATGATACGGTAGTCGGCGGATATTTTGGTCTCCTTCGCATTCTACAAACGGGCTTGATTGACTAGTCGGAGGTCGCTGAAACTGAGCATTTTCAAGTAAACGCTAAAGAACGACTGTTTTCCTCGGGGTAAGATTACTCTAATGCAAAGATAAAGCATTGTTACGAAATATAGTCTATTTCTCGCAAATTTGTGCGCGGGTACTGTAGGAGACTGCACGTTCCTCGCGGCAAGACCGAATCTATTGTGGCAGAATCGTCTAAATGTGTGGATTTCGATTGATGAGGGTACAGTTTATGGACAATTCGAGTTCGGCGAACACGATGCTATCGCCAGATTTTCACAAAATTCCTTAAATCTGCAGATTTAGACGATTCTGTCGCAATAGTTTCGGTCTTGCCGCGAGGAACGTGCAGTCCCCTACAGTACCCGCGCACAAGTTCGCGAGAAATAGACTGGACACAAAAATGTCGCATGTTCGGACGTCCGTACGTTTGGCACAGTTTGACACAGACTGTATGCTTCACGGTTGTGCGCAAAAGCAGACTCCACCGGCTGTTTCAATAACCTCGTTCGCTCTCATCGCTTGTTCCAAGCTACAATAATTCTGACGCTTACGGGTGCGCTGAACAAAAACAGCATTAAATTTACCAAAAACAGTGCTGAAATGTTAGTTCTTTTTTTTCATTTCTAGCAATGAATTCGTGTCCACGTGGACAGGAAGAGGTGAAATGACATGCCAAAGAAGTTGTCAGAGTCAAATTTCAATATTATTCCGCAGAAATAGGGAATTCGGCCATCCCCGTTGCAAAAAATAGCGAGCAGCAGTGGATCATTTCAAATCCGGAACAACAACAAGTCATCCAGGCTTCAATTCCGCCTTGTGAAACGTTCGCCAGACGTCAAAACCCCCGTCGCTCCGACGATGTCCTTCTAATCGCATTCATGGACTTTTCAAACCAAATTAAACCGGTTCACACGTACGCTCTCCCGGTGGCCACTACAGCCGACTTATCAGCCAAAACAACTGTTTTTCCCACTAACCGCCGTCTCCAAAAACCAAGACCAAAATCAGTTCGGCGACCACTCAGTAAACAGCATTGCAAACAGCAGCACTCAGTCGCTCGGCTCCCGCCGTAACTGTCAGCGTTTGGCGCGCGTAAACAAAGCGCGCATCGTCGACATTTTCGAACCCACGAGATCCCGACCGCCGCAGCGAGATTGCGAAGCACTCAGAGCGACCGGGCCGGTCAAAGTTAAGGTCTTCTCCGTCCTCCTCCGCCGCCGCCACCGGCGCTTATCGCCTTCGGCACCCCGCGCTTCTTCTAAGCGCGTTATCAGCGCCGCTTCTCTTTGTTTCGTTGCGCGCGTCTGCGCCCGACCGGCGCGGACTTCTTCTTCTCCGTTGTCGCTCGTGTCGCCGCGTCTCGTTATGATTAATGACGCGTGAGTGGTTGTCGCCTCGCCGATTGATTTATTCTTGTTTAGGGGATCACTGGCTGTCGAGAGGGCGACGATTGCACGAGACGATTGCGGCGATCTCTGTGGTGATCTTTCTGCTACTGTGCACACCTCTGAAATTGTTGTTTAGCGCGCGATCATGGCTCGGTAAGTTGGGTTTTGGAGTGTAAAGGCGTGAAAGGTCTTGTTTTAAGTTGGGATTACTGTATTTGGATTGGAGATTTGTTTGCCGATTGTTAGCTGGCCGGCTTTCAATTTGAAGTTTATCAGATTTCTGTCATTGCTTAAAGTATGAAATTGAAATACTTTTTTGACGTTTTTGGTCCTCAGTAACGCGTGTAGAATACTTTCAAGATTATCCATGTTGACGTTTGTCTGTGGTTGCAAATTTGATTCAAACGCAGGCGAGTCATCGGCCTTCCAGTTCATTGAAGTAACATTTTGAGGCTAAAGAACACGCAATCGGTGATCTAATGAAATAGAACAATTTTTCGGCTTGTTCGGAGAAAGCGTACCAAAGATTGAAATGTTTGAAAATCGCGTTCCTGATAGCAAAATTTCGTCATTTTTGCGGTGTCCGCAGATCATCAATTTGCTTGTTTTTCTCACATTCACATTCCTAAAATATTGCAATTCCGACAGTTTTATAGCCTGAGCTAGTTGCTAATAGGAAAACACGTATAAAACATGGAAAAACTGATTTTTTTGAAAAATTTCATCATATTTGAGTTGTGCCGCGTCGTTTTCGTCCACAGACCGACCGTTGATAGGCCTTTTCTGGCTATTTTTGGTCGTTTCAAGTGATTCTGATGACATGAGCGTTCTTGATGAAGTCGAATTGATCTAGACCGGCCATCGAAACACAGAATTGTGGCCATTTTGCTGACAAAGAGCAAAAAACGGAGTTTAGCGAGTTAAACGTTCATAGTCGACCTGCAAATGACGATTTTTAGTCGATTTTTCGTTCAGCCTTTATGCCACAGTTCTGTGTTTGTCCATGGCATTTCGAGCTGCGGAACTCGCATGCGGCCATAATGTAATCGCGTCAAGACCAGCAAATCGAATCAGCCAAAATTTTTGCCGCAATCTTCATTTTGCTTCAATTCTAAATAGTCAAAATCAATAGCTCATTATATTTGCAAGTGTATTTGATTACCGTAACCACAGACCCTACAACAATAGTACAAAGAGATAGCTCTTCGACTGTTTTGATTGTTCTAATTTACGACTTTCGACTCTCAAATATGGTTTTTTGCACATTTACATTGTGTTTGCGGCCAAAAACTGCAAAACGCGTCGTCGCCCTTTAGAACAAATGCCCGGTCTCTTATCGCCGCGTCCCCGCGAGGCACTTTAACACGGAAGGACGCTAATCCGAGGATTATAATGATATGGCGCCGGATTGCTCACCTTTCAACTTTGAACGATCATTCCGCTTGACTCCAATGGCCGTTTTCAGTCGAACGACCTCGTTCTCGTCGCTCTACCTGGCCTACTCGATCTCAACGATCGGCGATCGACTATGGACCTTTGCGATCATCTTTGTGCTCGAGTATCTCGGCGGAATCCGCCTCGTCGGCATCAATCAACTCGTGCAGAGCGTCAGCTCCATGCTGCTGAGCACCTATGTCGGCAATTGGCTCGATCGGCATGACCGGAAGCGAGGTAAAGTGGCCACAAAATCAAATCGTGGATCTAATGGCGGATTTCAGGCGCTTTGACGGTCCTCGCAGTGAACAACCTCAGCGTCGCTATCTCCGCCGGGCTTCTGGCGGTCTGCTTGACGCTCCACTCAATGTCCGTCGTCTACGGCTGCTTCTTAACGCTATCGATCTTCTTCTGCGCGCTCTCAAAGTGCGCTTCCGATGGAGAGAAGCTGGCGTTTACAAAGGATTGGATCGTGGTGATGGCGAAGCGAGAGGAGGGAAACACGCTTTCTTGTAGGTCTTCTTAGCCTTTGGTTGAGCTCGATTTTTAACTGTAGCATACAAGAATAAGCCCTAAAACGCCAAATTCAATTTTCCAAAACCGTGCGCTAAGTTCCAATTTCAGTGCGGAACGCCACGATGACCACAATCGACCAGTTCTCCTCGGTCATCGCGCCTCTCTTCACCGGCTACGTGATGCTCTGGATCGACCACCGCAACGCGTGTTTCCTCTTTGTCATGTGGAATCTCGTTTCGTGGCTCGCGGAGGCGTACCTCCTGAAGAAGGTCTACCACGACGTCAACGAGCTCGCAGTCAGAGAGAGGAAGCAAAATGGCAGCCAAAAGAGGACAGCGGCCTCTGATCAGTCAGCGCCGGAGAGGAGCTGCATGGCGAAAGACGCCCTCAAGATGATCACTTCCTACTGGCGTCAAAGCGTCTTTGCGGCCGCTTTCGGCCTCGCCCTACTCTACATGACCGTTCTCGGCTTCGACGGCCTAGCTGTGGGTTACGGTAAGTCTCAAGGACTTACCGAAGACTGTCTCGGCGTGTTCCGTGCCGCTGGATCGGTTTTCGGCCTCGCCGGAGCGTTTGCCTACACGTTCGTTGAGCGGAACATCGGATTGAAGAAGGCAGGATTCCTCGGTCTTGTGGTAGGTGCAGCTTAAGCTCTACGCTGACTACTGTAGCCGTTTTAGAGTCAGCAAATCTTCCTCTACCTCTGCGTTGTCTCTGTTTTCCTCGCCGGAAGTCCGTTCAGTCCAGGAGAGTACTTCTCAACGCTCACCTTCGAGGTAGGATTACGGTAGCGGCAGTTGCAAGTGTTCAACTCGCTTTCAGAGCTGGTGGGAAACGTTCCAAAGCGCGTTTACCGTAACCTCGCCGCAGTCCGCCATCGCCGCGCTCAACACCACGATGGAATCGCTGCCAGAGAGCGCCGTCGCGCAGGGAATCGATTGGAAGACGATGACCGTCAATGGCCAACCGATCCTCAGCGTCTTCGTCTTCCTCTGCGGGATCACCTTCGCGCGCTTTGGTCTCTGGATGGCCGACCTCTCCATCACGCAGATCATGCAAGAATCGATCCCGGAGACCGAGCGAGGCACCGTCTTTGGGGTGCAAACCGCCATGTGCCAACTATTCAGCGTGTTGAAGGACGTTACCGTAATCATCCTCCCTGATCCGAAGACGTTCGGTCTGTTGATTCTCATCTCCATCGGGTTTGTCACCTGTGGATTCATCTCCTACGTCATCTTTGTTATAAAAGTAAGCCTGAAGCTCCTGTGGTCGTTTATAGCTAATCGCTCTAGGACCGTAAACCAAACGATAAGGTGGTAGAAGGAACGGCCACTGAATTGGAGCCTTTGAAGAAGGAAATTGAAGACGTCTAAGACGCCAAATGAAATTATAGCTCGATTGCTCACACACGCGAAACCGGTCGAATCCAAAATGTGATCCCAACTACTGTTGTCTTTTCTGGTGTAAATACATCCATTTCTATTTTATTCAACATTTTCTGAAGCGAGTGCATGACAGTAGTCTGATTATCGTCCCTCTCCGGAGAGCGGGATTCCAAAAAGTGAGTGAAACTCATAAAGCGAGTCGGCGCACGGAATTCTTTAGTAAAAGGCGAAAGAATTTCTCGGTCAAATGCGCCGACTCCAGAGACTGACGACGACCAGGAGGTGGACGGAGGTCGTTCGTTGGCGATTGGAGCGCCGCAACGGCGCGAGTTGTCCACTCCAGACGACCAGAGAGCACGAAGAAATGGATTTCTTTAAAAAAAATCTCAAACAAAGTTACAAAGTCGTCATTTGATTCCACTTCTGAGGTGCTAACTTTCGTTGGTAATGCAGTGGTTTGTGCGGGGAAGCGCGAACGCTGTCCCCTGACGCAAAAATTTAGCTATCGGCCAACTCCAACTCGGAGATGCCGCACGGGTCAGCCGGGAGCCAAAGTGCAATGTCCCAGCCTCGCCATGGATTCGCCGCCTTCGTGATCGCGGCGAGACCCCAGCCAGGTAAGTTTATGATGAGTCCATCGCCGGTCGCCCTATGCGCGCGCGATCGCATCGCTTCAGCGGTGCGGACTATCTGAGTCAGACGAACATGGAATGATGAACGTCTCGAGCAACGCCATGGTCACCCCCGCATTCCTCCGCCAGCAGCCAGCCTCTGCCTTCGTGTGCTTCACAAGCGCCTTCATCTCCAACACGATCCGCACAGCGATTCTGTGAAATGCAATCGGTTTTCGTGTGTTCCTGTTCGTCTGGAGTGAATAATTCGCGTCGTTGCAGCGCTCCAATCGTCAGAGACCGACCTCCGTCCATCTTCCGGTCTTCGTCAGTCTCTGGAGTCGGCGCATTTGACCGAGAAATTCTTTCGCCTTTTACTAAAGAATTCCGTGCGCCGACTCGCTTTATGAGTTTCTCTCACTTTTTGGAATCCCGCTCTCCGGAGAGGGACAATAACAACATTAACGTTGCAAATAATTTGATTATTCCCAACTTCAGCCTTTCTCATGTGTCATACAGCCCTCCTCGCACTCAGGAAACTCGTTCAAATCTGTCACTTCCTCCCTCCTCGTACGACACTTTTATTTCCAAAGAAATCGCGTTGTCAAGACGCCAACGGCCGGTCAGCGACGAGTGTTTGTTGAGGGAAGTGCTTGCGCGCGCGCTGCATGTGAATTGTAATACGTTCGGTAAACATTGAAGCAGCAGCAAGTTCGCTTTGTGGACTCGCGCGCGCGACCAGTTTGTTCTCTCTCTCACGGCCTCTGTTGCCACATTTTGCGAGCATTTTGATCTTATTTGAGGCTGATATCGATCTTCACATGGCCTTGGCGGCAGCATTTTAACAACATTTAGAGGAATTTTTGGATTTTCGGCCGTTTGGGGTGACGTTTGAGGGGCTTGTGAGTCGTCGAATGTTTCCTTCGCGTTGATAGAGCGGATATTCGTATTGTCCGTCGCGTTCTGTTGCCATAACCTGGAAAAGGAGTCGTAGAATCGATAATTTTACTATGAATGGATGTCCTTAGATGTCAGAAACTCGGTTTTTTAACGAACTGATACTAAAGTCACATTAATGTCTAAGTGGATATGAGAAACAATACATAAAATGTGCGTTGAGTTCAGCCTCGTTGAAGGAGAACCTTTGAAAATGTTTGTTCTTGAGATTTTGTTAAAAGCAATCGGTTTTCGCTTGTTCTCTGTTCGTCTGGAGTGAATAACTCGCGCCTTTGCAGCGGCGCAATCGTTCGGGAATGACCTCCCCAACCTTCCGATCATCGTCAGTCTCTGGAGTCGGCGCATTTAACCGAGAAATTCTTTCGCCTTTTACTAAAGAATTCCGTGCGCCGACTCGCTTTGTGAGTTTCACTCACTTTTTGGCATCCCGATCTTCGGAGAGGGACAATAAATTACGTGTCTATGACTATAAAATGTAGATGTTAATATTGCCTGCGTTCAACACACACGACGTTTCTGGAAGCGTGAATTGAGCGCTTGTCGACCAGCAGCGTGTACAAGCATTCACCAGCATATTGCATGATTTAGTAAGAACCTTGAGCGGCGCTCTCCACTGCAGTGCTGTCTTGTAGCGCTAGCGAGTGCATGACAGTAGTCTGATTATCGTCCCTCTCCGGAGAGCGGGATTCCAAAAAGTGAGTGAAACTCATAAAGCGAGTCGGCGCACGGAATTCTTTAGTAAAAGGCGAAAGAATTTCTCGGTTAAATGCGCCGACTCCAGAGACTGACGAAGACCGGAAGGCTGGGGAGGTTGTTTGCTGACGATTGGAGCGCTGCAACTGCGCGAATTATTCACTCCAGACGAACAGAGAACGCAAAAATGAAAAATTTCTTCTGTTCAAGGTGTACATCACCCTGTAGAAAGAACAGGGTGATCTTCCCGTTAGTTAAGCAAATCGCGCTCTCAAAACCCTTCAACCCGAAATACTCTTCTTACCTGTTCACTCAAGAACCGGAAGGCCTCATCGATGCCAATGTTATCCTTCGCGGACACGTCCATCCCCTTCAGAAATCCGTGTTCCTGCGCGAACTTCTCGACGGATCCCGTCACCGAAGAATCCAAGTCGCACTAAAAAGTTTCTATTTGTTCTCCTCTCTGACCTCCCACGCACACGCGGTGAGAGAACGCGATTAGCGCCTCGTAGACAAACCCACCTTGTTGGAGAGGAGCACAGCGGGCACAGGCCGACCGCTGGCGAGAAGCACTTTGTTGTCCAGGTCGGTCTTCCACCGTAGCGCGCCTTCGAACGTCGCTTCGCGTGTCGAGTCGTAGACGACGATTGCGGCGTGCGCGTCCTTGTAATAGACCCGAGTCATGTTGCCGAACCGGTCTTGGCCTGAATGGCAAGAGGATTAGCGGGGCTGACTGCTAAGTGGATCGGTTTTGTCGCTTTTAAACGCGCGTTCCAATTGCTTCCGCACGTTCTCCGTCCGCGTTCTCTTCAGCGCTGGCGTTTTGAGTTGCGCTCTCTGTGCCACAGTACTCTGCTCCCCTCATTTGTAGGCGCGAGAGGATTACGGTGAGGATGGCTGTTGCTGCTGCTGCAGAAGTGAAAATCTGGTTATGACGAGAACGAGAGTGTCGGATGATCGCTTTCATCAGGCAAACATTGCCGGGGAATCCTCTAAGTCGTTTGTTTACCGCGAGCTGGAAACGCACAGAGCTCAAAGGAGAAAGATTGATTTTTTGGATTCGAATTGGGGAAAAGGGGACGACACCGCTCGATTTTTGAGCGTTTTGGGTAGAACTAATGGACCCAGATGTTTTAGTTTTTATTTTTGCTGTTTCTACTGTAAAATGAGACCTCCTAGCAATAGATAAAACCAACGCTATGCCTCGAATTGGAGCAAAACTGCAAAATTGCGCTATTGTGTGGTAGAATGCGTTGCAGCGTTTAGATTTTGGGAGCTTTGAAGCGAAAATTTGAAAACGAACTCCCGTCTGACAAATTAAGTTAAAAGGCTGCACGAAGCGACCGCATGGACGACGTTTAGAGGTGGCATTTTGAATTTATGAATGGTCACTTAGGGCAATGTAACCACTGCTCAAAGGCTCGCCAACATTCTCAATTTCAGTCATTACGCCATAAATTGCGAAAAAGCCATAAATTAAGCGTCAATTTAACATTCACCACCTATTAAGCCTAAATGTTTGCCTCAAAAGCCCCCAAGCAGCAACTGGTTAGAACGGTGGAAGCTTGTACTCTTCTCAAAATTACTCTTTTGTCTTTGATCGTTCCGCAATCCGGTTCCTCGCGCTCGCTCGCCCTCTCATGTCCGCCTCAGTCATGGATCCCCACCTCAAGGAGCCGCATTCAAGTTTCACTAATCGCCTCGAGCTGCTCGAACCTCGAGTATTAGTTTCCCTCGTGCACAGGCTGCTCAGCGAGGCGCTGATCGCATTGCGACTAATCGCCGCGCGCGTTTAATCGCGGTAAACACAAATCAAAAGAACAAACAAAGTTCTCGCCGCTCTTCAGCCTGAAGCCCTGAAGAAGTGAGCCAATGGCCCTGACAGATCGTCCGCCGGTGGGTCGCGTTCACCGACTTCTTGCGCGTCTAATTGATTCCAAAAAACTGTTTGGACATTGTTTTTGCAGCGCGCGTTCATCTCAGCGTTGACCGCGCTTGGCGAGACCGTAATCCATTGTTCTCGGCGTGGCAGCGTCTGATGATCCGCTGGGACAACAGCGGAGCGTCCAACTCGTGCGCACGATTTGTTTTCTCAAATGTCTGAACGATGTCAGATTTCGCGCTTCGCGGAGGTTCTGACCGATTGGAGGCGCTAAGCACGTGTTGCTGGCGCTTGTGTGCGCTTCTTGCGCTCTAATCTTTGATTATTATGGGAATTTATGCGCGCTGTGTACGTGTGCTTACTGTATTATCGTTAGCAGTGATAAACGAGTAATCTTGAATTTTGAAGGCGAGAGGATCTGGCTTGGTAAAGTCACAGCGGAGTTTTTTCATTTTCAAGCGATTTTCACGTTATTCGGCTCCCCTGAACCGTGCTATCGAACTAGAAGACTCTATAAGTACGTAGATGTCTGAGCTAAGCACGTTTTTTGTGGTTTTCTAGTCAGAATTGGCTTATTTCAACGTTTTCCGGTTGACCCTTAATTTCAATTCACGAAACTCGTTCAGTTTTTGCACCGATAATCCAAATCGGCGCTAAATCTGAAATGATTCATGGCGATTGAATAATTTTGAAACTGCGAGAATCTAGAAATACCAAAAAAAAAGAGTCCAACGCGCTAACCTTGAAGCTACTGCCACGAATCTACAGATGCCGCTTGTCGCTTCTCAAAGGCGCACTCAAGAGAGCACATCGCATCAGATCAGGAAGCCAAAAAACTGAAAACCTTGCTCAAAGCCGCCGTTTTGCGAATCCAAAGCCATCGAGAAGACTCTAGTTGAGTGCACTCCGATGTTGCGTTCTCCAAAAGAGCACCCAAGAAAGAGTCTCTCCGCGTCTCCTGTTTGCCCTCCTGAACTGCTTCCCTTTCCGCCGCAAATCGCCTCCATTGTCACCGGTGCTCTGCTGGCGCACATTTATGCATATGTTTATTTTCATGACTCACCGCCGCCACCGCCGCCGCGGCGACCAACACCTCTTCTTCCCCTTCACAACACACTCGGAACACCGCAGAATTCCGGCGCGGCGGTCTGTTTACGCGCCCTCTGTTCCATCCTCTCGCGCATCGTTTATCTCATGTGTGTTGTACAGCACGAGAGAAGAGTGAATTCTAGATTTCAGGCACGCATTATTCCCTCTCTGGCGCGAGCAGGTTACCACCATCAGCAGTCGAGTATAGAGAGAGTTAATCCGACGCTTATTTTTGGAGGGCGCGATCGCACTGCGACGACACGACGCGACAAAACTATTATTGTTGCTGCAGCGAACAACGCACGCCGAGAGCAGCGCAAATTGATGGCCGTGTGAACGCGCCACAGGGGATATGAGCTCAAGATCTGGCTATTTATGCCTCATACAGGTACGTCTTGTGTGCGCTCCTCTCTCCTCGCTACAGTAACCTTGTTCTTTAGGGTTGTAATGTGTTCATCGTGATCCTCGGCCTGATCGCATGCGGCCTAGCGGGGAGTCAATTCTCCCAGGTGGGCCTAGACAACTACCGCGACATCGATCTCAGGATTCTGAATTGGATCCACGTGCTCACGGGATGCGTGGGGATCTACTCGGTCTCGCAGAATCACGGCAGCATCGTCACGAAGACGCTCTACGCCGTCTCGCTGGTGATCAGCATTGCCACGTCGATCTTCTACGGATTCACCACCTACAGGGTGAGCTATTACGTTGTTTTACTGCAGAGCAGACCGGAAATACTCAAACAGCATGATATGTGTTTCGAGTAGACCCCAAAAAACGAGGCGGAAACTGGTTTTTTGAGTTCTGACGCCGCGAGCAGGTGATTGCGTCATTTTGGGACGAGAATTAACGAATTTTGACGTTTTTGGGGTTGCAAATAGGGAATTTTGAAGACGTTTCACGCTCCAATCAAGCGCCTTTCATTTTTGCCGGTCTTTTTTTGCTAAATTTTGGATTTGTGGCGCTTCTTCGGGACTCTGGTGTTTGATACGTGGTTTGAGGACGAATTACATTGTTCTTGAGCTTATTTTTAACGCAGAACGTTGTTCGCCAACTGATAGCTACCTCAAACGACCCGGAATAGGTCGTCCTGAGGCTAAAATGCTGCGGAAATAAGCAAATCGGTTATTTGATGGCGGCGACTTTTGCCGCCAAGTATGCGATTTCAGCCGTTTTCTCGGCTTTTTGAGCGCAAAACGCACTATTCCCGCATGATTTCGGGATTATAAATACAGGAAGACGTCGCGAGCATCAGATTCGTTAAATATGCAGAATAATTGTGTTTCTGGCACGTTGATTGCATTGTAAATCGTTATTTATTTGAATTGCTGCATTTTTTTGGTAATTTTTAATTAATCTACGCTCGCGCAGCGGATTTCTACCCTCTGAACTTCTAAAACAAGCCGCAAATTCAATTATTTCGGTGGAATATAGCCATAGCGCACAGAGTGCGACGAGCGCGGGGCGAGTTTGAATCGAATTTGATTCAAATTTCCATTTTCAGATAGTCCAAACCTACAACGACCTGCTCCGACTACGAAACACCGAAGGATTCCAGGCGGAATACGGACAAATAGCCGACAACTATGTGGGGAAAATCGTCATTAGCAGCGTGATGATCGGCGTTGGCTTTGTGACCGCGCTAACAGCTCTCGTAGCGGTTACAGTGCTCGAACGACTGGTGGTCGTCGCGAATGCAAGATGGCTGACGCTTTCGGTAGGTTAAAATCTCAATTTCCAAACCGAAAACGCTCAAATTTAGAAAGAACAAAGTCACGCGATGCGCTACAGTAAGCTGCATCTCACGTCGATCGCGGTTGTGAAGCTCTGCCTCGGTGTGGGTACCGTTGGTCTCGCCGCATTCCTCGAATACAACCACGAGCTCGAAGGCGGCACCGAGAATTACATCAAAATCGCCCTGGATCACATAGCCGCAATGTTCGTCGTTTGCAGCGCGGTCGTCGATTTGTACGCGATTTTCGGACGCCAACAGAGGATTCTCAATCTCAAGGTACCGTAATCCGTGCGTAAAAATGCCGCAAATATGCAATTTTGTAGGTCAGCATCGCCCTGTCGATCATCGCGGCTGTGTGGTGCGTGAAGTCGGTCGACAACGGAATGGTTCCCTTCTACCGCAACGATCTGCGCGTCTACCGCGCGCTCGAATCCGTGCCCACCGCCTCTCCTCGCCCAAGTACATCATCGCGATCGTTCACGGAGTGCTCCTGGGAGTGTTCTGCCTCCTCTTCGCGCTGTGCTCGATCACCGCGGTCCTCGCTGGATCGTGCATTCAGGGCGACTACGTGTCGGTGGATCAGACGATCGACCGCGGACTCGTCATTCAGACCAGGCAAGTCAACCCCGCGCGATTTCACCTCGAATTCTCGCATTTTCCAGATGCCTGGGTCTCCTCCATATCCTCTGGTCGTGCTGCCTGATCGCGCTGGTGCTTCTGGGACTCGTGCCTCTTCCGTGGAACGGATTCTTTCTCGGCGGCGATCTCCTCTGGCAAGCGGCGCTCTTCTTCATCACCGGAATTCTCGGATCTTCGTACTACAAGTGAGAATTCCAGAAGCGAATCCGCGCAGTAAACGAGCACTTTCAGCACAATGGCCACGACCAGATTCGTGCTGAACATCTGCAGCTTCTCGATCGCACTCGAAAAGACGTGCGCCACCGCCAATCTCATCTATCAGTCGTCCGGATTCCCGACGTTCGTCAACGGCGATCCCGATGTCTTTATCGGGCAAATCGTGCTGCACTCCTGTCAGGCCGGAGTCCTCGGTCTCGAAGCGCTGACTGCACTGATCGGAGCGGTGGTCTACGGTAAAGCTCTCACCAGGCAGCCCTCTATGAGCAAATCGCACTCAAACAGTGAGTTCCCCAAGTGTTTGCAGCTCTAACGCGCCTTTACAGTAGTCCACATCATCTTCTCATCGGGAACGTTGTTCTACGGGGTCGTGATGACCGGCTGCTACGTCGTTTTGGAGCTCTTCTACTGGCGCGACCAGAATGCGGTGCCTCTGGAAGTCCCCTTCTTCCGGTTGGGCAACGGGCCCCTCGCTGTGGTCACCTTCATCGTGCAGCTCATCGCGCTCGCTTCCACCCGCCTGCTGCTTGCGGTTACCGTACTCCAAACAATTGTAGCCGCGCTCGCTCTGTTCGTCATCTCATCGGCGATGACAAACACTTTCTATCTGGTAAAAGTAGTCTTCAATGCTCGACTCTAACGTCTAATTACAGCAACGCCTTCTTGGAATGGAAGACCTCCTTAGGGCCACGCAGACCGATCATGGATTCCTGGTTGTTGCGCTGATTCTTGCGGCTTCGGCTACGATAGCCTGTGCGCTGGCCACGCTTTGTGGCACAATCTGTGCCCTGCGGTCGTCCTACCTGTTGCACCACAAAATCGGAACCGACTCGACCATGAGCACGCCTCTCGATGAGCCGTACGGTACCGTACGAACTACAGTACCCGTCAGCGCGTTGAGCAATGTAAGAGTGGCCATTCTTAATCGAAAATCTAAGATTCGCATTTTAGCGGACTGCGGTGCAGCCGATGGAGGAACAAACGGTTTACTGGTCAGCGGACGAGAATCCCTACTTTTACCACTCGTCCAGGAGGTTCTTCAATCAGCCTTACGTGATCGATTCGGGGTGAGTTTCCCTGATTCTCCATCACAAACTCAAAGTTTTCGGTTTTCAGCTTCCACGGCTACGGTGGCGGCAGTCAATTCTCGCCAGGACACGAGCGTCGCGCTAATCAACACCACGAGCAGCGCCAGGAGTACGAGCCGAAGGAGCAGAGCCACAGTCCACGCCACTACTACCAACAACAACAACAGAATCAGCTCCAGCAGCAGCACTCAACAGGGACACAAACACGCGTTTCGCACGTCTTCCGCGATCACAGCGCCACGGCAATAATCAATCGATAAAGTCCACAAAAATTCTATCCCGTTAGCCCTAGTCTTTCCCTTCGATTCCAAACGCCAAACGCACTGCTCATCATCAGATTGTATATAATAAATTAAACCGACCTGAAATGTCCCAGATCTGCAGCCGAATCAGCGTATCCACGTCCCAGAGCAGGATTTTCAGCGAGAAATCAACGCCAATCTGAACAGGCGCACTTTACAATGACGGCGCGAGGCTATGAAACGGCTTACTGTAGCCTTGTAGTGCTGATTGAACAAGTTGTGCACGTAGCGCTGGATTATCGACGATTTTCCGGTGCCCACATCGCCAATTACCAGAATTTTGAAAAGATATTCCTTGCGCGCGGGGTCTTCTGAGACGACGGAAGGCTGCAAGCGGCGGTTCGATGACTAATACCGATAATAGTAACTCACCATGGAAGAAATTGTCTTCATGGGCATCACAGGAAGGAGCGCTGAAATGTGTTCAGTAAGCAAATAAACGCGGACGACCGCGATCACCGCGAAATAAACGACCCAGCGGAGAGGGAAACATAGGTTCATGCGCTCGGCGTCTTATCATATCACTCCGCGGTGACGAACCCAATGGCTACTCGACGACCGAGCGCCACTGTCACCGGCACAACCAAGAATAAGCGCGCGCGCGCGTAGATATGACGACCAAGTTTTGTGGAAAGCACTACTCATGCAACTCAGTCAACAAAAAAGTGAGCAATGGGATGGATTTTGTGGCTTGTTTGTGATGATTTCTCGTTTGCTTTGTGATTGGAAGACCTCTTAGTTGGTTCTTTCTTTTGTGGGCAGCGAGAGAACGTTTTCTCACATCGGTGGTTTAGAGGAACAGGCGCGAAACGTTGCGCGTTCCGTTGAGACTGCGCCTGAATTGGCAATGTGCGCGATTGTGCGTAGAAGATCGCGATCGCGTGGAGGGAGAAATTGTTCAATTCGAGTCACTTGCCACAAGACAACGAAGGGCCGGCCCTAGGCTGCATAGTCTCCTGAATCGCGGAGCCGTTGCGGGTTGTTCCATTCAGGATTGCAGATGCCGTTCATACTCTGTCGCGGTCAGGGTCGCAACTTCGTCGTATTCAACGCAGTGACAGTGACATCCCAAAAAAGACACAAATTGCGGAGCAGGAGAAGCAATGCGAAGGCATGTCGTGTCAGGAACCCAAGATACGGCTGTTGGAGAACCTATCGCCGCTCTGCGCGACCAAGATACAGTATAACAGTAATTTGTTGAAAGCGGATGTAAATCGTTGGATGTTACCGTTTGCCGTGACAAGACCAGTCTTCTTTCGCAGCTTTTTTAGGTTCTGCTGTGACCATAACACCTGCCGCACGACCCCATTCTCCTCGTTCTTTTCACCACAACCGACCTTGTAAACACAAAAACAATCGTCTACTCGTTACTCGCAAACGAGTTTGAAGCGATACAATCTGAACTCTTCTGAAAAGCCTATAAAACGCTTATGAGAGCACAAGATTAGCATCAGTCTCAGTTTGGTGCGCTATGGAAACGAAGGTCTTCCTTGCTTGTCTTCTCGTGGTAAGACCAAATGCGAAGATTTTGACTTAATTTGCAGGTTCTTTGCACTGCTACGCTCGCCGTGAACGTCGGAATCCCTTCATCCTGCAAGCCGTGCAGTGTTACGTGCGAGTGCACCGCCAAATCGCCTAAACTCAACAAAACGATTGCCGGTAAGGATGGATGTCCCGGGTGCTCTTGTTTCTGTTCCTATAAGAACGATTGATCTATGAATTGTTTGCAAATAAAGTCCTTCTAATCGACAACCGCGTTTTGGACTGAATTATTCTAGCGTAATCTGGCACGATCCGACAGGATTGAAGTGCTGTCGCATGTGAACCTGACTTATTGGCATGATTATGATGCAATGACTGCTCTTTGCAGCCGCGATTTGACCAAAAACGACCGCTAAAACACAGAATTTTGGCAATTTGGCCGAAAAACGCAGCACTCGAGTCGAGCAAAGTCGACATGCAAATCGTAACTTTCATTGTTGGCCACAAACCGGCGTTTCATGTGTTGTAGGGCGCAGAGACTGCTCAAGTCATGAGAATAACGCTCAAAGTGCATCTGTACATGTATTTACGCTGGAATCGGTCAACGACTCTCACTGCACCTGTTTTCAAGATCAGAATCACCAAATACGACCGATCAACGGTCGAAACCCGCGTGATTTCCAACATTTCCTTGTTGATTTGACGAAAACGTGGGTTGGGTTGATTTGTAAACTTTGACGCCCTCATCCCACGACTTTGTATGTTACGAATCAAGCGATCGTGATGCCTAAAACGAGCCTTGCGGCTTAAAATAGAGCATAAAAACGCTCATAATCGTACAGCCTTGCGAACAGACCATTGCAGAGTGTAGTTTTGGCATCAAATAGGACAAATCATCTCAAATTCAATCACGTCTTGTTGATAATTGTGCGATTTTCCGCTGATTCTGTCTTCTGTTGTCAGTGTGTTTGTTCAGTTCATTGAAGCATCATGACCAATGCCCGCAGATCGATCTCCTCTCTCCCGCGACCGGGGATATCCTAATCAGCCGTATCGCTGGGGGAATCCCGTTGTGCACGCGCACCAATCACTCAACGTCATCGGCTTTTCAACGACAAAACGCGATCGTATTGCGAAATGCTTCTTCCATTTGAGCAAAAATTACATCAAAGTGCATTACTTTGTGTAGCAGACGCCCCTCTGATTGAGATAAGAATAACCGCAACGTTCGCTTTCGGGTTGAGTTTATTACACCTTCATTGAAAGCCCCAACAACCTACTTTAGACGACCAACTTTTGTTCACTTGATCGACGGTCAACTGCTCTTCCAAATCAAGTCCTGCACGCAGCCCTAAATCATCCATCACTGCGCGGGGAACCCCGCACGCGTTCTGTCGACGACAAATCCGCCTAGCGCCCTTCACCACGTGCGAGAAGCGCTGCTGCAGCGTTTTTTGTTTTGTTTTCGAGGATGCGCGGAAAACACGCGGCTACAGTAACCGACAGCGGTAAACATGTTCCACGAAGAAGTCGATCGTCGATCGCCTTCGCGATTGCACGAGGAAACCAACGATGAAAGCACGCAGTAGAGGGGCAGCAGCAACAGCAGGGGCGTGGCTTCCGGCCGCAAGACTGAATTCAAAGGGCACAAAAAGGAGACGAACGGAGCTCTCATTTTAATATTCGAACTAGGAGTGAACTGGTCGACACGATGAGACTTTCCCTTGCAGCTCTCGCTCGTCAGCTCAACATTGTCGGCTTGGCCAACGGAAACGGCGGAAGGTGAGTTAATTGTGATGAGTTTGCGTGCAAATCGCGCTGTTTCAGGCAACTCGGATGCGAGGCTGCGGTTTCCGTTCTCCAAAAGTCGGACATTTTCAACTCGTGCAAGGTGCCGCACCACTGGGTTTCCGTGATCGAGGAGACGATTTCCGGACGCCAACGTGAAGCCCTCAATGGAATCATCGCGGTAAGATATTGTGTGCTTCTCTCTGTGTGTGTGTGTCCTCGCCGTTGGCAGCAAGCGTTGTTTGTTGCCTGGAGACGCATGTTCGATCCAAAAAAGCGCGGCGCACTTATAATTCACGAGTGCACGAGCTTTGAGATCCGAGTGCGCAATGTTCGAGGGAGCAAAGTTTCGCCTCCATTTTTCTGCACCGCAAATTGACGCGATCGGGTATCTGCCGCCGTTATCATCACGGAGTACTCGTCTGCTGGCGCACACTTTGGCTTTGAGTGATTGATAAGCGCGGTTTTTGTTCCTATTTCGGAGCTTCTGACGTCGAAATTTGAATCGCGGACGCACTTATCAGGAGCCAGCGCTAATTCTGCAGTTTTGTGACCGAATTACGCTTTCAGAACAGTCGGAATCTCGCCAAAGCGACCTCGGATGTCCTCACCAAGCAGGAAGATCTCCTCGTCATCGGCGGTGACCACAGCTGCGCGATCGGAACGTGGAGCGGCGTCGCTTCAAGCCTTCGTCCTCACGGCGACGTTGGATTGATCTGGGTGGATGCGCACATGGTGAGTCGCCCGCTTCTTCTTTCCTGTCAACGAAACGATCGTTTTTCGCAAATTCCAAATTGCGGCGCACATCGATCATCGCGCTCGCGCGCGCAAAGATCAAAAGTTTAACCTTGGAGACTGTTTGTTCAATCATTAAACTTAGGATGCGCACACTGTCGACTCGAGTCCCACTGGAAACTTCCACGGAATGCCCGTGGCGCATCTCCTCGGCTACGGAGACGACACGCTGACCAAAGTGGGCGATGAGAAGCCGAAGATCAAGCCCGAGAATCTCGCGATGGTCGGAATTCGGAGCTACGAGGAGCCTGAACGAGTGCGTCGTTGTTTGTGCGCTGCGATTAAGTGAAACAAATCTGATTTCAGAAGCTCCTCGAGAAGCTCGGAGTGCGCGTCTTCTACGACGAGGAAGTGGCGAAACGTGGACTGAACGCCTGCATGGAGGAAGCGCTCGAAATCGTCTCACGCAACACCTACGGCTACGGAATGAGCATCGACATTGACGGCTTCCGCATCAAGGACGCTCCGGCCGTTGGAACGCCGGTCGAGGGAGGAATCGTCGCCGACGAGTTCCTGAACTTTGTCCGCACTCACCAACTCCAAGATTTGGTCGCCGTCGAGTTGGTCGAATTCCTCCCGATGTTCGACTGCGACAAGACGAAGAAGAGGTTCGTTCACTTCACTGCTGTACTGAAAGCTGAATTTCTGAGTTTAGCGAACGACTGATGCTGGACCTCGTCGAAGCAATCTTCATGAAACGCTTCCAGGAGGGAGTGACACCGGCGCGCGAGCCTCAGCGCCAACGGGTTTAAGAATCATTCATTACTAACATATCTATTTGCCTAGAAATCGCACCTAAGTCAAATTCCGCATAATAATAAAGAAAATCTTGATTTCCGTGTGCAAACAACAACGAGGAAATGTTCTTTTCATCACGTTCCCTTGCGGCGAGTGCGCTTGTTGGCGATTAATACGACGTGAGGGGAAGCGCGGCGAACGCGCAAAAGGATTTCTCTGAAACAATTGAGGAGATTGGTTTTTCGCGCGTTCTGCACGGACTTTGCGTTCATGTGCACCAATGAGACGACTTCGGTGCGATCAACCGATTCGCTGTCTACATTTCTAAGGCCACGTCAATTACTCACAATTGCATTATTCTCTTCAGTTTACGGTTTATTCGAACGAAGCTTCTCAATCTGCAACCGTTGAAGATGCGTTTTCTGGATCACCATTTGAGAACCGGCGCGTTGCTCATCGTCTTCGCACATTTTAGTCATGGCTCCGACTTCAGGTAGTCCAGCTCTGCAATTCTCGGTTAACTGTTGTACCTTTCAGTTCACTCTCTCCACAAATCCGTTGGTCGTCATACGTTCTGTTTCCTGTCTTTGTGTTCTGCTGGATGGTGATCATTGCCTTGAAATCGCACTTCGTCTTTCGCTCCGTCAGCAACGAAACCGCGCATCCGACTCAAATGTACGACTGGGGAGACTCCGAGTTCGAGCAAGCAATCATGGAGAGAAATGACAAAAGAAGCGCAGAATGATCTCAAACAATGAATTGTTGTTGTGTTAAATATAACAAATACCCAAATACGGAACAAAATAACGAGATAATAGGATAGTCACAATTAAACAAGTTGCCCTTCACTAGCACCTTCGTGAGTTTCATTTGCTTCGTCGTTGGCAGAAGTTTCCAATTGAATTTCCCTTATTTCAGCCTGGGCATCGACTTCAATTTCGCTTTCTCCCTCCTCGTCTTTCACGATTACCTCTTCACAGCCATCGGCTTTACATACTTCGCTCGTGGATTCTTCGCCACTTAATTCTTCGTTGTCCTTCGTCTGGCTCTCAATCATGTGTTTGTATGCTTGTTCAAGAGCTTCCACGGGCGGTAGTTCAATTTCGACCAATCCATCTTCCATTAGGGTAATCTTATCGAGAACAGCGTATTTTTCTGGGTTCAAACAAAGCCAACCAGCGTAACGGCATGATCGAGCGTAGATGTTCTTATCCCCATCGACACGATCGTACCTGGAATGTATAAACGTGGTTAACAAACTGAAAGAGGATTCGTTTACCTGACAATCAATCGGTGGTTTTCAACGCACCAGACGAGTGCGCTTCGCGAAGTTCCTAGATCATCCAAACGAAACAAAAAAGTTCCTTTCTGGAACAAAAATTTACAAAAGGGAGCAAACTGATCACTTACAGGAACGAACATGTCAAACTTCATAATCTTCTTCTTCTTGTTGTCATCGTCATCGTCAAGCTTCATAATCTTCTTCTTCTTGTTGTCATCGTCAAACTTTATAATATTCTTCTTTTTGCCGTCAGGCTTCATTATCTTCTTCTTCTTCTTGTCTTCTTTCTTCGACTCGACAGACCTCTGCATTTGCATAAAATGCTCTTGATTGGCTGGAAAAGTTGTAGATCCACTCGGACGAGCATGATCGCCGAACGTTGATGATATGGCGCGTTGGTCCGGCTCGACAGATCTCTGCATATGCATAAAATACTCTTGATTGGCTGGAAAACTTGCAGATCCACTGCGACGATCATGATAACCGAAAGCTGATGATGCGGAGCCTGGCTCGGCAGATCTCTCCCTGTGTGGAGAAAACGCTGCCAAACCGGTGTTTCGATCAGGAGACAAATGTTCGCGAATTTCGCTAAAACCGACCGATTGAAATCAGAGGAAGAGTGGATCAAATGCTTACTGCAAAGAGGCATCGTCGTAGGGAAAATGAGATGAGCTCAGTTGAACATTCATTATCGCTGCCGACCGCTAAATATTTAGCGCACGATGGAAGACGATCAGCCCGTCAACGAGACAATCACAGGATTTGCCACGCAACAGCGATTTTTCCAGTCAAGACCCGCGACACGGGTATAACACTCCAGAATACTCGCCTCAAGACCGCAACTATTGATGCGGAATCGTCTGCATCTGCGGATTTCAGGACGCTTGTGAGATTCTGACGATCGCATCGTGTTCGCCGACCTCGAATTGCCCATGGGAGTGATCACGTCTGTTCGCAAAAATCGACGAAGACGAAGTTCGGCTAAATAATTCAAAAACTTTCTGGATATGTGTTTTTTTAACGAATATCGGTCTTGAGCGGATGATTCTAGGCTTTAGCATACCTGCGTAATTGTAGAACGTGTGTGATCTTTGTCTGTTCGAGACCCTTCGCGAACACTTGAGGCGACGCGCTGCTTTTAACTTTTTGGCAATGTGGGGTTGTTCGATTTGAAATTTGCGTCTTTGTCATTTGCATTGCTCTAGTTCTCTCATTTTACCTTTCGGCTATTTACCGCAATCGCAATTGGTCAATTTGAGCTAATCTGAATTAGATAACTCCGTTTTGGCGCGAACTTGCTCTTTGCTACGCAGATAAATCGCATTACTGTTTATTTTATAATGAGTTCTGGAATAGATCCCATTTCGGAAGAGATTAGCGCGTTTTTTGTGTAATTTTTGGCAATTTTTGGCATTCCTATATTTGCAGGGGTTAATATTGTTGACGCTATCTGAAAATGTCGGTTTCGGTCTCGGACGACGATTCAACTGAAAAGCAGGTAACAAACAGCCCTTTCAAGTCACAAATTTTTAGACATTTTTGATTTTCAGTGTCCGCTATGCATGGAATCTCTAGAAATAGATGATATCAACTTTTATCCATGTAAATGCGAATACCAGGTATGCAACGTTTACTCTCTTTCCAACTAATGGTGTTTTATTAGATTTGTTCTTTCTGCTGGCATCGCTTGCGAACAGAAAGCAATGGTTTGTGTCCAGCTTGTCGGCAGGCATATTCTGATAAGCCTGTTCATTTCGAGTCTGTAAAGGCAGGAAAAGCCAAGAAGGAAAAACCAAAGACACCCATAGTGAAATCTGAACAAACGATCAGGGATTTGTCTACTTATCGCGTTCTCCAGATGAACCTCATTTACGTGACTGGTTTATCACCTCGTATCGCTGATGTTGAAATTTTGAAGAAAAGTGAATTTTTTGGACAATTTGGGAAAATCTTGAAGCTGTCCATATCGAATGGAAACGGTGGAAGCGTAAATTTGACATCCGCATGTGCCTATGTCACTTATTCGAAAGGCGAAGAAGCTCTTCGGGCAATTCTAGTAAGACAATTTCGTGAGTCGGAATAAAACTTAATTTCTTATTTTTAGAAATTTCGTAACAACACAGTAATAGATGGTAGAAGCGTGAAAGTTTCCCTGGGCACAACCAAATACTGTGCTTCGTTCTTGCGAAACATACCGTGTCCGAAAAGTGTACGTTTGAATTAACTTCCGTTGTTCATTTCATTGTTTCGCTACATTTTAGGATTGTTCGTACTGTCATGAATTGGCTGATATGGAAATAAGTTTTACTGCAGAAGATATGCAGCAAGGAAAGCACAGTGAATATGAGAAGCGATTGCTAGCACAGTTCGAGAAAAAGAATGCACAACAACAAGTTCAAGCAGTTGTTGCGCAACAAATGTCACCAATAGCACCGATACAAGTGCCACCAATAGCGCCGATACAAGTGCCATCAATAGCACCGATACAAGTGAAACCAGCCGCACCGACACGTGCTGTACAAAAAGTGCAACCAATAGCACCGATTCAAGTGCAGCCAGTAACACCGATACAAGTGCAGCCAATAGCACCGGTACAAGTGCCACCAAGTGTACCGTTACGTGTTGTGCAACAAGTGCAGCCAATAGCCCCGAAACAAGCACCGGTGGGGGCACCAAAACCAAATCATGTCACTGAATTGCAAGCTGGACTTCGGGCGTTATTACCAAATGTCAATGTTCGTTTCCTGGAAGTTAAAGGTTTGTTCAGGAACTAAGTTTCATCATCAATCATTTTGTTTAGATCAGCCACCACCACCATTCCAGCCTCAGTCTTTTCCACAACCCAATAACAGTATTGTGGATCATATGTTCGAGGCCAGCTTGAACAGGTTTTTCCGGTCCGTGGATAATAGTTTCAATGGAGGCGGTAATTCCAGAATCTTCAATAGCTCAACGGCCGCACCACCTCCTGGCTTTTCGCAACGTTATCGGTAACCTATTGTTATGATTAAGGATTGTTATTGTGGGTTAGCACTTTTTGTTGACAGTGCGCTTATTAGATAAAGTTAATAGATATATTTTGATACGAGATTTTGATTTAATTGTCGTTGTGGAAGTGTTGTGAATACGATTACTTCGCCACTGTTTGTTACGAGAGATTTTTGGCAAATGTGATATCCATGGGATGCCTTTTTCATTAGCGTGGATACACTGGGCGAAATTTCATTAGCCCGAAAGGTGGTAAACAAAAAATAAAAGGATGTGCCCCCGTGTATTGTCATTTGTAATTTCCGAAGGAGCTTATGTTAGACTAATCCAATTTCGGTATGAAAGAAACTCATCTTTTTGAACATGCCACGTCTGGTGAAGCTGTTGAGAAACTCATTTATCTTCTTTCTTCGCCGTGCAAGGGCTCTTTCGAACCCGTTTTTAACATCACAGTAAGCCGATGATGCGCGCTTATTGGTAAGTGAAATAGTCTTTAATTGGACGCCGGAGGGCGCTTCATTCGACGACGTCCCTGGAGTAGTGAGTCGCGAACAGCGCTTCTCTGCTCACACATGATGCTCTCCACCGTATCGATTTTATTTCCCGTTTGGTTTGTTGTCAGTGTGTCGAGCTCCCTTCTTCCCGTCGACGACCCGAATGGCGTCAACGCAGGCAGTTCCCCCCTCTGCCGCTGGTGTTGGTCGCTATTGTGCAGCACAACAGAGCAGACGGTTAGAGGGGGACGATTGCGAAGCGAGCGAGCGGGCGATTGATCGGCGCGACAAGACGTGAAAGCGAATGAGTTGGCTTGCTTTGATTGCGCTCATTTCAGAGTTAAACTGTCTCTGGCCTCTCCATTCGCTTCCTCTCCCGCCGCGGCACGAGTTTAACGTTCACCTCGCTCACCTCACGAGTTTAACGTTCACGTTATGGGATTGTTTATACATGTCATGTGTTCATCTGTATTTAAAACAGCGTTTGATTTGCATATTTTGATGCTCGCGCGCGTTATTGCTTTGCAATTTTATTCTCCAAGCGCTGTCGGTGAATATTTACGAGCACCTGACAATTTGTCGATTCCCCGCGCCTTTCCGGCTTAATATTATGACATGCCTTGCTGGATAATTCCAAGTCGTTTTAATATATTTGCCTCGAGAAGTTGTTTTTGTCCATTTTGCGGTTTTCTGGCGTTTAGATTACGAAATCGTAGAAACAGCGCTTGTGACTCATTGGCGCAGTTAACAAAAACGAAAAACTGCGTCACAGTCGTGAGTGATCTACGCTTTGTATGTGTCATCTCTTCGTTGTCTTGAGTTTCGTCGCCTTATTTACATTTAGTTTTTTTTAAAGAAGCGTCATTGATTACGAATACCTGTTTCACTCTCATTGACGTGTCCTTGCAATTTCCGGTTTCCTATGGTGGAAGTGTTTCGTATCTCCGCTAGAGGCTTTTTTGCTTCCATGTTTTGGGAATTCTGTCGCATGGCACGCATCGTTTTAATAGCTCGCTAAAATCGGTTTTATGGCGGTTTTACTGTTGTAATCTTCCAGAATATGGCAATGTTTTGCTTACATTCAAAATATCTTCATTGCGCTCTCCACTTTTCCTTTTAGTTGACGTTTCAGGTTTCATTATCCACAATCCTTTTCTCTGTTTGCTAATGGAAATGAAGGTGCACTGTTGCTCTATTGCTGATGACGTGGAAGATTGTCTTTGCAGATTCACCACTTGCGCTTCTCTTCAGAGTTAATTCGGCTGTTTAGAAATTTGACATGTCTTTAGGGGATGTTTACAATGGAACGCGCGCAGAATAGCCATTTAGTCGCGGGGTATTGCGATGTCGATTAAAAAGGCAATGAACGAATGTCAATTCGAACAATTCGCGTTTCAACATAGACATCTGCGCGACTGAGTGTTTTGGCTTTTTTCCATTTATCGTATTGCCACGCTGTCAACCCAACCAAACCACTTTTCACCCCAGATCGATATGTTTGCTTACTTATGAATTGTACGTGGAAGTTGGCGTTTGCGAATATATTGCGCGTGTTTCCCGCTAAAGAAGTGATCATAGATTACAAAATGATGGAAGCAACGTTCCCTGGGGGACGACGAACAAGTTGCTTCCTATTTCTGCTCTTATCGCGGATGAAATCAGCATCTTTTCTTCAGCGTTGTATTCTAGTGTTGTCGATAACATCGTTGCATTGATTGATTTTAAATCCATCTCGTGATGGCAGTGCGTGTTGTTGTTGAATTTGCGTTGTGTCAACTCCGATAACTAAACTGTATGTCGTTGCCTTTTCAGATTGCATATCACGACAGTTGTGTAAAAATGGCCACTCCGGGTGTTGAAGTTTCCGAAGATTTTAAAACCGACGATCTCCCTCAGACCGAGGAAGAGAAGGAAGCCCTTCGCGAGGAACTGAAGAAAACTGAAGATGAGATCCTGACTCTGCGACAAGTTCTCGTGGCTCGTCAGAAGCACGCGCAAGAATTGAAACGTAAATTGGGAATGAACCCCTTGAGCGAGTTCGCTCAAGAGGTCAATCAGGGATTTGATGCTGTAAAGAAGACGCAAGCGTATGTTCTCCGCTGTATGATGTTGTTTTTACTATTTTGATTACAGTTTCCAGAAAACAAGCGAAGTCGTTTCTGGAACGGCCGAGTCCGTCTCCAACAAGTTGAGCGATATCCGCAACTCGTCTATTTTCAAGTCTTTTGAGAATAAGCTTGGAACTGCTTACAATAGCGTAAGTCGCTTGTCCGGTGATATGCTGTTTTCAGTGGTAGAATCGGTGGGTGTGAATTTGCAATTTTTATCCCTTCGCTTTTTTATTAATAGCTTTCTACGCTTTTGTCTTTTGTGCCTCCGTTTTGTTCAATCACCATGACACCTTTTATTCCAGGCTAAGATGGCTGCATCAACAAGCATCGATCACCTGTCGAGCCATGCCAAGGGAAACAATGGAGAAAGCGCGTCGAACGTTACTTCCCCAAAGTCTGAGCAGGCGTCGTCACCCCTTTCGTAAACGAACGGAAGAACGCGCATCAGCTTTCACGTTTTGTATAATATTACATATTTATTTGTGGTTTATATATGTTCCACAATTGTTCATTAAACATAATCTCTCCTGAGAATCGTGTTTGCAGGGATTCACAGTGGGCAAGCGTTGAGCGGCCCATCGTGTTGGACAAGTCTTTTTCAGCAATCAGCGATGTTTTTGTTGTCCACTCTGAGAAGATTTATAGCTCAAGCCGATGAGACTTGTGTGGACCTACCGGGAGCCACGTTGTACGCGGTGTTGGATCATCGGCTCAAATGTCTTCGGACCGCCCGATCCCGGCGGCAGATGCCCTGAGAAAGAAAACACGGCGACGCGGTCGCGACGCCTGAAGCGCTCATAAATTTTGTGCCGTCGGGCAGCCTATCAGCCGCAAGCTGTTCTCTTGATTGACAAGCGGCCAAGGCGTCCAATTATATATTCGTTAGATCATCTCACCTTTAGAGCGAGGCGCGTTTGGAAAGATCGCAGTGCTTGGCCAGCACGACTACTTGATCGCTTTACGGCCTGCACAAGCAGCTGTGCTGCCTGTTGTCTCTTGATCTCGATTTTCATCTTCTTTGACTCGTCGCTATCAGCATCGGCTAAAGGAATGAGAGTTGTGAAAGCGCGTAGCTAAACTCAGATTTCGATGATTTTCTCTCAAATTTTGACGTTTCAGGTTTCAACAATGCTATTTGCGGCGTTCGCTGCGTTCCTCCTTCAAGTGGGACGCGTGGAAAGCGCGGAATACGGCGACCCGACCCCTCAAGGTGAGCGATAAATCCGGGAATTTGATTTATGCTGGCGGGCTGATGGATGAATTGTTGAATTTCTGTCATTTTCTGTCTCAGAAATCGCTCGTTAATATCGTTTTTCGTGCTTTTCGCATTAGTCACGGCGGGACGATGAGTGCAGCAGTCGGCCTTGCTTTAATGACATTTTAAGCTCTTCGGAACCTCCGACGCGGCACAATCGAAGAGTTCTGCGAAGAAAACGCTTAAAATCGTTTCGAGCTTTGGTTTTGTATTGTTCCACAATAATCACGAACAAGTTTAGAACTCGCGCTAATGGACTGGGCAAGCGGCATCCGCATCGCCTACTGCCGCGAAGCGCCAATCACCGAACTCATCGAGCCGTTCAAGCGTCAACTCGGCGAAACGGTGAATCGCTACTGCAGGAACTACACCGCTTGTGGTCTAAGGCGAACGTAAGGTACTCGTTCCACGTTGGCGCCCAATCCCTCCGCGTCTTCAGCGTCAAATTCGACTCCTCCAATGTGGTGCTTCTGGATGGATATCCGCGACGCGATTTCGGCGCCGTGCAGTTCCGATTTGTCATCGTTCTGCCGCACGGATTCCAAACGCTCGAGAAGCAGCAGAAGCCGCTGCTTATGAAAGCTTACTTGTCTGGTGGGTTACCTGTTACGAGTTCAGTCATAGTGGCTTGCAGGGATGTTCAATAGGCACGTGAAGGACTTTGGACGATCGATGGGATGGCAAGTGCTGAGTTTCGAAAAGTACCCGCGATTCGATGAGATCACCACTTTCATGAACACCGCCATATTACCGATTGGAATTACAGCGGGAATTGCGTGTGTCTTTCTCGCTTGTTGGTCTACCACGCTCAGGTACGCCTCACGGCTTATAATACGGTATGCTAAGGTCCGATTTCAGTACGACATATGCGAGTGAAGGCTGGCTTGTGAGTGGATCGAAGGAGGAAAGAACGCAGCGTTGAGAAGGACGCTCGAGATAATCGAGGAGCAGAAGATGCAGTTGGCGCACGAAAGTGTGAGGGAACGAGAAGAGAGACGCGTGCAGCTGGCGATCGCGAGAGCGCATTTCGCAGAAGGAACAAAGTCGAGCGATGATCAAGCGACGACATCGGGGTATCTCCAATCTTGCAGTTCATTGCTGATCTGCGCGCATTTAGACGCTCAACGGCAATGGACGATCTCGAGGAACTCGACGAAGGAGGCGAATTGGACAAACTTCCAGAGATCGTGATCGTGAGCTCGAAGGGTTCGCGGAGGAGGCCTTCTCGAGATACACTAGAAAGCTTAGGAAGGAGACTGTCGATGGGAAGCGGCACACGACGACATTCGCATCGTCTCAGTTCAATCGACGAGCTCCGCACAGAATCGCGAAAGCTACGGAAAGCACGAGGAAGCGTCTTCACTTCGAGTGCGTCGAGGCGACAGAGAGGAGGCGGAAAGCAGTGGAAAGCGGGAAGTCTCATGTTTTCTGGATTCGGAGCGCGATCGTAGTTGTTTAGCGTGTGAAGTATCCTCCATGTACATAGGGAATCGTTAGTTGGATTGTTTGAGGTTGTAATTCACTTTTTTGCAGCGATAAAACGTCGTTTGTCCTTCGGAGCCACTTTGTGAATAATGCGAGAACATTCAGTGGAGTGATTTATTGGAATTTCAACTTCGCGATGCGTCTAGACCTTCCGCTGAGATGTGATCCTGTCGATGTGCTCCGATACAGAATCAAAGATCTCGTTCACAGTGCCGTCGGCTTTGATCTGCAAATTTCTGGTTTTTGATGACCAACGAATCGGGTTTCCTCACCTGCACAAGTTTCTCCTTCGATTTGTAGTGAGAAATCACCGGAGAAGTGACGTTGTGGAATGTGTCGAGGCGCTTCTTGATAGTTTCCATGTTGTCATCGGCGCGTCCGCTGGTAACCGCGCGTTTCAGCAGGCGTTCGATGAGAATATCGTCGCTGACATCGAAGTAGATGACGAGATTGCTCGGCTGGATCTCCAACTCAAACTGTTCGCCTTGTTTCACGTCTCGTGGGTATCCATCGATGAGGAATCCGCTCGTCCCTCTGTTCACGCCATCGAGCATCGTTTCCTTGATGAGATCCAAGATGAATTCCTAGATATTGACATTTTCCTCGAAATTCAAGTCGTTTAGCTCACCAGAGGCGCGAGTTGACCGGCTTCCATAATCTTCGTCATTTCCTGGCCTCGCGCCGAACCGGAACTCACTTCCGCTCGAAGCAAATCGCCCGAGCTGATGTGCGTGAAGCCGTATTTTGCGAGAATCTTCTCGCATTGCGTTCCTTTGCCCGAGCCCGGGCCTCCAACAATGAACACGACTGGCAAATTGGCGGCATTCAAGGGAGCAAGGTCGATTTGTTTACGTTCGGACGACATGATCTGCGATGAGCAAAACGCGAACTGAACGTTGCAACGAACATTTCCATTGTCGATGCCGATAGCAAATCGATTGACACAAGCAAAGTACAAGGTTCAGATCGCGCCCAACACCGCCCCACAGACCTATCCACGCATTTATTAGGTACATTTTTACAAATCGAGTAAATTGTTAGATTGCAATTACTTGCCGCCAACGACGGCCTTGTCGAGGTGCGAAGTGACGACCGCGAAGATCTCGTCGACGGTTCCTTCCGCCTTGATCTAAACAAGCGATATGAGATCACAATGCGTTCACACGACTACACCAACCCTGGCGAGCTTGCCCTGCTTCTCGTAGTGCGATACAACCGGGGCAGTGGCGGAATTGAAGGTGTGAAGGCGCTTCTTGATCGTTTCCATGTTGTCGTCGGCGCGTCCGCTGGTCTTCGCGCGATGCAGAAGGCGCTTCACAAGTGTCTCCTCGCTGACGTCAAAGAAGAGAACAAGTTTGCTGGCCTGGATCTCCTGTTCGAATTGCTCGCCTTGCTTCACCTCGCGGGGATATCCGTCGATGAGGAATCCCTTGCTTCCCTTCTTGATCGCCTCGAGCATGGCCTCCTTGATTAGATCCAAAACGACTTCCTGAAATTATCAATAAAAGGATTGAATATCCTAAATATCGGCTAACCAAAGGAACGAGCTCTCCGGCTTCCATAATCTTCGTGAGCTGCGTACCACGGGACGATCCGGACTTGACTTCCGCGCGGAGGAGATCACCGGAGCTGAGATGCGAGAGTCCATACTTGGCGACAATCTTCTCGCACTGGGTGCCTTTTCCGGATCCAGGGCCGCCGACGATGAAGAAGATGGGCACATTAGCGGCCTTCAAAGGAGCGAGATCGATCTGCTTGCGTTCGACGACGGGAGCCATTGCAAAGTAGAATAAGTCAGTTGGAGCCGAAACGACCGTTCACCGGAAACGCTCTGCAATTGAGTGAATGGGGAATTCGCTCGATCTGATGAGCTGGCGCGCACGACAGACATTCTAGTCTCCGATTTGCAGACTGCAATGCTGCACAAGAGGACAAACAGACAAGCTGCGAAAGCTCACGTAAGCTGAATGAAGCGGTGAGTGGCTGCCGCATGAATAAAGAACTCGGCTTCCTCCTCGACTATTACAACAGCGGCGGAAAACATCTGTGCCTGCGCTGGGAGGGAGAGAGAGGATCAACAATGACCTTGAGGGAGGCTTTCCGTCAATTAAATCGAGCAGTGGTAAACAGGTGCGGTGCCGTTATGCACGTATTCAGCATTTGTAAACGCATTTCAAAGCTTAATTACAATCTGAATTTATGGCTTTCGAATCTACGCAAATGAATACGAAGTCCGCTAGGCATTCACCACTCAACGGAGTTATTTCGTGACGCAAATCCAGATGTAAAATGCCAATGGAAATCCATAAAACGAATATGGAGTGACAGTCGACGACATGAGCGGATTTCGATCCCATTTTCGGTGGCAAATACGCATTTGACGCTCGAATCTCTGATGAAAGCATATTAACACAGCGGAAACAGAATTAACAGCCGCCGATATGCGGTGGTCGTGTCGTAAAACCAAAAAGCGCTCAAGCTACGCAACGACACATCTATCGGGAGGTCCATCGATTCATTTTGGAGTTTGCGTGACGGCAACTTCCGCAAACACATGCACATCTTCGAGTATTGGAGAGGAAAACATCATAAATAATGCGCGTTACATGATATCACGCAAATATATACATATGAAGTTTGTTCATATTACGAACAAATAAAAAAACCATTTTTTTCTAAATAAAAAAACAACTTATTTACTCAATTACATTTAATTCTTAGTGTTTGCTGAAATATTCCTTGCTTTCCTTTCCAGGTTTGATCGTGTCCTGTGATAGGCACAATTACACTGTAAATTTACGCTTTGAATTTTTTACCTCTCCGGGCTGCCAGTTTGCGGGACAAACTTCTCCGTGCTTGTCGGTGAACTGGATAGCCTGCACGAGGCGGAGAGTTTCGTCCACGGAACGTCCGATAGGGAGATCGTTAATGGTGATCTGGCGGAGAACTCCCTTAGGATCGATGATGAACAATCCCCTTAAACCGATTAGGTATATTCTACATTAGAGTTAAAAGAACACCAACCGGTATGCAATGCCCATATCTTCCTTAAGCACTCCGTAGGCAGAACTGATTTGATGGTTGGTGTCGGCCAGAAGAGGAATGTTCATTTCCCCAAGACCGCCCTCCTTGCGAGGCTGTTCCATCCAAGCAGAGTGTGAGAATTTCGAATCGGTGGAGCAGGCGAGCAATTGGGTACCGAGCTTCTTAAACTCTTCAAAGCGATCAGAAAAAGCGATGATTTCAGTGGGACAAACAAATGTGCTAAAAGATGTTTTACGAAATGATGTACAACGAATTGACAAACTTACAAGTCCAATGGGTAGAAAAACAGGACCACATACTGTCCTTGGTAATCGCTAAGCGAGACGCTCTTGAAATCTCCACCAACAACGGCTTCGGCAGAGAACTGTGGAGCGGGTTTACCGATGAATGCTTTGGACATCGTGCTGCACTACAATTGAAACATTTCAACGAGGGCGCAAATGCTAAAAACGTACCATTCTGCGGCCCATACCGAGGAAAGCTCGCGACATCGACATTGCCATTATTCTGTAAAATTAAAAACAATCAGCAAAGGAATCTTCCACCACCCAACACTAGAAACCACGGTCTTGCCTAGCGATTAAGAAATTTTCGACGAAAACAGATCAACGCGCGCGTTCAATTCCAACAAAACATGTAGACGATCACGGTTAAACTAGTGTTGATTCAGGGTAATCGTGCGAAGACGTTCAATCTTTGCGTTGCTCTATGATTGTATGCGAACAGTGAACAGTTTGGTCCCGAGCGAACAGCGAACATGTTCCCAGCGCCGATTCGCCCCCAATCAGCTGAATCTGAATATCTGGATCAAATTCTGATGAGTATGAATGTGTTCTTCGTGTGTTGCCCCAACAACGGATCAAACAAAGCCATTTTTCCAGTAAAAATGTCATATAGCACCATAAGTGAATGAATACTTGATCAAGTGTTCGAGGGTTAAGCCACGTTGAGCTTTGAGAAGAAGGCAGGTACCGCGTAAAGGAGTCAAAAAACAACAACAAATGAGTTAGGGCTTAAACATCGGCGACGTGGCTCGTCGTGTAGATGTTCTCGAGGGCGTTCTGCCGCCGAGCCTCGTCCGATAACGCTCCGATGGGGAGTGTGGCGTCGTCGTAGCTGTGGCGATCTTCCGACGGAGGCGCCGTCGATTCCTGCTGCTTGCGGGGACTTGCGATCGCCAATTTGCAGTTATCCGGCTGCTCGATTCCGGGGTAGATGGAAGAGGGTCCATAGGCCGAGGGATGGTAGTTGGAGCTGCGGTTATGGTAGTTGATGGGGCGTTTACCGGCGCGAATCGATTCGGGGGAATATTCCTCGAGGTACATGTCGTTCTTCTAAACAAGAGCGTTTTTATAGCGACTAAAAGTGAATTTCTGGGTGCAAATTTTGTAATTTCGAGCGTCCGAAAAGATCCCTTGCTTTATTTACAATATTGAGCTAATGAGCTAATGTATCATGCGATAAATTCCTTCTCCGGGTGCGAACCAACCTTCTTCATATAAAGAGCGAATAGTTCGTTTATAAGTTCGCGTGTCACGCGTCCTCCGACGTTCTGACGGATGAACTGAAGGACGAGAACACCATCGGAGCGAAGATACCGACCGACAAAGTTGTCCACGTCACGGGAGTTTCCGTTGCACTTCCTGATGTCATTCTTCGACATGTTCGACGTCACTGATCTTCGGCGCGCCATCGGCAACAGGAAGACTCCGGCGGTGTAGAGGAAGTTGATGAAGGTGGCGACACCGACGAAAAGCAGCCAGACGTAGAGGAACAGGTAGAGCTTCTCGTTGATCATGTTCATCATGATGACGCACTGGACCGTGTGGCGCTGGATGTTCGCCAGGCGGCGCACTTCGAAATCGCACATGATGATACGGGGGAAGATCGGCGACTCGACCCATTCGCGGTTCATGTAGAAGTCCTTCAGCGTCTCGAATCCCCAGTTCATGTAGTCGCCGCCCAGGAAATGATTCATGACGTAGAGCTGCGCGAAGACGTTGAACAGGTAGAGAAGTTTGGTCCCGAGGTAGAGAGCGGTCGCATTCCTTCCCGATCGCAAGATGCTCTAAACAGGAATAAATTCGTTAATTACGCTTGTGATTTCTTAATAAACTCACGTTACGTTCGAAGACTTCGATGCTTTCATGGAAGTAATTGGCGACGCTCTTCACCTCTTTGATTCTGTCTTCGCCACGGAGATCCTTGCACTTGATCGTCTCAGCAACGATCGCCTTCGGGTTCACCGCGGTCTGCTTGTGGAGCATGTTCCACAGCCAATTCGGAACGAAGAAGCACACGGCCTGCAGAGCGAGCACGATCGGAACCCATCGGTAGTAGCTGATCTGATCTTGACGGTCCTGCGCATCGGTGGGAACGTCCTCGCCCCAGGGCACGTGGTACGAGTTGGAGATGAAACAGTAGTCTTCGGCGTATTTCTCCCAGCCTCCGCGGAATTCGTTCGGCACCCAGCACTGGATCGGCGAGCCAAAGTACTGCTTGGCGGAGATGGCGAGCGAGAAGAAGGCGAGTAGCAGTGAGGTGACGTAGTAGTTGAGCCAATCGACCGAGTCCGCGACCACCTGTTCCTTGACAACATTCTGGATGTACTGGTTGATAAAGGGTATGCCGAGCATGATAGCTCAGGCAATACCTGAAACAGAACAAACGCGGATTAGAATACGTGCCGTATAACGAAGAAGAAGAACAACGCGGTGGTGAATGTGGTGACCCTTGGCGAAGGCGCGCGCGCGCGAGTGACCCATGACACTATGCGCGCGAGTAAACAAGCGGAGATAAAGGCGGAGGAGGGCCATATTAGAAGAACGACGACGGTGTGGTCTCCGCCGTCGCCGCCGGAAGATACCGTAACTTGGAGGCGAGCGAGCGAGCGTTGTAAGCAAGTTCGAGCGAGTGTGACATGACATTACAGTTTTCGAAACGGCGCAACAGTGCAGACGTAGGGGAGTCGATTGCTCATCCGCGAAAAAGCGATTCCGTCAGCAGTGCGATGCTGCGCTGTGAAGAAGAAGAAGACAAAACATTGAATATTATCGTTTTCGCTTACATATTCGCTCGCACCTAAATGGTCGGGAATGCGAGGGAAAGCGATGCGACGACGCAGCTAAACTCACAAAGAGGCATTGCTATGGTGGGGTCGCGGGCACGGATTTGATGTTTTGACTGGGGTGAGGCGCACGTGATTGTAATGCTAACTTAAGGCTATCGAGAATACAGTAACCTGGGGTGTTTAGTAACCAAAATCGCTCACCTTGAAGTCGATATGCGCCAGAGAGATGACTAAATCTATGACTAAATAGTTTACAAGCATGATTGCTCAGGAGTTGTAAGGCGAGGCGCCACTAGTAACTGGACAGGGCGACCCTCCAACACCTCAAAATTCAAAAATCGCTCGTAAAAAGACAGAAAAACATCGCTAACATTGCACCCTAAAACCGAGCTGTGTACGGTTAACGCACGATTTCTGCTTCTCAAACCTGTAAACATCCAAAAATCCAATTGCCAATATCACAAAAACACGTCACTAGATGCAACCTTTAAACCCTAGCCCTCAGACCTTTTCCCAGGCCACAAAAAGCGCGACAGTGGAAAACAGAAGCAGCGTTGCCGCGATCGATTCGACCGTCCTTAGGTCAAAGAAGAAGACGACGACGATGGCGACGAGCACGGTGGGTGGGGAACGGTCGGCCCGTCGCGATACATTTGCATTAAGCCTGGACGCCGCTGCGCACGTTCGCGCGGGGCCGCGCGACGCGAACAGTGCGAACGGCGATCGCCGCTTGTGTACAAGCGTTCTTGTTGTGTTGCACTCCCGCGCATATGCAAATGAGCGGCCGCTATGTACAAGGCGGGCGAGAGTGGGGGTCGAAGAATGTGCTCAGGATGGAAGTGCGCGAGAAGTGATGATGCAATTGAGAGTGATTTCTGTTTGTTCATCTTTGGATCAGAGCGGACATATGGATTGAGTGGGGGTGAATAGCACCGGAAGAGCGAAATGGCATGGATAATGGAATCCAAATTGAGCCCAGTTGTGATCCGAATGACCCGAACGCCACTTTGTTAGCCAATTGGGTATTGAATGAGTTGATTTACGATCTGAAGGCTTCTTTGAAGCTGAACAGGTCAGCATATGGTCGAGAAATCTGCTTATGATGTAATAAATGGCCAAGATGACACGATCATTGTTCTGGGAGCCTCCCACAGCGTGCGCTAATCGCTCATGATCTTTTGAAGCGATGATTAAGCTGATAGCTGTGCGGAGAGGGCATGCGGAGCTCTGTTTAGTGTTGGAGGTTGTGAAAAAATAGATGATTGAAAGGTTACGCTGCCATTTTGAAGCCAAATATTTCGAAAATCTAGATTTCGAGTCTGAACTGCTCCAAATCGTAATTTTAAGGGATGATTGAGTAACGTACCTCACATAGTTGATTCATGCGCTCTTTACCTTTGCAAAATCCACTTTTCAGCGCCTGTAGTTATCAAATGAGGTGATTTGCGGTCTTGAACATATCAATTCGAATTTTGAATCATTATACCCACGCTGGAGGGGTCCAAATGCGCTGAAAATGACATAAAAGCGGCCACAACGTTAGCCTATCGGCTGGCCTACTCCAAAACAACGACAGAGCTAACAGTCTTCAACAGAAAAAGCAAAGACGCCGACGTTCCACGCGCCCTATTGACTCATCCTTCTCATGGCGATCTCACCTCGCGGCAAAGTTTATCGATTCCATCACGTTTCCCCTCCAACCCTATGGCCACAACGAACACCCACACTGTTTTTACGACTGTCAGTCGTCGGCTGACACGGTTAAAGGACATCGAAAGTGCTTGATTTATGGGAAGAGCTGTGAAAGGAGAGGTAAAAAAACGAAAACGGAGTCCTGCTTGTGACCTTCTTTGAATCAGTGGCGATAGGAGGGCACATCTGCGCCGAAAAAAACGCAATAAATCGCACAACTTGCGCGCCATCTATCATTACCGTAATCGCATTAGCGACCGAGCGAGTGATGGAATGAATGAGTGAGAACCGGAAATCAGCATCAACACTCAACCTCCTTCACACGCGCTTCGCGCAAAACGATAAATTCCAAACGCAAACAAGCGTGCTGCAGCTCCTCCTTGCCAAGTCAAAAACGTCTCAAAACTGAAGGTGACGACGCCGATCGGCTGCGTGGCCCGTCGCTGTGCGCTTGCTGGAAGCGATTCGGTGTCCGAGCAAAAGATCAAACAAATCGATTTAGCGCACATCTCTTATCTCGCGCGCGCGATTGGTTACAGTTGCGGCGTTCATTAAACACACACAAATCAAATTGATATATTTATCCAGTGCGCGAGGGGCCGCTCCCACTCATCGCCGCTACTTGATGACTTTATGAAAGAAGAGTTGAAGCGCGAGAATGGGGGGATTGGAATGAGGCCGAATTCGGACCGAAGCTTGATTGGCGTCCTGAAACGGATGCATTAGTTGCCGCACTGATCAGCACACGCTTCAACTACGCATCGGTGTTATTACTAGTGCGAAAACTGGATTAACCTCGCCTTGCGTTGTATTTTAACGTCGGTCTGACTCTGATCAATTCGAATCGAATCGTCGAGTCAACGCGAAATGAATCAAATCCCTTTCGCTTTCATCGACAGCGTACTTTCACACTTGTACGGGCAGGATCTAGACCAACTCGCCCGCCATTCAATCCTCCCTCCCTGGTCACGCGTTGCCGTCGATTACTACTATGCTAAACCGTTTGACGTCGAGGGGCTGACCGAAACGGTCATCGAGCAGTTCTCCGCTTATGTCGCTTCTCGGCGTCCGCTGCTCTGCTCGGTGTACGTCATGCAGTTTTGTGTCATGACGAAGGAGGACGATGACTTTATCGACAGAAACTTGGAAAAGGTGGTCAAATTCATCAAGAAAGTACTTCCCATCTGCAATCGCGACCAAAACGGTTTAACGGAGATGTTTATCAGCAACTACAAATGTTTCCCGATCGGAAAGATTCTCCGAGCGCTTCCGAATCTTTACAAATGGTGTTTTCAACTCAAGATTATGTGCGTTGATGACGATATTCTCAATTTTTTGGACAAAGTTGCGGATTATGCCCAAGTGACGTGTATTACTATTTACGTGCTAACCTATGATAAGCCTGGCGTAGACAGCGCTTGCTCGCCAGCTCTTCTGCAACGGACGATCCGAATTCTCCAGAAACTGTTTTGCCAGACGCAATCATCTCTTTATGTTAACGATGTTCCAATTGCCAACTTCTGTTTCAAAGCAATGATCGACGCTTGGCTTGAAGAACAAGAAGGCTATGAAGGCCTCGGGAGAGAACTCTATTTTGAAAAGGAAGCCATCGATATGAAAGCACTGGAAGCGCTTGTAGGACCTCTCACATGGGAACAAGAGAATTCCCACTGTGTTGCGGAAATGCGTCATCCGATAGTTCAGGAAAAACTCATCGTGAAGGTTATGAACCATCGACGGAAGTCAACGCATTTCCGTTTTTTGACGTCTAAAGACGACGGTGACTGATTTCACTCCCCCCTCCTAATACGGCGTTCCTTGGCATTAATAAAGAGCTTGGAATTAATAAAAAGATTAAGAATGCGGCTTTTCTGCATAGGTAGGCACTGGTATTAGCGACAACTCAGCTCGGCTTCCTCAACGATTTCGTTCGCTGGGTCGGTGGGGTCGGCGCTTTGATGCTTTTGGAAGTCGAACGAGCGGTCGACAGACAGGCAGATTCGAAAATCTGATGAAACTGATCCACGACGACTTCATCCGCTCGAAAACCTCTTGGTCGCCTTTCTCTCCGGGAATCTAAAACGCGTGTTCTAAGGAAAAAACAAAGCTTTTTGCATACGAGATGGAGCAATCTCTGGCCGTCAAAGTACTTTGCACTCGGCAGAGTCTTCTGCTTGAACTCCTTGATGCGCTGATCGATGATGTCGACGGTGAGGCCACGTTTCTCCATGTGATTTCGCAGCGTCTGCTCGTCGTAGTCCAGAATCAGCGCCATGTTCACGTGTTTCACCTGAAAATTGTCATAAAAACGCTGAATTCAATGCTAAAAAGCGCTCACCTGCCGTTCAAAGTCTTCAACCTGCCGCGCTTCCCTCGGGAATCCTTCGAGGAAGAACGCCTTCGCGTACGGGTGTCTTCCCATCTCCGCCTTCACCAGAGCCAACGCCAAGTTGTTCGGAATCAGCTCGCCGCGCTGATAGCGATCCGCCGCCGATTTGCTTAAAACACGCGTTTCAGATTCCTGGAGAAAGATATCGGTAATTGTCATTCATAAGATTTCAGGATCTGTGCGTCAATCGCGAGTCTCTACCGCTCGTTCCACTTCCAAAAGCGTCAAAGCGCCGACGCCACCGACCCAAGCGAACGAAATTGTCGAGGAGGCTGTAGTTGCGAATCACACGCCTCTGGTCGCTGCAAAGACGCACACCGCCAGCTCCGAAGATGCCTTTCGTATTCCACAAGTTCAACGAACTTGATTGCATGAAAAATTCCATTTCCGTTCTGCTATTACGGTAAATTACGGATTCCCCGTGGGTTTAGCCTGTTACTATGGTCAATGGCTGTGAGAAGAGTGAGTTAGAGCATTTACTTCCGAAAAGTATCCATTTCACATCAATCAGTACATTATTGTGCATCGCTTTATTTAGTGATACGAACACATTTATAACTGCCCTTCATGTCGTGGTATCTTAAGTCCAAAAGCTTGCAATATGGATCGAGTTCCCTTTACTTTTATGGACACAGTAGTTGCACACCTCGCCGACTCCAGAGTTGATGAAATACGTCGACAATCAAAGCGCTTTCCGAACTGGTCGCGTGTAGCTTCCGAACACACGACAGATGCTCAAACTTTGAACGTCGAGGAGCTGACCGCGGCGGTCATCGAGCAATTCTCCGCCTTTGTCGCTTCTCGGCGTCCACTGCTATGCCGGGTGTTCTGCCTGAGCTTTTACATCCACACGAAGGAGGACGACGAGTTTATCGACAACAACTTTGAAAAAGTGATCAAATTCATCAAGAAAGTCCTTGTCCTATGCAACCGAAGCGAAGGGGGTCTCACGCGGATGTTGATCACCAACTACCGCTTTGGGATCGGAAAGATTCTCCGAGCGCTTCCGGATCTCTACAAATGGAGTTTTGATCTGAACATTATGTGCGTTGACGACGATATTCTCGATTTTCTGGACAAAGTTGCGGATCATGCTCAAGTGCGGGGTATCACCATCTACGGGCAGACCTATGATAGGCCTGCTGAAGCTTGCACGCCAGCTCTTCTGCAATGGACGATCCGAATTCTCCAGAAACTGTTTTGCCAGAAACAAGCGTCTCGCGCCATTTACGAAGTTCCAATTGCCAACTTCTCCTTTAAAGCAATGATCGACGCTTGGCTTGACGATCAAGAAGGATACGGCCACTGGAGAGAGGTTGCTGTTCTCGGAGATACTATCGATTTGAATGTTTTGGATGCTCTTGTAGGTCCCGTAGCTTGGGAGAACAGTGGCGAGTTGACGCGGATATGTACTGCGCAAATGCGTCATCCGAGAGTCGAGGAAATACTCGAAGTGAGCAACTGCTTCAACTCAGAGAACAGTGATGTGAATAAGACGTGCTTTTCTTTCTGACGCCCAAAGAGGTCGGTTATGAGTTACGCTTCTGTTGACGATCTTCTTGTGTATGTAAAAACAGGTGTTTTGAGCGTTATCGGCTGATGGCTATTGATCGATTCGGTTAATCAATTTTCAGTGACATGCAGTGTGAATTTCAAAGATGTATTAGCTTCCAAAAGTAGTTACGTTACAGTATCCATTTCACATCAATCAATACATTATTGTGCGGCGCCTCTTCCAGCGATCCGTTTTCGACGAACTTAGGCTCTTTCCACTTCCGTTATCTGAAAAGAAGTCAGAAAAGCTAACGAAACGGTGCCCACCTTCAATAAATACCGAATTGTCGATTGCGGAGACGACCTCCTTGAAAATGTCCTCCTCGTCGCGATCTCCGTCGATCTAAACTCCGTCATTCACTTCAAATTCCCGAAACAGTGAAAGTGAAACGAAAGCGACAGGAAAGGCGGGAAAGCACGAATAGCACTGTTATACAAGACGTGTTCACATTGCTACGCTACTGTGGTGCGACGAGACGTCTACGTAATCTCCGCTATGTGAACACGTCAACCTCGATTCCGTAGCGTACCACACGCAGCTTGTTCTTATCGTCCAGTGTTTCAGCATCGGGAGTGTTTCTGCTTGAAAAGAGCCAGGCGCGATTTCACAACATCCTCGGCATCATCTAAATCGAGAGAGTTAGGGTGGAATTACGGTAGAAGCTGTTACCAAGCCGGTTGTCGATGTTTTCCTTTGATTCCTGCTGCCGTTTCGTGATGTTATCGATGCAGAACTGCTCGGTGCAGTCGATCAGCAGCGCAACGTCCAATCGTTCGACCTGAATCGCTATTGTGTGGATCATAGAGAATGCGGTGCGATACCTGAGTTTCGAAATCAGCCAACTGTGGAGCGCTTCGCGGATAGCCTTCGATCACATAG
>MQUG01003144.1:0-14466 GCA_007213375.1 Steinernema feltiae | reverse complement strand
AGGTACTTGATTCTTAAGACGCAACACCGTAGCAGTAAGGTTAAATGGGCGCTTGACACTCAGTTCCTCGTAAATGACGGCGTTGGCACGAATCTTCCGGCGGTACTCATCGACGTTATCAAGCCCATACGAACACAACTTCAAAAAATCGTCTAGTTCATTTTCGTATCTGACGACGTGCTGACAAAGAAGTTCCCCAGACAATTGCCATTCTGTGTTCGGACCAAAAACGAGTCGATTCGCACAAATATTGAACAGAGATAGGGGGTCCGGGTTCTTATGCACAACAGGGGGTATCGGATCAGTGAACTCATTGTAAGCAGCAACTACCTGATCAGCCATGATGCTTCTGAAATAGAAATTCAATCAGAAACGCACAATAACGTCACGAAGTGAAATGCAGCGGAACACGAATATGCAAGATGTGAGCAGAACGTAACTGTCCATCGCGAAACAACACAATCAAAATGAGAGACCGTAGCTCGAAACACACAAGAGCAGTGGACCGCAACGCGCAAACTGTTACGATATATAGATATATAGATTGGAGTTTACAGAAGTCAAAACACGAAAGAGCATTCCTGCAAAGCTGCACCTGCAAACGAGAGGAGAAGGAAATGCAACTGCAACCTGCATCCAATTCAACCCTCGCTCACTTCAAGACGATTTGCACTGGAACAACAAATGTCGAAGAAACAAGCGTCTCAACGGGCAAACTGGCGCGTCCAAAGTTGGTTTCTACTGGGCATCATCGAGTTCCAAGGATGTGAAAAGAGCGCCGAAATTATCACCACTGCGAAACCGACTTCTGTAAAGAACATAGATTAAAACGGTTTAAAATTGGGTGGCAAACGCTCATAAACTGCTCGATAGCCTCGAAATCAATTTCCATAGTAGCAATCCGCGTTGCAGCAGAAGCTCTGAACACCATTTTCCGTGGCATACGACGATTCTCTCGCGGATCCACGCGGAGGGTGATGCCGATTCGCCTGAAAATGATTTTTAAAAATTGTAGTCGACGATAAAAGCTCGTTCTTACCATTCTGAGTGGAGAAGAGAGGACAAATTTGATTACCGCGGCAAGGAGAAATACGCAAAGGCAGGATCTGTTCAAATCTGAATGACGAAAGAATAGAAGCGACACAGCAGAGGCAACACGGCAGCAGCCAGCGAATGTCCCCAAGCGGAATGAAACAATACAAAGCGCACACTTTCTGCAGGTCAGCTTCTTCCAGATCCCGCGACGAAATCGCCGAAATACGATTTCGATTCGACGTAGATCCGACTACGAGCCGATAAGCGCTGAACCGATATTCATCATGGTGGAAACGCCGGATATCGTGAAGAAGCATCTCGGCGACTTGGTGATAAAACAGGGTAAAGGTTACAAAATTTCGCTACTGATATTGTACTTTAGAAGTAAACGACTGCGGAATCGTAGTCTTTCTGACTATCAACGCTGTTGCGCAGCAAAGAAAGAAATCGACATTTCTTCGGCAATTCAAGTGCATTTCGTTGGAAAATTCCGAAAAACGGAGTATCATGTTCAATCTGGCGAGTGGCGCGAATGACTCATTAAATATAGAAGAGATCAGATCGTATGTAACTTGTTTGAATTATATAACTGTTTGAAGTATAACTGTTTTTTAGATTTTTCGAGGACCAACGGACGACGATCGAATTTCGCATAGGATTCAGCGATTATTTTCTCCCTCCGATTGTGTCGATCGAGACAAACGCTTCTGAACTTCGACATGTCGCATTGCATTTTGAATCTAAATCGCCTCTTCCGATCATCGTTGGTTAGTTTCTTTGCAAATGCTCTATTCTCATTTAGTTCTAGAGATTACAAACATGACGAGATGGTTTCGGTATTTAAAGAGCGACCATCTCGTTAACGGAAAGTTAATTAGACGACCAAAAAACGGATCTGATGAACTAGAAGGAAATCACTTTGCAATCATAACAAAGTATTCACATAAACAACAGGCGTCGACCCCCACACTGACAATACTGTCTTCTTGGGGAAGGGAATGGGCGAATAGCGGTCGTTGCAAAGTGGACGGAAGAGATTTGAGACAACAGCCTTTTGGAACTGGTATGAGTTTTAGATTTTTTCTTCCGACGGTGTGTTTTCGATTCTCTCTAAGAAACTTATATTTTTGCTGTTCAGATTGAGGAAAAATAAGCTATTCCTTCGCTCCGTTTCAATTGTTTTTCGCGTTTTTTTCCTGCTTCTTCAGCCTGTGGTTATGCGTCGCTTGTTTCATCGTCGCCGTTCGTCCGAAGCTTTGCGCCATGCTGCCGGCTGCTGCTTGGATTGTTCGAAATGACTGTAAGTGTTTTCTTCCATCTTGTAGTGATTTGGCGATTGCTTTCAGCGGTTCACGCAGTTGAAGAACACGTTTGTTTTTATCTTAAGCTCCGTGTTGATTTACAAACAGCTTCTGGTGTTCAAGCACGGTCCCTCTCGTTGCAACAACTGTTTTGGTCTTCTTAAGCATCATTCTACTGATGTTGTCTGTTGCTGCCTCCTCATTTTTTCTGCTGTTGGGTATATTTACTGCTCTCGCTCACTCAATCTCTATTATGCACTTGCAATTCAGGTCGTTTGCAACGCTGTACCTCGTCTCATTCGTCAAGCGGATTCGTTGTGCTTTGGAAAAGGAGGAAACGATTCAGAAGCTAAAGTCATACTCGACGTTGTTGCTTTTGGTCGTCGTCATGATTGTCACCGCAATCTTTGAAGTATGTTCTTATATTAATGCAATTAATCTCCGTGTTTTCAGGCTCTCTTTGCGACTAACCTGGTTCTGTCTTCACTGATCACCGCTATTGAACAGACCCGCGAAGATTAGGCAACGATTCTGGCTGTTGCTCTCCTCGTCCTGTGTGCAGTGTTGGTCTCTTCTGTGGCGGTTGGATTATTTGTGGTCCATCTGCAGTTCTGCTTTCTCACTCTTGACTGTTATCGTGCAAATAAAGAAATCTGGGCCGTTTTGCACAAGGAGAACAGGAAACTTTCAGGGATCAGATGAGCTACGTCCGGAATATGCGTTCGCGATTTGCTCCCCTCTTGGATTGTTCTCCTCTGTCCGAATTGAGCAGCCGCAACCACGAGCTGGTTTGGGTTGGCCCTTCCTTTTCTGTCGAGAGCCATAATCTGCCGGTAGCTTTGTCAATTGAAACCGTCCCACATATGAACAGTCTCACTACTTGCGATAGCGACGTTGATTACACTCTCTCTTCAAGCGCGTATTAACCCACTCACGTCCGCAGTCAATTAACTTCATTTTGTCTTATCTTTGTGAATTATATCTTTGTCTTTGTCATTAATGGTATATATCTAAAAAAATTTGGTTGTGATGCTTGTTTCCATCACATTGCCTTATTTCATGAATGACGAAGTGATCAGACGAGACGAGACGCTCTCGCGCGCCGCTTTCTCAAACTGCCACCTCTTCGACATTACGGTAGTTATTGAAAAATCAGAAACTCCCAGGTAGAATTTCAAATTTGGAGAATCTCTCACTAGCGGCGGTTGATTTCCGATAATGCACAGCAATGAGTTATATATTAGCAGCTTTTGTTCGGTGAGCGCAGACCATTGCGAAAACCAAATTTAACTGCTCGTCCGTACTCCGGCCATTCACACACAAGCCAACAAGCCAATGTTGATCGTCTTCTTTCTTCTTCGGAGATGGTTGACTGGCTGCGCACGCAGTTCTAGCCGAGAAAACAGATCGTCTTCTCCCTGCGATCGCATGCCGACTTCCCTGATCATTGCCGATGACCAATTTTCCGCGAAACCAGGGAGTTCAACTCGCCTCGAAGGTTTCTTTTTGCGCGAAATCGTTGCTCAACTCATTAGCAGATGCCCATGTTGATTGATGCTGAGTCTTTCAGAAATGACTGAAATGGTTGAACAGTTTTGACGAGGACTATCTGGCGAAGAAGCTTTTCTGTCCAACCAGAAGTCGACCCCTGCTGCACCCGCTGAAATGCTGGGCGTGTACGGCAACGGCGATGCTCGCTACGATGCGAGTTTGCTTGCAACTCCTTCTTCTAGGTAACAACTTTGCCTTTCCTTTGGGATAAAATGTAATTTCAGCATGACCGTGAAGCCGAAAAGGGGACAAGTTTTGCCCAACTACTCTCATCACGGAAAATTCTACAATCCGTCTGAATCCAAGCGCACATTGGCCGTTCAGGTTGAATTGGTGAATAGGAGTCGATATATGGTAACGAGTAGAACGTCGACGTGATCGAGAAGGATATTGAAGTTACTTTCCCTACAACGAAGATGATATTGTAAGCCAATAGCCGGTTTATTCTGCATTTACTTCATGTTCTAGATGGAAGACTGCTTTGTCGGTTATGTTTTTAAGGAAGCTGGTGGCATTTCTGACAAGAACGCGTGCATCAGAACGTACAATTCGATCAAAAAGTTGGATCTACGCAACGTTGAAGAAGTAAAGCTTTTTCTCGGCCAGGTAATATTGCCTCCAGAATTCGGAGTTCAAGTGTTTTATTTAGACAATGCAACTGTTGGGAGGTAAAAACACAATTGGTGACACGTTTCCCGTCACTTCTATTGCTCCTCGATTGATTCTGCCGCTCGTAAATCTCACAATCCCTGAGAAGTACCCAAAGAATTGGGCAGGCCGAGGCAGTCGCTGTGGGTTGAGCTGTGCCACCGTATGTCAGGCGGTGATGCCAATCTGCAAGACGTTGTTTCTGACCGTATGCGGCATGATGCTCCCAAAGAGCGTATCGTTTCCGTTGTTCCGTTGTAGGCAAGAATGACCGAATACGTCGACTCTCTGAGAGGAGTTAACGGATGCCGAGAAGGAGTGTGAGAATGTCAGCAATCACCGCCGTCCATCAATTCAGATGTCGCTGCGTGGAAGGCCAGATCTTTGGATTGCGAGGTAATCCAGTCAAATTCCGCTGGTAGATGAGCGACTTCTGATCGAGAACACGCGTATTGCAGCAATTCGGCGGCATTTCCCTCTTGTGAATCAGAAGGCCGATTCCCCGAAGTCGGCCTATGTTCTCTTCCGAAAGGAGTCAATCAGCGCCAGATTATTCATGAAACTGGCTGAGAAAGAGAACTTTGCAGGTGAGACAGAGGTGGCGCCATCACGGCGCCGATCGGCGGATCGCGGCGAACGCGAGTTGCAGAGCGGAGGCGGCGCTTCTCGCAGATCGTTTAATTTCGTTTCCTTCCTACGCGGCGCATTCATTCGCATTTGCGACTTTCACTCTCGCTTTCAGAAGCGCTCAACGTTGACGATGGAGCCCAGCATGAAGAGGAAGCAGTTGCCGCTTAGTCTCCCTGAGGGTGAGGCGCCCCGCGAGCCCAAAGAAGCCGACTGTCAGCTGGATGGAAGTGAAGTTCTCGCGCTGGCGCGTCAGCAAGAAGGTGAAATCCTGCGCCCGATATCTGTGTTCCCTCCAATTCAACCGATCGGAGGTTGTGGCGTGTATTGTTCGTTGCTGCGAATCCGTGCGCGCGTAATACATTGATTGCAGGCGGATCTCCCTCACGCACTCGAACTGTTCCACCTGGAGGTGGAAAAGGTGCTGTCCGGCCGAGAATGGGAGCTGCGCGACGAACGCGTGCAGCTGGAGAAGTCGGTCTTGAACGTGTATCCGAGGAACGTGGCGCAGCAGATGTTGGATGGACGCCCGGTGAGGGAGGAATACTACGAGAACGTCGCCATCTTCTTCTCGGACATCGTGGGTTTCACCAAACTGTCCACCGTCTCCAGCGCTTCCGAGATTCGTCGATTCCTCGACGATCTCTATTGCCAGTTCGACGAGGTGATTAAGCGCCACGACGTTTACAAGGTAAGCAGCTCGCTGTTTCCGCGGGTTTTTCTGCATTTTGGCGCTGTTTTCAGGTGGAAACGATTGGCGACGCGTACATGCTCGTCGCGGGTCTCGCCGAGGGCCGGAATCGCACTCCAGCCTACCACTGCAAGCAGATTCTGACCGCCGCTCTCGAACTCTTGGACGTTGCCCGCTTGTTCATCATCCGTCACCGCCCGGACGAGGCGCTGAAGATCCGGATCGGCGTCCACACGGGTCCCTGCGTTGCCGGCGTGGTCGGGAGAACCATGCCACGTTATTGCCTCTTCGGGCAAACGGTCAACATCGCCAGCCGCATGGAGAGCACCAGCGAGGCAATGAAGATCCACATCAGCGACACCGTGCGCGACACCCTCGAGCCGAGTGAATACGCCGAGGAATTCGAAATGTTCCTCAACGACGTGAAGGCGTTCAAAGGAGGAGCAAGGCTCTACACGACCTACTGGGCGACGAAACCAGAGGCGCACGATCTTGCGCGCCAGCGTCCGCAGTACTACGAGGAGAAGAATCTTCTCTGAGCGCTCGAGTTTCCCACCTTCTGAGTCTTCTATCTGTTGGTTGTGCGTTTCCATCATCGCTCCTTGCGTCCGCATTCCATCCAGGGGAACGGCGTCTCATCTTCCCAGTCTCATCTGCCCCGTTGAAATCCTCCACATTCTGCTCTCACTTCTCTCCTCTCGCATCTTCGATTCTGTAACTGCAAACGAATAACAACACTTCATTATCGTTCCAAAATCAATTTCCGGCTCGCGGCTGCACTCGGGGGGAAGCGACGGAGCAACGCGACAACCATTCACTACAACAGCCTTGTTGGCCACAGTCATCGCTATCGTTTTTCGTAATTCATCAGATTCCGCTCCGCGAATGCACCCAATCACTCGCCGACGCACCAAAAGGCATCTGGACAAATCACAACTGCAGAACAACGGGGTTTTGCGGTCGATCGATTTCTTTTGCAATCTGTGCTTTTCGGCATTCGAAACGCGAAACGACCGAAAAACGTTGACTAGTAATACGCACCATTCATCTACCTTAGGTGTGCTCCATTGGCGCAGTCGGTTAGCGCGTGGTACTTATAAGTAATGAGCTATGCCAAGGTCACGGGTTCGAACCCCGTATGGAGTAACAACTTTTTTTGTTCCACTAGAAAACTACTTAGACACTTATGAATGCGCGTAGCTGTACGCAAGCGCTGTGCCTGTGTACTACGCGTAGTTACGGCGTTTCAGTCGTCATCTTCTTCACAGCAACGGCTTGTCATGTGGACACAACTACAAACTTTGGCTTCCCATTCTCTTTCTTCAGATCTTCCTCAGCCACGACGCTTTGGAGCTACGGAGGTGCGCGCAGGGTGGCCACGCGGATGAGATTCTGCCACCGATAGCGAAGAAGACTGGTGGAGGTCGCTCGACGTTTACAGTTTATACCGTACACAGTAAACTTTCAGTTGCGCGCGAAAACGGAGTGTCGCGGCATTGATGTGTTAACAACACAATTTCATCAAAGCTTTTGCATATCCGTCTTCATCTGACATTCCAAGCGCGTCGCCTTCACGATGGACGTCCTGCCGCCCGAGGTCCAGCATTTGATCTTCAAATCGCTTCCCAACATCAAGACAGTCGCCTTGGCTCGGAGGGTCTGTCGGGAGTGGAAGGAGTTCATCGACGCAAATTTCATATTTGGATTCGAAACGCTCGCATTGTGGGGCCTAAGGTTGCTTTTCTATATTGAACATTTGAATTCAGTGGAATATATTGGGGGAAAAACCCGAAGTATATCAAAGCTGCCACTGGCGAAAGCCCCACGAAACAAGCTATGTTCATCCCGAGGACGATTGCATGCAGTCGTACCAACCTGCAGAAGGACTCTGTCGTCGAGAGTTAAGTTGGATTTTTGTGCTTTGCAGGTGGGATAAAGCCGAGGATCTTGTTCAACCGTTATGCGACAGCATCAAGTCCAACGCAGCAATTGCGGAGGACACCGAAATCAGCGTGCTGTGCATGGATGGATTGTATGCTACAGATGTGAGTTTTAAGTCATTAGCGCCGGAAAAGTTGGCAAGGCGGTTTGTGAAAGTGAGAGATGTTTTGTTTTCTTTAACATTTTGGCGCCAAAAATTCATTTGCAACACCTAATGATTTTTGTATTGCATAGTTGTCACAAGACCAATACCGCAAGCTCTGTTTGGCTCTTCCCCGGACTGGAATGGTTGTGATGCACTTCGGCGACAGTAACAATTTCATCACCGAAGAAAACTTTGAAGTGACTTTGGATGTCTTTCAGTTCTGCACGGTAAGAATAGCCATCCTGGATTACCTCTCCCCTTTTTAGAGAATGCACCTAGACTATCAGCACATTCCTTCAAACGCAAAATTCACGGATACCGTAATGGAGATCCATAGGAGAGGTCAAATCAACGAGTTTGCCATCAACTATACGACGTTCGGTCCCAGTGTAAACGAGGACATTCTCCGCAAAGTAGAGCTCGAGGAGGAGGTAAACGGTGCAGCGAGGGTTCTCCAACTACAACTGAGAATTCAGGACTGCGGCTCCCTGCCTATAAGCGCCCTGCGCATCGACAACGTTGACGTTACCAAAGATCTCAATCCCGCCGTTCCAATCGCGGCCGGCGATCCTGTTGTTCTGTTCGTCCACTGCAGCTATGGTGAATCTGAGGAGAGTGCATTGGTCGTCTACCAGCGCCACTACCGTTACGGCTATTTGCAAATGTTTTCGAGAGAGAATGTTCACAAAATGATTGATGCTAGCTCTATTTTGTGGAATGACTCGACATTGATTAAATCATGCGACAGCTGAGATGCAGTGAAATGCTTTTGCGGGTTGTTTGATAAATGATATTGATAATTGATTGATTGATAAATGAAAAGAAAATTGATACGTTTTCAATGCAGAATCCCGCAGCAACAACTCATTTCAAACCAATTCCGCTCCAATCTCCTTACAGCTGCCGCAATGTGCATGTGAACCGACGTGTCAATGCCAGAACAACAACGCCCTTCCAGACATGAAGATCATTCTTCCAACGCAAGCGCAGCCTTCATCGTGCCAGCCGCAGTGTCAGATGGTTTGCAAGCAGTATTGCGTGAACAACAACCAACCGAGCGTCTGTTCTTCGGCATGTCAGGCAAACTGTGCTCAAGCATGTGCCCCGGTCGCTTCTGGAAGTTCTTCTCAATCTCTTCCTCCGCTTCCCGAACCACAGCCGCTATCTGCAGCCGCGCAAGCCGCCGTAGCTTCCAATCCGATGCCTTCTGTTGCTGTTTCAAGTGCAGCAAGTCCGTCCTGCATCTCCATATGCCCGAACACTTGTCAAACCGTCTGTCAAACGTTGCAACAGCCAATTGACCAGTGCATGCCACCCTACCAAAGCCATTTCACTCTCACTGACGCCTCCGCGGAAGACAACAATGTCACTGGGCAACCGTCAGCATTCTGTTTCATGTACGCAGTAGGTGCCGCGCATATGTGAAACAGATTTAAAAGTCCCGCGTAATAAGAATCGAAGATTGTATAACCTACACCAAGAACGGTCGGATCCGAGGCAAGCGATCCAGGACTCTGCATGTCAAGGCCGATGAACATGCGATCATGCGGTAGCAGGCTCTTTCATGATGAGTGATTTCTCATCATCCTAGAGCTGAGCATAACTTTGATAAAGCAGCATCACAGACTTGACTCCAAAAATCGTGTTCACTGTTAACTCCCAGTGTCCGGGACAGCTTCTGTCAGACTCATATGATGAATTTTATTATAACTTTAGGTTTTCAATGTGTTTTGCAATGTAATTAAATGCAAATCTTAGCATCGTCGTTAAACTGGAACCCGGATTTGCATTGAATCCGTTTTCTGTTCCGCACTGCTGATTGAAGCCGCATTGGAAGGGTTTCTTCTCCGACAACTTGCCATCTCTGTTGCAGATAATCACTTGAGTGCAGTTGTCGGGGTAGGCGATGCGGTTGCGTTCAAGCACTCGCCCATCCAGATGAAGACGGATATGCAAAAGCTTTGGTGAAATTGTGTTGTTAACACATTAATGCCGCAACACTCCGTTTTCGCGCGCAACTGAAAGTATACTGTGTTGCACTGTTGCAAACGCATCTGCACGTTCGTGATTCTGATCAAATTGAATTGCTGCATTACGCGTGTTCTCGATCAGAAGTCGCTCATCTACCAGCGGAATTTGACTGGATTACCTCGCAATCCAAAGATCTGGCCTTCCACGCAGCGACATCTGAATTGATGGACGGCGGTGATTGCTGACATTCTCACACTCCTTCTCGGCATCTCGTTAACTCCTCTGAGAGAGTGGACGACAAAAAAGTGACATGTTGCGAGCTTCCAACAATTTCATTCTCTAGATAAAACACTTGAACTCCGAATGCTGGAGGCAATATTACCTGGCCGGGAAAAAGCGTTACTTCCACAACGTTGCTTAGATCTAACTTTTTGATCGAATTGAACGTTATGATGCACGCGTTCTTGTCAGAAATCACATCAATGCCGCCAGCTTCCTTAAAAACATAACCGACAATGCAATCTTCTATCTCGAACATGAAGTGAATGCACACTAAACCGGCTATTGACTTACAATATCGTCTTTGTTGTAGGGCAAATAACCACTATCTTCAATATCCTTCGCGATCACGTCGACGTTCTTCTCATTACCATATATCGACTCCTATTCACCAATTCAACCTGGACGGCCAATGTGCGCTTGGATTCAGACGGATTGTGGAATTTTCCACGATGAGAGTAGTTGGGCAGAACTTGTCGCCTTTTCGGCTTCACGGGCATGCTGAAATTACATTTTATCCCAAAAGAAAGTCAAAAAAGAAAGGAGGCGTGAAATCGAACCTATTAGCGCCAGGGGGTCGACTTCAGGTCGACGTCCTTGAATGAGAAGAGCTGATGAAGATGACGAGACGGCAATCAGCTTCTGGCGCAGACCCTCCACAGATCCGTTGAATAAGACGATCTCCGCGTTTACTAGCCAGAACTCCACTGCTGCGTCGTCGATGTCGGAGTAATTTGGCTCCACGACGAGGTTCTTGGCGAAATTGGGGTCCATTAACGAGCAGATCCATTTCGGTCCTGGGTGACTGATCGTTACGAAGAGTCGATCCGAAATGAGCATTTGTCGTCTTTTAAGTGCTGCTGATCGCTGTCGCGGCAACGCGAGGTCAGTTTAATGTTTTTGTATTTAACGCGTCGCGCGGCCCCCGCCGCCGACGCTGAATAAAGCACTTGCGATTTTACCACGCTCAAGGGGTCTGTCTCGTCATCGTCATATTCTTCAACTTTCTGGCGCATCGGCCAACCTGGAGTCTTCATCGCGACCAAAGCCGCGCCGGACGATCTCCAAGGTGTATTTGATTCTCCAAATTTGAAATTCTACCTGGGAGTGGCTGATTTTTAAATAACTACCTGATCACTTCGTCATTCATGAAATACGGCGATGTGGTGGACACAAACATTTTTTTTAGATATATAACATTAATGACAAAGATATAATGGACAAAGATATGACAAAATGAAGTTAATTGACTGCGGACGTAAGTGGATTAATACGCGCTTGAAGAGAGAGTGTAGTCAACGTCGCTATCGCAGGTAAACGCCGAGCGAGTGAGACTGTTCATATGTGGGACGGTGTGAATAGACAACGCTACCGGCACATTATGGCTCTCGACAGAAAAGGAAGGGCCAACCCAAACCAGCTCGTGGTCGCGGCTGCTCCCTTCGGACAGAGGAGAACAATCCGAGAGGGGAGCAAATCGCGAACGCATATTCCGGACGTAGCTCATCTGATCCCTGAAAGTTTCCTCCTCCATAACAAAGTAAAAACATCGAACATACCGGTTCTCCTTGTGCAAAACGGCCCAGATTTCCTTATTTGCACGATAACAGTCAAGAGTGAGAAAGCAGTACTGCAGATGGACCACAAATAAACCAACAGCCACAGAAGAGACCAACACTGCACACAGGACGAGGAGAGCAACAGCCAGAATCGTTGCTCAGATTCGCGGGTCTGTTCAATGGCGGTGATCAGTGAAGACATAATGACGTTAGTCGCAAAGAGAGCCTGAAAACCCGGAGATTAATTGCATTAATATATAAGAACATACTTCAAAGATTGTGGTGACAATCATGACGACGACCAAAAGCAACAACGTCGAGGATGACTTTAGCTTCTCAATAGTCTCCTCCTTTTCCAAAGCACAACGAATCCGCTTGACGAATGAGACGAGGTACAGCGTTACAAACGACCTGAATTGCAAGTGCATAATAGAGATTGAGTGAGCGAGAGCAGTAAATATACCCAACAGCAGCAAAAATGAGGAGGCAGCAACAAACTACATCAGTAGAATCATGCTTAAGAAAACCAAAACAGTTGTTGCAACGAGAGGGACCGTGCTTGTACACCAGAAGCTGCTTGTAAATCAACACGGAGCTTAAGAAGAAAACAAACGTGTTCTTCAACTGCGTGAACCGCTGAAAGCAATCGCCAAATCACTACAAGATGGAAGAAAACACTTACAGTCATTTCGAACAATCCAAGCAGCAGCCGGCCGTCGATGGCTGCATGGCGCAAAGCTTCAGACGAACGACGAGGACAAAGCAAGCGACGCATAACCACAAGCTGAAGAAGCAACACGATGTACAATCAGAGAAATGCAAATCAAGTAAATACAAGGAATACCAGCGCAAAACAATTGGAACGCGCGGGGCGCGAAGGGATTACAAAGCTTTTTGCAATCTGCAGAAGCAACACGATGTAAAAAAGTAAGCATGAAGACAGTCAGAGTTCTCTCGAAAAGCCAAATGCGAGGAAACAGTCAGTCGCAGTGAACAGTGAGCATTAGGGGCGCGCAAGATGCGGCTGCAAAGCTTACAAAAATGCTGCAAGACTGCGCGGGAGGAGGCAACTTGCAAACCGATCGGTTTGAAAGTTTCAACATTCCGAACTGCAACATTCCGAACGATCAGAACGCAGCGAGAGAAGTGCGATTTTGCAATTTGGGGATTGGGGACTATTTCCACGTCCGCGCGTATCGTTTGATTGTGCTTTGCAACATGTGCAGCATACGTGTCAATTTCCAAATTCATCGGTTGCAGACAACACGGCCTCAGACGCTGTCTGAAGCATGCGACATTCCGCCAATTGTTGTCAGTTGTCATTCTGTTGGACATCGGGCCCAACCGTCTGCAAGGAGACAGACGCCACGTCGCGCCGTCAGTGATGATCAATTGTTGTTCGTGTCTAGGTTATTGTTTATTCCGTGTCCGATCTGAATGGTCGCAATAAATTCTAGTGCTTTGATCGTTGTGTTTAGGTAGTTCGTGAAGATGCCATCGCGGATGAAGCGACCTGGCTGCCATCAAGGCGCTTGAAAAATTCGACTTTGCAGGAGCTTAAAAAGAGTTCATCGGACGAAGATGGTGACGAGGAATCCGAGAAGAAAAGCCTGCAGAAGCAGAAGACAAAGGAGACATGGAGAGAAACTCCCAGCGCTCCAAAGAAGGCAGCAACGGACGAAGTTGATGAAGTTATCAGCAAGCTGCGTAGCATGGACGTTAGCGACCCAAGGATCGCCGAAGTTTGCCAATTCGCCAAGAAGATGTTCGCACAACCACAGCAATCGCCAACAGGGATCTTGAACGCAACATTCCGCGTTGGTTGTTCGACAGTTCTGCTCTCATCCATGGACAAAGCAGCTGCTCCGGTCATCCGCAAGAACGATCTCTGTGCTGTTTCGATTGCTTCCACGCACGACGTAGAAGCTATGGAGGACGACATAATGTACGACGTGACCGAGACCCTCGATTTGTTGATCGACACTGTTGCGGCGGGCCAGGCTGAGTCTATCGACTCTGAAGAAATTCACGCAGAGATACGTAAAAAGGCGGTCGAGCTCATCCACGTTTCGAACCAACGCACTTGGCGGGTGAGAAATCAGCTCATATTTGAGCTCCACGGCTTTCTGGCAATGATAAAGGATCCAGAGCAAATCTTCAATTACATGTATGAGATCGGAAGCTTTGCACTCGTTGGTAAGCCACACAATCGATTGCTGCTGCTCAACGGTCCTTTCAGAGACCAATGCCACGAATCGCAGCGCTCTCGATCACCTTTTGGCGGAGACGTTGGCTGTGTTGGTTAAAGTTGACACCAAATACGCGGAACAATTTGCCGACCATTTGAATTTGCGATTGCGAAATCTGTGAAGTCGCGTCATCGAATGAGGTAATGATTGAAGACGCGATTCGCGTTTCTCAGACTTGTTTTTTGCTTCGCATCGATCTGCGCACATCTTCAGATAGACCAGAAGATATCAGATGAGAATTTCGACTGTTTGCTCGGAGATGCGTTCTTCCTTTACATGCCACACGACAGTAAGCTGCGACGATTACGAGATTTTGTGGTAATTTTTGTGGTATTTAGAAGCAGCTACAGTTCGCGGAAAGTTTGTTCAAGCGCTAACCCGCAAGGTCCGAATTGTCTTCGACGTGTCCAGGAGAGCTCCAATTATTCGTCACATTCTGCTGCAAATGAACGCCATCGACGAATCGGTC
>MQUG01003143.1:0-30938 GCA_007213375.1 Steinernema feltiae | reverse complement strand
TTCGATCACATAGCCCCAACTCTTGTTGCCCATGTCCTGGATCGCTTGGTAGAGCAACTCGCGGCAAATTTTCATCGGCACCACGTCGCCCAAAGCCATCTTCTTCCCGATACGCTGCCAGAGGTCGTCGTCCGGATTCTGCTGCACCTTCCTCCGCAAAATCTCTCCCATCGAAAGATAGACGAATCCCTCGTACTTCTTTGCGATTCGCTGCGCGAAGAGCGTCTTATTGGAGCCCGGCGCTCCGACCACGACGATCACCGGTGCGTTGGAGGGAAGACCCTTCTGGAAGTTGATGGGGGCCGTTGGGGTAAGCGGGGTTTCCGGAACGGGTTGAGGAGTTGGCGGCGTGGGCGTCTTCGCGGCTGGCGGCGTGGCCGCTTTTAGAGGAGGCGTTGGGGTTTTCTGGGGCGTCGGAGTCTTTCTGGACGGAGGAGTGGCTGCTTTGGACGAAGCACTTGGCGTTTTTGGTGGCGGGGTGGGTTCCTTCGCAGCCGGTGGCGACGGCGTCTTCGGAGCTGGCGGTGTAGGCGTCTTTGCTGCGGCCAGAGGCGTGTGATTCGCAACTACAGCCTCCTCGACAATTTCGTTCGCCTGGGTCGGTGCGTCGGCGCTTTGACGCTTTTGGAAGTGGAACGAGCGGTCGAGATTCGCGATTGACGCGCAGATCCTGAAATCTTATGAAATTGGGGCTTGGAATTGGCAATTACCGATATCCGGAAGCGGAGTCGTCGATGCGGAATTCATAATCGGAGAATCACTCTCGAGCGCTCTGTCCACGAGCGACTTCATCCGCTCGAAAACCTCTTGGTCGCCTTTCTCTCCGGGAATCTAAAACGCGTGTTCTAAGGCAAAAACAAAGCTTTTTGCATACCAAATGGAGCAATCTCTGGTCGTCAAAGTACTTTGCACTCGGCAGAGTCTTCTGCTTGAACTCTTTGATGCGCTGATCGATGATGTCGACGGTGAGGCCCCGTTTCTCCATGTGATTTCGCAGCGTCTGCTCGTCGTAGTCCAGAATCAGCGCCATGTTCACGTGTTTCACCTGAAAATTGTCATAAAAACGCTGAATTCAATGCTGAAATGCGCTCACCTGCCGTTCAAAGTCTTCAACCTGCCGCGCTTCCCTCGGGAATCCTTCGAGGAAGAACGCCTTCGCGTGCGGGTGTCTTCCCATCTCCGCCTTCACCAGAGCCAACGCCAAGTTGTTCGGAATCAGCTCGCCGCGCTGATAGCGATCCGCCGCCTCCTTCCACTCCGGAAATCGGTCCTTGTACTTGGATATTGCAGAACGGATCATGTCCGGCATGCAGATGTGCACGAGTCCTTTATCCTCGAGTGAATCACGGACCCTGGCGGCGTGACGCGTCTTCCCGCCTCCGGGGCCTCCCATGAAGAGGATTATGGGGACGTTCGGGATTCGCGCGACTTCGGCCGCCTTCATCACGGAGGAGACGCGTTGATGTGAGCGCGTGCCGGATCTGCTCGTTGAGCGGCTGTGCGATCGCTCGTGCGCCGTGGATCCGTGCGAATCTAAACGAAGAGCGTTAGCTGGCGTGAGTAGCGAGCGAGTTGTGCAGCTTTTTACACCTAACTGGCTCAGTTGCCACTGATATCTGGTACAAATTGGAGAATTTGGCACAAAAAGCATCGAAAACACACATAAAAATTGCTGCTTTGTCATATCTAGCGCATGTAAGGAGTAAGGTAGGATTTTTGACATTTTCCACATCCTGGAGAAGCGTTTTGCCATCGATTTCGGCCGAATTCGCCGTGGAAATCACCGAAAATGGGCGCTTTTGCAGCCTAGCGGTGAATGGAATCAATTCTGATTGACATTTCCGACTTGAAAGAATAAACAAAACAACAACTTCGTTCTCCATAGCGCAGCTTCGGCACCGCAAGGCGCTCGTATGTCGCTGCTCGCATCGCATGCGAAATTCGGGACACAAAATAAGACGACTGTCCTCGGCGTAAACTCGGTCCGATGTGTGAGGCGACGATTAGTTTTCGCCGCTACGGCGCTGCCACGTTGGAGAAGAGGAAAAAAACAAGTTGGTTTCGGTTGCGCGGCTGCGGAAATGTGGGCCGCAAGGTTGAGTTGTTCGGAAATCTCGTATTCGATGCGGAAGCCATTCGGCGTCGCCGATTTCAATGCCGCGAAAACAGCGTGCGTTTAAAATGCGCGTTGGCGGTGGTGGAAGGAACCGAGTGTTTACGGATGTTTTGAGAATGGATGACAAGGAGCGCGAGGATGAAGGAAGGGAACGTGAAATATTCAAAGATTCGTGGATATTTGTATGTTACGCTGATAATCTGCAATGCTCGAGGAAAGGCTGCGCGAGGTTTTGTTGTTTTCGTTCCCCACAGGCGGCTTGAGCAGACCAAAGAATGGAATGACCGCAGGAAGGCGCAGCGTGATAAACGAGTTGATCTTTCTTGCACTTTGCCGTGAGTTTATTGGATAACAAATAGGTTCAGTTTGCATATGAGCGATCTGTTTTGGTGCGCAAAATGGCACTCATGGTATAGCGGACAGCGCGCGAGCCAAATCATCATTCGTCAAAAGGTGAAAAATCTATTTTTGGAACTGGTGGGTTCATTGGTCCCGTCGAGATAAAATTGGGCGTACGGTTATCAATAAACGGTGGCTTTCGCCTTTTGGTAGCTGTCTCATTGTCAGCTAAATCAATGTGTTTTTGCAAACCCGCGAGGTAATGAATAATTTGATAACACCAGCAAAGTTGCGATCGTCAGAATAAGCGAAAACGCCTTCTGAGTTGTTTATTTGCTCGTTGCAAAGCAATGCGAAAATGTCTCACAACGAAAGTTCTGATGTGTCATGTTTAATACCGTAACAGGGACTTTTGGCAACTCATCATAAAACTTACATCTCCTTTCAACCGCATTAGTCGTATAGTCGTAGGGGGTATGCTGACCAGAATTGTCATGATTATAGTCAGGGCTGTAGGGCTCATCCCTCCACAAAGGTCTCAGAACGTAGTAGGGCATTTCCCGGCTATTGAGGGCAAACTGTTGCAAATAGAAACGACGAATCGTCAATTGACTTCGTCTTCGCAACAGAAAACAATGTTGTGGCCGTAAGGGGTGGGCGGGAACGATAAAATTACCCCCCAAAATCGCCGGAAGTCATTTTGACGTCTTTCGACCTTACTCTCGCCCTCCATCACGTTAGTTATACTCACCTTTGCGCGATTCGGGCTGCGGTATTTCCGCGGGAATCTCCGGCGCGGCGGCTTGCAGAGGCGTCGTTGATTTTGATTTCACGACCGATTTCGATGACGGGCCGTTCTGTACTGGTTTCGACGCGCCAGAGTCAATGAACATGTCCCATTTTACGGGCTCGCTGGGGTTCAGTTTCACTTTCGTAAGTGCGGATTCGAGAAATTCGATCGGATTCTCTGGTTTGTTGAAGATTAATCCGGTCATTAATCCCTAAATTGAATTGTTTAGCTTGTGATTCTGCATTTTTCTATCGGATAGTGTCAATTTGAGGGATCTTTGATGTGAAGCCATAAATCCGGCCAAGGAAATGTATAGAAAAGCCTCACAAGACTCGGTTGCGTCCAAAAATCAACAAATTAGAGATGCAGAAATTGCGAAAATTAATGGTTTGCTGAATATTCGATTGGCAGACTGGAATTGAAGCTGTTTGAGTTCCGAAAATACGATTGCTGCAGTTTGTTTTGTTGCCAACAATCGAAAACAACAATTAAGTTCCGAGAGAGCAACGTGCCAACAAACAAAGAAGCCACAGAACAGTCAATGGAAATTAGAAATGCGGGAAAACTTCGAAAACTCCGCTAAAGTACACTTCCCCGTTCTTACATCGCACTCCAAGTCCTTAAAACCGCCGCCTCGACGACCGAGCAGGGTGCAAAGTGGCTGTGGACGGCTAGTTTCGGCCTTTTAGGAACCAAAGCGCGTCAGAAACAATTACAGGGCGGGATTACAAAGAGGGCAATTTAGGAGGCAAATTGATGCCCATATACCTCGAAGAGCTGCGGGATCGAATGGTCGTGGAGATAACGTTTCGCTTCCGAACCCATCGCCGCTCGTCGTCGTCGTTGTTGTAGTCGTCCTCAGAATTCCATAGGATTTAGGAGGAATAAGTCCCTTTAGTCTTCGTATTTTCGTCTTCGTTCAAAGACACCATTCATCAAGTGGTTCGATGTCGAATGCGCCGAAAACATTCGCGCGCGCGCGCGCGACGACGACGTTTCCATGGCGACTTATGGATTCCTTGAGAGGTTTGCCCGGCGAATGGAGCGTAATGACGCGCATCTAATGCGGACAGCGCCGGCCCGTGGTGGCCAGCGGCTTTGGGCGCGATCTCTTTGCCGTGATGACACACAAGATTTGAAATTTCCGTCGAGACGAGGCGATTTGATGGATCCCGGAAATGAGGTGCACAGGATGTGGACGATTTTAGGCTAATTTTGGCGCCGAATTCCATCAAGAGTGAAAGTACATCGATTTCTGGAACGTTTCTGCTTCGTTTCGTTCCTTTTAGGCGCGTCACAACGTCCAAAAATCGTTTTTCAAGAATAGGGATCTTTCGAGTGATTACCGTATGCTTCGCAGACACTGTTGAGAAAATAGTTTATTACTGATTGGAATAAAGCGATAATTTCATTCAAAGTTCTCCCTCAATGCGGCTTTGTACTCGGTAACGGACATTGTCCCCAATAGTTCGATTTCACGATTCCTGAGCGCCCTGCGCTCCATCTCCGGATCCGGCGTATACGGTACGAGTGATTCGTCGCTGACAATCTGAAATCAAACATCCAATCTGCGGAAATCGCTCGAAAACTCACTTCACCCGCTGTGAACTTGACAACGCCGGGCATCTTCACGTCGATCAAGTCAATTAAGCCATCGGCCTCCTTCTCTGTTTGCGGCCCCTCTTGACGGACCGCGCAGCAACCCTTCATCAGGTGATTTCTGAGCGCGTTTATGAAAAACGACCCAACGCCGCAGGGTCGACAGCGGAGTCGCACGGCGCGAATGTGGCCGATGATGTGTGGACGTCCGGACTCGAGATTCGGAACGACGACGTCGCAAACATCGCAGCGGAACGCGGAAGAGGGGTCGTAGGGGTCCACGGCCTTCAAACCCGCGAAAAGGAGATCTCGCTGCTCGCCAGTGAGAAAAACGCCGATTCCTTCGAGATCTGTTGGAGCCGGCGGTCGCCGACCGTTTGGTAAAGCCAATATCTAAATTTCGACAGATTCAATACGTGAAAACAACGGTCGAACGAACCCTTCCCTCATCGTCTGAATCCATCGCCAACGTGGCGAGATTCTGTTTCCTTCTCGATCCTCCCTTCACTGCCTCCACTTCGCGATTCCGCACCTCAAACGACTGCCGCCGGCAGAAGATCTTCGGCGATCCTCTCGGCTGCAGCGATGCCGCTCTCTCCAGTTCTTCCGGTTGCTTCTCGACCTTTGGCGAAACGATGTCACTCTGGGTGTCGTTTACTTCCTCCACGTCGATCTCGAGTTCCGCCAACGAACTGCACGGCGTCGGCGTTTTCTCCTTCTTCATCTCCGCCTTCACTTCGTATTCGCCTTCCGTCATCCACTTTGGCGTTTGACGAGCGCGAATCGGCCGAGACGCGTGCTCCGGTGATGCGCTGCGAGGACGTTTTCTCGCTGGAGATGCCGATGGCGCTGGGGTGCTTCTGACGCTGTGAGCAACGTGAGGTTGCGACTGTAACTGAGATTCTGGTGACGTTGTCTTCTTCGCGGGTTTCCTCTCCGCATTGTCCGGCTTGTAGTTGTGTTCGGACTTCAAATGCAACATTAGCTTCTTCTGTGTGGTGCTCTTCTGATCGCAAAGGATACAAAGGAAGCATCCGTCGGGCAGCGGGGAGGAATGCTCGTGCAGATGGGCGATCAACGTGTTTATTGTGGGAAACGGCCGAAGCGTGTACGCGCATTCCGCGTGCTGACAAGTTAGCGTTCCGATGTCGACGAACGATCCGTAGTGGAGCTGAGCTTTGTCCATCAACGCAAGCTGCAATCCAAAGTTCACAATTTAACCGCAAACAGACGCCTCACGATTTTGCTTTCGACGACCTGCGGCTTCTCAACTTCGACGCCCGGGCGACGACGATTGCGAAGCGTCATCTCTCCGCATTTGCTCGTGGTGATCGAGGGATAAACGACCAAACTACTCGAAGGCTTCCCGTTCTCCTCTTCCTTGCTCACGTTCCGCAAGACCTCGTGGACTCCGTTGATGAAGAACGTTTCGGGCGTCGAGCGCGCCAATACGGGAAGCGTCGGCACTTCAACGTTTTTCTGAAATGTAAACTCGCGAATCCGTAATTTCAAACTATCCTACAGATAGCTTAATCATTTCTAGGCGTTTGTTGATCATCGACACAAGATTGACGCGTTTTCCAGCGATCGAGCGGCGCTTGTTCGGCTTCATCGAATCTGAAGCAAAATCGTGACTCGTTTTCGGCCCGCACGCATCTCCAACTACCGTCAAAGATTCCTTTGATGCCTTCGATAATCTCCTGGCATTTCTCCGCGGTCGCCAACGATTCGTGGAAGCGTCGGCAGATCGTTCGTTTGTGCGTGACGAGCGCGACCATCGAACGGAAGAGATTCCGACAGCATCTATAAGCAGCGAGCATTCGGTGCGGATTCGCGGGAGCATAACGTACTTGCACTCGAGAACCACGTTGACTTCGGCGTCCAACAGATGCCGAACCTCGTTCGACGCATCTGAGTAGTACTTCTGGACGTCGCGGACGCTCATTGGCGGACTCACAGGAGCGTGGAGCAGGCCAAGATCCTCCTGGTACCTTAGCGTCATCGAGAGATGCGTCTGAAACGAATAGACTGTAATGTGAAGTCTTGGCGCATGCGCGAAGGTAATTTTTAAGCCAAAGCCGACTCCAACAGCAGCACAGCCAAATGGCTATGCGACTACCGTAAAGAATGCGATTCCACTCGCATGTTGAAGAAATTGGTCGTCTCGTAACGATCGACTTGAGCGTTGACTGAAAAGTAACGATAGACTCAAAATTATTACTTTGAGAAATTAAAAAATTAATTTTATTCTTTACAAATTTCGAGCTTTTCCGAGTTATTATCGCCTGTTTCTTGTCTAACTGTGCTCGGGTTCGATCATAATTCCCTAAAGGTGTCTTTGCCATACTCGCAGATCGGGAAACATCCGTTTGGGAATTTTTAAAAGCAATCTGATGCTTGTTCTATGTTCGCCAACCTCCAATCATAATTGTGCTTCTAGGAATCCTTCAGTTTGATCCGAAAAATCACAGAAAACAACAAAAATCGCTAAATTTATGGCCCGCATTCAGCAGACCAAACTTTTCCCTTCTCACATATATTTGCGTTTGAAGTGTGAATGAATGGAGGTCAATGAGTGAGCACCAGAACACTAGAAATTTACCATGGGTCTTTTAACGGCGATTCTAGACTATTCCTGAACATACTGTGGCGGTTGCTGTTATGTATTGCATCATCTGTTCGCTTGTACTCATCACAATCTGCCTTTCAGAGATGTTCAGAAACTCGGCGGGACCTTCTGGCGCCGCTTGCATCCCTGGCACGACGCTGAAAGCTCGTCAGCTCGAAACTTCCACTGGGTGCTCCGCCATCGACCAACTTCTCGGAGGCTCCATTCCGAACACAGGGATCATTGCCATCGACGAGCCCGCAAGCCGTGCATTCTCCTTCGCTCTACAGCGCTATTTCATCGCCGAAGGAGCTGCGCACAATCATCATCTCGTGCTCGTTTCTCCAACGAAGAAGTTTCCAGAAGAATTGCTCTCGAAGATCCCTTCCAAATCGTATGAATCTGGGGAGAAGAAGTACGAGTCTACGGGTCAGGGTGACCCAAGTTTGAAGATCGCCTGGAGATACGCGAACGTTCCACAGATCGACTCAGGAATCGGCAAGGGATCCAAATTCGATTTGGGAAAGGTTCTACCGGTGGAGCTGGTAAAGAATTTGCCGAAGACCATCTTGGCCGGTTGTTCGACGTACGAAGAGTGTTGGAAGCAGCTGCATGCCACTTTGAATAGCGAAGAATTCACAATTGAAGGGAAATCAAAGAAGAATATGCTACGGATTGTGATCGACAGCGTTGGTTCGCCACTGTGGGGAGATCCCGAGCGTCTACGTGCCTTCTTGGTCCATTTGAGGGCTTTCGTTAGGAGATCATATGCTATCGCCTTCATCACTTTTGATTCCTCCGTGATCTCGGAATCGGACGCAGATTTTCTGAAGCGCACAGTCGATGCCGTCTTCCGTCTCCAGTCCTGCAGTGAAGGCGAAACCATCCCGGGCAATGATCGTGCAAACGGGCGATTCTACGTAGAAAAACTGCCAGCTATTAATTCCATTGCCACTGCCACTCTTGATTGCTGTGACTTCGTGTATGAGCTCCACAGGAAGAGTTTTGATGTGAAGATTATGCATTTACCTCCCGCATTCCTTGATGAATCTCCGGTTACCGAAAGTGCGAAGCCTGCCTGTTCGCGATTTGAAGATTTTTAATTGATTGTTGAATTGTTAATATCGTTCATATTGGAGATAAAATTTCAGATGTTTCGTCCAAGCGCTCGACGGCTCTCAGCCTTGCGATGTCGCGAATCGTTCGAAGTGCCTATGGGATTCGACTACAGGACGTGGTTTCCTATGCACATGGGTGTGCAGATGAAGAAAATGGAGGGAAAGCTGCGAACCGTCGATTTGATCATTGAGGTGAGGCTCGTGAATTGAATAAGCATTTTAGTTTACTCACCAGTAGGTTCACGATGCTCGCGTTCCCATCAGCGGTAGGAACCCCGAGTTCTACCAAAAACTGTACGCTGTGAGGCCACATATTTTGGTCATGAACAAAATGGACTTGGTTCATACCAAGAAGTACAAGTAAGCTTTTCTGTTGTCTTTTGCTTTTGAAAGCAATTATTTAGAGAACCTGTTGAAGATTATTATCGATCGAGAGGAGTCAATAACATTCTGTGGACGGATTGCAAGAGAAGATTAGGCAAATCGTTGAGGGATCTCCAGGTAATTTTTAAAAGCAATGAACAAGTTAGAGAGTTAAATTTAGGCGCTAATGCTGGAATGCCTTCGAGGCGATCATAGGTTCAATCGTGCTGTGAAGACCGAATATCAGGTATTAGGAATTGACCGAACAGAAATCGACGATTCGGTTTAGGTTATGGTTGTAGGCATCCCTAACGTAGGAAAATCATCACTGATCAATTCGCTTCGGTCCACGAATCTAGGACACAAGCACAGCGCAGTAACCGAAGGTGCTCGTCCTGGAGTTACAGTAAGAATGCAGAATCGCGTTCGCATCCTTGATCGGCCTCCGGTGTACATTCTTGACACTCCCGGAGTATTAAACCCATATGCTCGCAATATTGAGGAGACCATGAAGTTGGCTCTCTGTGATTTAATCCTCGAATCTGCCACGAATCCCCACTATGTCGCTGACTACCTGCTGTACTGGCTCAACAAAAATCGCGATTTCTCGTATGTCGACAAATTGGAGATCGCTGGTGGACCCTGCGACGACATCAACAAGCTCTTGCTGTCGATCTGCAAATTACAGAATCTACGGGTGAGCACGATGATTGCCGGAAGCGGGTACGTTGATCGATGGGACTTTGATAAGGCCACCAAAATACTCATAAAGTTGTTCCGGAAGGGGAACTATCGGATCACTGTCTTGATAAAGAAGAGTTGAAATATTGTTAGATTGGTTGTTAATAAACGTTTCAAATGTTGGTTCTGAGTGTCGTGCTCCTGGTTTCATTCACATCGTTACTTTGTCATTTGCATGTCAAGCTAAATTCTGGCATTTCAGTCATGTTGCGGAGTGCATTGCGTGTAGGAGCTCGCTCTTTAGCGAGGAGCAAGAATTCTCTCATAGGCCATTCCCGCTTTTATCAACGCATTCCTTTGGATCAGCCGTTGCCTGGTCTTCATGAACTACAGTATGCCGATCACAAGACCATCGATCCGTTTAACGCTGAGATGACAACGTTGGACAACGGTCTTCGGATCGCATCGGAGCCACACTTTGGGGAGTTCTGCACCATCGCGATTGCAATCGATAGTGGTTCGAGATACGAGATCGAGTACCCTCCTGGAACTTCTCATTTTGTTGAAAAGTTGGCTTACGCGGTAATTCCAGTCACTCTTTTCTTATCATTCAGCGGTTTTATAGGCGTCAGAAAACTTCGTATCGGACGAAAAGCGTCACCAGATTTTGGAACAGCACGGAGCGATTGTTGACTGTCAATCGACCAACGACACGTTCATCTACGCCGTTTCTTGTCATGTCAACGGCGTCGATGATCTTATGGCGATGATGGCGGACACCGTCATCAGGCCGCTCATTGAGCCAAAAGAGGTAGTTGAGTTTGTTTTCAGCACAGTTGAATGAGTCCCGTGTTTAGTTTGAATCTGCGGGGTTCATAGTTGCATCTGAGAATGAGGAACTGAACAGAAACCCTAGATGTGAGCCCCTTCTGGCCGATTGGATTCATAGTGTACGTATCCCTCTGGCGCTTGTTTTTCCAACTTATGACTTTAGGCGGCTTTCAGAGGAAACACTCTGGGTCTTTCCAAATATTGCCAAGAGAGTAATGTTAAAGATGTTTCAAGGGAACACGTCTTCACTTTCATGAAGCAGCATCACGTTCCTGACAGGATGGTTGTCGCGGGCGTTGGTGTTGACCACGATGTTCTCGTCGCTGCCGCTAAGAAGCACCTCGACATGTCAACGGCCACTTGGGCTAAGAATCCTAGTGTGTTGCTTCCGACGATCCCCGAGATTGATCGGTCCGTGGCCCAGTATACGGGAGGAGAAAAACGCGTTGAGCGCGACCTGAGCGAGAAAGGTCTAGGTCCCTCAGCGTACCCGAATCTCGCTCACGTCGTCATGGGATTTGAGAGTTGTGGATACAAGGACGCTGACTTTGTTCCCTTCTGCGTGTTGCAGTCCCTCATGGGAGGAGGAAACAGCTTTAGCGCTGGTGGTCCGGGCAAAGGAATGTTCACACGTCTCTATGTCGATGTTTTGAATCAGTGGGTGGAGCCTTCAGTGTCGCTGACGAAATAACGAGTTTAGGTACCATTTCTTGTTCGGTGCGACCTCATACAACCACTCATATGCCGATGCGGGCGTCTTCTGCATTTCAGCTAGCGGCGACCCCAAGAAAGTCAGTATTTTGTTTCTTTTACGGAGTAAACAATGGTTCCTTCCAGCTGCTCCTAACATCCCAGATCGTTGCGAATGAATTCTTCCGACTCGTTGCCGGAGTTTACGATGATGAGCTAAAGAGGGCGAAAACTCAGCTGAAATCGCAGCTGATGATGAATCTTGAAGTACGCCCAGTTATGGTGGAAGACCTGGCGAGACAAATCATCGGTCATGGATACAGAAGGAAGCCGCAAGAATATCTGGATCTTATTGGTAAGTCCAGTTGACGGTAATTTAAACACCTCTTCTGCAGATCAAGTAACCAAGGAAGACATCAAACGAGTTTCCGAAAGAATGCTCGTTTCCAAACCTTCAATCGTCGGATATGGAGATCTCAGAGAGTTTCCAACATACGAACATTTCGATCGCGCCGTCGCAACTCGCAATCCCGCAGAACTGGAGAAAAAGACGTTCTTCAGCAAAATCCTCTCGTAAATTGTAAATTTCGTTAATGTAGCGTTGTTATTGTTGATTGCTATTGAAAAGTTTTTCGACCGAATAGGAGAGAAAGAACTGTAGTCCAAAACAAATAGTTGGCGAACTGAACATTGTATTTTCGTGCTGGGACGCATGCCCGATTATCTGTGACGTGTTGCTTGGCGACGTGCCAAGTCTACGTTTCGAACAGCGGTGCGGTGGTGCCTCTGTCATATTTAGCTTTCTGTTTCGTGTTTCACTTTGTCCACTCGTCTCATCGGATTCCTGTGATTTCAGGGCGTTGTATCGTAGTTATGAAAAGTCGGTGCCTTCAGATAACATGGTTACTCTACTCGTTAGGATGTTACGGTACGTTTGTATCTGATTTCCAATTTCAGCAAGAAATGAATGCTTGTTTGCATGAAAATTGCTTGCCAACAGATTGTTCTAGCGTCTCTTTTAGTTCTTGCCAATAAAGCGGAGATCGAAAGGCACTTGGAGATGGGAAAACAGTTTCTCGCGAAAGGTCAATTCTCCGATGCCTTGACGCACTACCACGCTGCCATCGAGCTAGACCCGACCAACTATCAAACCTTTTATCGTCGGGCGACTGTGCTTCTCGCGACGGGTAAATCGAAGGCCGCGCTGCCAGACTTGGATAAAGTCGTCGAGTTGAAGCCCGACTTTACTGCTGCGTTAATCCAGAGAGGAAGCGTCTTCATGAAACTCGGAGAGTTGAAAAAGGCGAGCAACGACTTCTGGGCGGCTGTAAGCTATTTCTTGCTTTTAACGCATCATCGAAAGAACGTTTCCAGGCAAAAGCAGATCCTTCAAACAGCGATGTCGATGAAAAGTTGAATCAAGTCAAGTTGGCTGAAGATTACAGAAATAGCGCTGAGGAATATTTGAAAATTGATGATTGCGAGAGCGCTGAGCAGCTTTTGACTAAAGCTATTGAGGTAAACTTTATTATTTAGATGGGTTTGAGCTAATATCTGGCAATTCAGTTTGCTCAATGGGATTCTGACTTGTATCGCAAGAGAGCGAAGTGTTACGAGCTAATGGGAGACGTCCAGAAGGCAATCAGCGACATTCGCACGGTTACCAAGCTTGTCCCAGATAGCACTCACGCTTTCTATCATATGGCTGAACTGTACTACGGCACCGGTGATGTCGAAAGCTCTCTGACTCAAGTCCGTGAATGTCTTAAATTGGATCCTGACGACAAGCAGTGCTTCCCCCATTACAAGAAGGTTAAGAAGTTGGCAAAGATGCGCGGGTCGCTCGCCGAGTTTACGGCGAAGGAAAAGTGGATGGAGTGTCTTGAGAAGGCTCAGCAAATTCAAAAGTTTGAAACTAAAAGTGACGCTATCCAACTCGACGTCTTCCGATATTCTTGCAAATGTAACACAAAGGTAAGAACATTTGTTACATCAACTGATAATGAAATATCGATTTGTTCAGCTCGGTCACCTTTCTGAAGCCATCTTTGAGTGCAGTGAAGTCCTTAACAAGATTGATGAAAATGATCTCGACGTTCTTATCGATCGCGCCGAAGCCTATATTCTTAATGAACAATTTGAGGATGCCGTCAGAGACTATGAGAAAGCAGTGAGCGCTCACGACGATTCGCGAAAGGCGAAGGAAGGCTTGAACAAAGCCCAGCGACTTCTCAAACAATCCAAAAAGAGAGATTATTACAAGATCCTCGGAGTGAAGCGAAATGCGAACAAGCGCGAAATCACGAAGGCATACCGCAAGCTGGCCCAGAAATGGCACCCCGACAACTTCTCCGATGAAATTGAAAAGAAGAAGGCCGAGGAGCAATTTATTAATATTGCTGCCGCGAAGGAAGTGCTCTCAGATCCCGAAAAGCGAGAGAAGTTCGATCATGGAGAGGATCCTCTCGACCCCGAAAGCCATCAAGGCGGTGGACACGGAGGCCATCCCTTCCACGGATTCAATCCTTTCGGTTCCGATGGTGGTTATTCCTTTAAATTCAACTTTGGATAATTGCGCTCGGAAATGGGATTTGTTAGTCAACGCATCAATGCGGGTTTGTTGTGTCTTGAACATTGAAAGTGTAGATAATCTATTTAATAATAAATATTGTTGGTAAAGTGCATTTGATAATAAACTACACTTGGAGGGTTCGACAGTTCTACCCTTAAAAGTTGATTACATATATTACATACATTACATACAAAAGACAGTTACAACGCTTCATTTCTGAATGGCTTGGATCGCTTTGTAGAGATTTTCAATGGCGGTCTGTGGGTCCTCGTAATTCAAAGCGCTCATCGCGTATTTGCAGAACTTCTGAGCCTCGAGGAAATCGTCAAGAGTTGGTTGCGCGCCTAAATTCAAAGCGTTCACATGTAGACCACAGTAATGCATACCAGATCCTGTTGTAGCTGAAGGCAACGCAGCTGACATGCTTGAAGAAACCGCAGGCTGAGGAGGCACTACGCGAGGGGCAGCAGAAGGAATGAATGACGGCTGGGGAGGAAAATCGTTGTTAACTGGCCCTGCACCTCCATCGCCGTTCATATTCAGCTCTCTCAGCTGCCGATCCAGGTCGTCCTCCTCAGGATTACCCTCTTCGCCTTCCTTATGCGGCGGACCGGCAATCGGGGTTTCGCCATTCTTCAGACAGTTGTGAATATAAGTTGCCTTCCACTTGGCGTATTTCCGTGTTTGTGCGACCTGATCTTCGAGTTCTCCAAACAGCGTCAGAACGTCCATCAGATAGCCAGCGGTGTAGAAAGTCTTGACGATGTTCTTGTTGAACACTCCCTCTCTGTCGTGGCGATCAGCAAAGGCAAACAGGGTCAACGCCTTATTTTCAATGTGGGACTGCGCTACGACATCTTGGGTGATTGCTTCGTTGCCCGCTAACTGTTTCTTAACCTGAATTTCATCTTGTGCGTACAGAAGCTTCAAACAAGGAATGAATACCTGTTCCAAAACATTCAGGAGAGATGTCAAATACTGCATAGCTTGTGGCGAGGACTTGTCCAACTTCATCGCTGTTTGCACGGCATAGTACAAACCTAAATGGAAAGGGCCTTAGCAGTGGGAAAGAGACCGAAGCGGAACTTACACCAATAGTAGATGACCGGATCGCGATTTGCATTTTCGTTGGCGATCTTCACGTAGTGTGCGATAGGTCGGAGAGCTGCGGGAATATCTGCCATTGGACTCTGAAGAGCAAGCGAAATTACTGGACGTGATTATGCGCCAACGTGTAAACCGTGAATTATCCCGCATGTGTAAAATCGTGTAGTATTTAATGCATGTGTAGTAATATTACTTCGCCTAGCTTAAACATCAACTGATCAAAAAACCAAGATATCGCTCAAGGATCATGTTAAGCTAGAAAAATCAGTTTCCTAAGGGGTCAAATGAGGAAATGCCGAAACTAGGGTTAGAGGCAACTGTCAGTGATGTGTAAATAGGAAGTTATTATGATGTGACCGGTGCGCGCTCACTTCACAAGGCACATGCCTCTCGTTCTCAACCCCGCGTTGCGAAACGCCTGAGTCACTACCGGTTGAAACAACAAACACCAAATTCAAAAACAGAGCAACAGCATTAGGATCCAAGGCAATTCCCTGCAGGACCCGATTCGCAAAATTTGAATTCATCATCATGGCGACGCTTCGCTCGCTCTTTTGTTGACGCGTCTGTTCGAATAAACTTTTTCGGTTTTCGTAAATTTCCGAAATTGGCATTTCTTATTCTGTTCGTCTTGTGTGAATTCTATTGAGCATTATTTATTCCTAGTTTATTTTTGTTTTGCTTTCTCAATTCTCAATTAATTCCGTTGCAGATTTAAGCAATCATGGACACGATGCACGACGAGAAGCGGGAGGCCATCCCCGCCATTGGCTTCTATCCGCGTGAGCCAATCTCCACCGGAACTACTCTGATCGCGATGGAGTATGATGGCGGCGTTGTTGTCGGAACTGACTCGCGTACCAGCGCTGGATCTTACATCTCCAGCCGTGCTACGGACAAGATTACTCCTATCCATGATCAACTCGCTGTCTGCCGTTCTGGATCGGCTGCTGATACCCAGTGTGTTGCCGATGCGGTCAAGTACGCTTTGGAAGTTTACTCCATGATTGAAGCTACACCGGTTACCATCTATCGTTCCGCGCAGATCTTCCGCCGCTACTTGTATGATTACCGTGAGCAGATGTCGGCTAGTGTTTTGGTTGCCGGATATGATGACGACATGGGCGGTCAGCTCTACGCTCTTCCTCTTGGAGGTTTCGTCACTCGTCAGCGCTGTACTGCTAGTGGAAGCGGTAGCACTTTCGTTCAAGGCTTTTTGGATAGCCAATGGAAGGAAGGATTGACCGAAGCCGAATGCATTGAAATCGTGAAGCAAGCCGTCGCCTTGGCTACTTTCCGTGATGGATCCTCTGGTGGTGTTATTCGTATTGCTGTTATTGATCAGTCCGGAACTCGCCGTCAACTTCTGCGCCCTGACCGCACCGACGGACCGCAGTTCCCCAAGGTCACTATGCCTCCAGCTTACCCGGTGTTCCCTCCTCATGTGACTCAGAATTGATTTTGCTTTATAATTGTATTATGGAAATTGTAACACGTGCTTCTAAGTTATTCGCGAACGATGTTGACGTGAAAGTGTTGTTTGTAAATGTAAACTGAAGAAAATAAATTTTTCAGATAAGATGACACGCCACGGCAAAAATTGCACGGCCTCATCGGTCTACAGCTACGCAGAGCGGAGAAAGGACGCGAAAGCATCTGGCTATGGTACGTTACACGAACGGCTCGGGGCCGATTCGATGAAGGAATTTGATTGCTGCTCGCTTACACTTCAGCCGTGCAGGTAAGTGGTTTGACCATTTTCCGATCCCTTACCAAAACGTACAGAGACCCAGTTATAACTCCGAACGGTTACATCTTCGATAAGGGCGCTGTTGTTGAGTACATGGTGCAACAGAAGAAGGAAAATGCACGCAGAACGAAAGAATGGGAAAAACAATGTAAGATGGAGACCGACAAAGAAGCTGCTAAGGAGGAAAAAGCTGACGAAGAGAAGAAAAAGAAGTTCGCTGAACAGGAAGGATGCGTTCCTGGTTCCATCGACATTACAGAACGCAAACGCAAGCACACCAACGATGGAGGCCGCTACGTAGCTGGCACCGGTCCTTCGAGCTCTAAAGATTTCCAAAGTGTCTCCAATATGGCTGGTGATAATAGAAGCAAGAACGGAAGTTTCTGGATCCCTGCTCTGGCAACAACAGCCGAGGCGTCCAAGTTGGAGAAACCATCACAGAAAGTTTTGTGCCCAGTGAGCGGTCGACCTCTGAAGCTCAAGGACCTAATGACTGTCAAATTTACTCCAGTCGACAAGAACGACGATGGCAAACGAATATTCAGTAAAAAGAACCGGTACATGTGCCCGGTGACCAGGGACATTCTAACCAACACTAGTCGTTGTGCCTACCTCAAAACCTCGTAAGTAATACTGTTGTCACATCTATTGACCTTCTGAATTCCAGCCAATCTGTCGTAACCATTGAATGTGTAGAGAAGCTCATCAAGAAAGACATGATCGATCCCATCAACGGAGAGCGACTGGAAGACTCGGACATCATTGAACTGCAACGCGGTGGAACTGGATTTGCTGCTACCAACAAGGTTGAGGCGAAGCTTGTCAGACCTCAGCTCGAGTTGACGTAATAACTGTAAATTGCGGATCCGTTGACAATTGTTTGTCGAGATGTTAATAAAAATCTCATGTGATTGTGCGAAAGAAGAAAACTGAACCCTGACCGAGTTAGTCAAATCAGATATCGAAACAATGGCATCCCAGACCGACGTGAAAGTGAAACACATATTTAAAGAAAACATTTATTGAAAGAGAAAAAGTATGTACAGAAAAATCATAAAAAGAAAAAAAACAAACTGGAGGCATCGAAGCGTCGAGCGCTCAACAGTCGAGGAATGCGGCGGCGCGCAGGAGCGGAAGCTGGAGTTCCGGTTCGACGGGGAACTCTTGGAGCATCCAGGGGACGCCTTCGGCGTTGAAGGCCACACGGTAGGCGAAGTACTCGCACACTTTGGAGAGGAGCGGAGACCTGAAAGCAGAAGTGAGCAGAGAACGGGAAAGTGGACTTACGAGATGTCGCTGAGGTAAACCTCGCGCATCGGCTCCGACTCGTCAAATGGACCGTCGACCATGGCGCGGATCGTGTTCGAGATGAAGGCCGCTTCGCGTGACACGATGAAGCGCTCGCCTTCCGCGCTCATGAGGCACACGAAGGCAGAGGCTGGCTGCTGGCGGAAGAATGCGGGGGTGACCATGGCGTTGCTTGAGAGCGAGATCTAAAGAACAGTTCAGAGCGAACAACGATTTCGAAGTGATTCGAAGCACCGAAACTTGACGCCTGGAGAAGAAGAAGATGACCAGCAGTCAGGGAACGTCCCTGATTCCCTGATATTCAAAAAATTGTTCTCTGCTCGTCTGGAGTGCACAACTCGCGCCGTTGCAGCGATGCGATCGTTTCGAAATGACCTCTCCAACCTTCCGGTCTTCGTCAGTCTCTGGAGTCGGCGCATTTGACCGAGAAATTCTTTCGCCTTTTACTAAAGAATTCCGTGCGCCAACTCGCTTTATGAGTTCACTCACTTTTTGGAATCCCGCTCTGAGGAGAGGGACAATAAAATAATTAACATCGACATGGTTGCAGATTACTCAATTTTTATTTTATTAATGTAAAAGTGACAAAAAGACAAACACACCATTATGAGAACCTCGGCCTGGGCTTAGTCGTCTTTGGGCTTCCCGACTTCCGACGTTCAGTCATGGCCACTCGCGTCGCTTCTTCAAAGACCCTCGAGACTCGTTCTTGCGTCGGATAGGTGCATTCAAAGTGTCCTGAAGCGTTCATTTGACGAGCGACATTCTCGGCTTCGGCAGGGCTGACGATATCGGAGTAACTGGAGCTGGCAACTCCATCACAGCAATCCTCGTCTTCCGCGTTGAGAACGTTCGTTTCTAGAAGCCGCCGAGAAATGACGAGGGGAGCAGACGATTTCTACTCACCAACGAGAAGATACTTCGCACGAGGACACTTCTTCTGGACTTCCGGCAGCCAACGCTCGTACACGTTGCGGAGAGTTTGCGGGAAATGGCTGTTGTAGCAGAGAAAGAACACTTCGGTCTCGTCGTAGATCATGTTCCTCAGATAATCGTAGTCCTCCTGAAAGCGCCGAAACGATTAGAACAACTTTTGCGGAACTCACTTGGCCAGACGTATCCCAGATCGTGAGAGTGGACGGCTGATCATCGACGACGACGTCCGTGAGATGGCGACACGAAATGGCGGTCACCACGGAGGCGAGAGACGTCGCGCCGGAGAGGAACGACGTACGTAGAGACGACTTGTCGATGTTGCTGTCGCCGACGATGACGCATTTGATCGACTTGGGCGGCGTGACAGGTGCGGCGGATCGCTTCCTGTAGAAGGAGCGGAGAAACGGCTTCACTTTCGAAAACATCGCAAGGGGAATTGAGATTGTCAACCGCACTTGAGAAAGATACGAATCGAATGATTCGCACGCACTGCAGTTCTAATACCGTCCCACTTTGAAGCGTCTCGTCTGCACGAGGAGGTCGACGCACTGCAAGTGCAACATTTCAGACCGCAGAGCGGTTAGGACAGGGGATGTACATGTTCCACGCATTAACACAACAAGAGTTATTAATTCGATGTCTCAAAAACAAGCTAATTATGTACATCACGAAAAGACGACAACGTAACCCTGACCGAGTAGAGTGAAACACATATTTAAAGAAAACATTTATTGAACGAGAAAAGTATGCAAAGCATGACTTGGAAAAGCTGACAACGAATCGCAAAATCATTTCTGCGCGCTTCGCTCTAGGACAAAATTCAAATTAGATATCGAAACAATGGCATTTAAGACCGCCGTGAAAGTGAAACACATATTTAAAGAAAACATTTATTGAAAGAGAAAAGTATGTACAGAAAAATCATTAAAAAAAAACGAACTGGAGGCATCGAAGCGTCGAGCGCTCAACAGTCGAGGAATGCGGCAGCGCGCAGGAGCGGAAGGTGGAGTTCCGGTTCGATGGGGAACTCTTGGAGCATCCAAGGGACGCCTTCGGCGTTGAAGGCCACACGGTAGGCGAAGTACTCGCACACTTTGGAGAGGAGCGGAGACCTGAAAGCAGAAGTGAGCAGAGAACGGGAAAGTGGACTTACGAGATGTCGCTGAGGTAAACCTCGCGCATCGGCTCCGACTCGTCAAATGGACCGTCGACCATGGCGCGGATCGTGTTCGAGATGAAGGCCGCTTCGCGCGACACGATGAAGCGCTCGCCTTCCGCGCTCATGAGGCACACGAAGGCAGAGGCTGGCTGCTGGCGGAAGAATGCGGGGGTGACCATGGCGTTGCTTGAGAGCGAGATCTAAAGAACTGTTCAGAGCGAACAACGATTTCGAAGTGATTCGAGCAACGAAACTTGACGCCTGGAGAAGAAGAAGATGACCAGCAGTCAGGGAACGTCCCTGATTCCCTGATATTCAAAAAATTGTTCTCTGTTCGTCTGGAGTGCACAACTCGCGCCTGCAGTGATGCAATCGTTTCGAAATGACCTCCGTCCAACCTCGCAGTCATCGTCAGTCTCTGGAGTCGGCGCATTTTACCGAGAAATTCTTTCGCCTTTTACTAAAGAATTCCGTGCGCCGACTCGTTTTATGAGTTTCACTCACTTTTTGGAATCCCGATCTTCGGAGAGGGACAATAAATTGACTATAAAATGTAGATGTTATATAATGCCTGCGTTCAACACACACGACGTTTCTGGAACCGTGAATTGAGCGCTTGTCGACCAGCAGCGTGTACAAGCATTAACCAGCATATTGCATGATTTAGTAAGAACCAGTCAATTTGTTGAGCGGCGCTCTCCACTGCAGTGCTGGCGCGCTAGCGAGGCTCTTCGATTGACCGTACATGTGACAAAGGCGAGATCAGAAACAGTGCTACTTCAGTCTCTATCTAGAGAATGCTGATGTCAGTTCTTCCATTAGCGGTGCAACCGGAGACTCTTTTCGGAGGATTCGTTTCTTGTCTCAAAGGGACGAGCAATACCGCTTATTATTTATACTTCTTTTTCGAATTGTGGGATTTGATTTATTTTTACGTGTTTTTCTATTGCTTCGCGATCAAATCATCAGTTTATTCCTCTTCTTTCAGCTCAATGGAAAAAATTCCAATCTACCGGCTTTTGCTGCTCATCAACATCGAAAAATCGGATGAAAAGAATCCTGAAGCGTCTACGAATGACTCGGTTACGGCAGTCAATGATCAGATCGATGCCGACCGTGGGCAGCTTGACCAAAATCATAATGTCATTTCAACGAGAGGGGAACTCATACAATCGCAAGATGGGGCTGTGACGGAGAACGCAGAAAAAACTGAAGAAGCTCGAACTGAAGAACAGAAAAACGTTGCCGCCGCGCTCAACGATGGAAGTGGTGATCTCTCAGACGCTCAAGGTGTTTTTATTGACAACGACAATGCCGCTGAAATGCGACCAACTCTTCGATTTTGCGACGGTCCAGCGGCTCCTGAATTGTGCGCCACCCCTTCAGGAGTCCGCGAAAAACGCAATCACAACCGTAGGATAATTCGTCAACGCCGTCGTCTTCAAGAGGACAGTCATGTGAAGGAGAGTCGACCAAATGAGCCCGATGTTAGTTTTGATCTTCCACTCAACTCCCCTATCGTTAATTTTCAGGCATATGCCGCAGACAACCGTCGAGCTCTTGAAGAAGAGCGTATTCTGAAGAATATCCCGAAACCAATCATTCGACGCCTCAACAAAACAACCTTTATCTATGATCCGCGTACTAACATCCCCATGGTAAGTGAGCTGGAGGAGAAGTGAGATGACAGTGAGCTACGCATTTCAGCTGCCTTATTTCCTTCGCCCTCTCTATCCGGGATTTGTTCGTGATATCGAAGTTCTTGAAGGAAGCCATGATCCAGCGCTCTGTCATATCAATCCGCCGATTCTTCTAAGTGAGCGTCCTGATGACACAGATGCTTATCCGATGCCGTATGTTGGGGAACATCCTCCTCTGAAATAACTTTTCCTTTGTTAGGTTTATTAATTTTGTTCTTATTGTTCTATGTTGATGCATCGAGAAATTAAAGGTGTGTTTGAGGCGGATCGGGGCGCCTTATTTAGCGCGAACTTTCTCCCGGGATCTCTTTAATTCGGCGCTAAAGTCGCGGCGCGGATTGAGCGCTCTACAGCGATTCTAACAATCAAACCTCTACTCGCAGTTGTTAGTCCAATTTTTAAAGACGTAGACCACCGCAGACTCACCTCATTTCTCGCATTTTCATCGAAAGCGGCGGTCAGTCGACAACTGACCGATCCCACTTCATGTCGGCGCAATCGCACAAGTCCGAGTTCGATCTTTCCGAATTGCTGAAGCGTCACTCTGACTTCAAAGATACGGTAAGCGAGCTGCAACTTGGCTGTTTACAGATCCCGTTTAGAGTCCTCATGTGGAATACGAAGCGCCCGAACTCCTTGAATTGCTGCGCCGAGTCAGGGAGGTCGTAGCAAAGGAGCCGACGCTCCTGGAGGTGCGAGCTCCGGTCGTCATCGTAGGCGACATCCACGGTCAATACGAGGATCTGCATCGGATATTTGGGCTATTTTCAACGAGCGCGCTTCCCGGGCAGCGATCGCAGCGATTCCTCTTTCTCGGTGACTACGTCGACCGAGGAAACGCTTCGCTCGAGTGCATCGTCTGTTTGCTGGTCCACAAACTCGTCTTCCCGGATAAGGTAAGCGGCACAGAGGTGTGTGACTCTAATCTGTAAATTGCAGTTCAATTTGATTCGCGGAAACCACGAGAGCGCCTTGATCAACCGCATTTACGGATTCTTCGACGAGCTGAACATGCGATTCGACGAATCTACCGCGCTCGACCTCTGGAAAGCGTTCAACGAGACCTTCTCCTACTTTCCACTAGCCGCGCTCGTCCATCGCCGGATCCTATGCATGCACGGTGGAATCAGCCCGCGTCTCAAGTCGCTGGACGACATCCGAAACGTATGAAATATCACTTTTCTGTTGTAAAATTTCTTCTTTTCAGATCAAACGACCTCTCGAAGACCCGAATTCGCACGATCTCGCGTGCGACCTGTTGTGGGCGGACCCTATGCGCAACTCTAGTGGCTATACGGTAAACGGAGTCCGCGGCGTGAGCGTCTACTTTGGCGAGGATACGGTAGTGAAGATGTGCAACAGGCTGAAGATTGACATGATCGTCCGCGCTCATCAGATGATGCAGAATGGCTACAGCTTCTTCTGCAACCGGAAGCTTGTTACAGTGTTCTCTGCACCGAGTTACTATCCCGACAAGGTTTGTGACGTCGCAAATGCCCAAACATATTTATCTGCTTCGTTTTCAGAAAAACTGCGGAGCCGTCATGAAGATCGATCGCCAGCTTCGTGCTGGGTTCAGTCTTCTGCAGCCGACGAAGCGCACTCAAGCCGGACCGAAATACTTCAAAGAGGAATACTCGAAGAACAACGACGACTCGTGTTACGTTTCGCGGGAGAGATCCGAATCGGAGAGCGAGGCCGACCGTACGAATTCCGCGGAAGCGTTGGTGATGCCTAAGGTCGGAAAGAAGAAGTCGGCGGAGAAGACTGCCCCGAAGCGATCGATTCTGGGGAGGGTGAAGTGAGGTGAGCAGCGCGCAGGTTAATGGACAATTTACCAGTCGCGAGATTCACTTGGATACAATAAAATATATGCACACGGGATATCGAGGATCATTCTTCGGGGTTCACTTCAGTTCCGACTTCCATCGTCGGTGCTCATATCCATGGTTAAAGCTTGCACGATCCACGGGTCGTTCTTTGAGCCTTCTTTGAACTCCTCTCGCGTTAGTCGACCGTCGTAGTTCTGAAATTCTCGCTCAATCGATCTAGTTTAGAAACCGCGACGTACAATGTCCATGTTGGAGAAGATCTTCTCGACCCTCTTCTGTGGAGTGTCCTCGTCGGTCGGAAGGTCGAGCATCGATCCGATCATCGAGTAGATCGCCTCGACAATGTTCGCCATTTCGTCCTTTGTGATGAAACCGTCTTTGTCCACGTCGTACAGCGAAAATGCCCCTGAAATTCGAGGCGAATGAGATTCTGAGCGCATGAATGCAGCCTACAGTCAAGTTTTTCATCGAGCGTTCCTCGCGAAGTGATCGACAGCGCTGCGATGAACTCGCGGAATGAAATATGACCGTCCTAAAGCAGCACCACTCTATAGAATACGGTATTTCCGATGAACAACAATACCCTGTTATCATCGAAAACGTTGAACACAAACGAGGCGAACTTTGATGGATCGCCGGTGGGGAAGAACTGCTTGTAGATGTTCTGGAATTCGTCCAATTTGAGTTCTCCAGTAGGACAGTCGCGCACAAAGTCCTTGTACCATTTGCGGAGTTCCTTTCGACTGACTAAACGAAAGCAAATTAGATTACTGATTCGCTGAAAGCAAACACGGGACTCAATCTACCGTTTGCTACCCTAACAACGCGCGAACCTAGTCAACAAATCAAACGAATTTCGCATGGAAAACAGCCGAGGAAGTTTTTTTTACCCCGCACCACCTAAATATTCATGAGTTCTCACGATTAATCGACCAAACATGCTGCGCTCGTCAACAGCTGCATTCTAGCCGTGCCTCAAAGAAGAGAAGATGCAACTTACAGTAGGTCTTCTGCTCGAGCTCCTCGAGATCCTCCGACGAGAGCTTCTTGCTCGCCTTCTTCGGCTTGTCGACGTCTTTGTGCTTGCTGCCGTTTTTGCCCATCGCGGGCGCTGGATTCACCGCCGGAAACTCTCTGCAACAGGAGAAAATAAGTGAATAATGGACACGTAGGAGCGATGTGACGGGTGAATTTATGGTTTCGCGACGGCGCGGATTCGCAGAATTAATCATTCATCGCGCGCATCGCGGAATATTTCATTAAAATCGACTTAGACGGGATAAAATAAGATTCTCAGATTCTCAGAGGTCACTTTGCGAGAGAGCGAGTGAGCGAGCACAAGGAAGTCTTATGGCTCAACAATCGTTCAACAATCGCGGGGAAAAGTGATGTTTGTAGAGGCGACTGTGTTAAGCGCAAAACGTGTTTGAGAACCCCTCATCAAAGGAACAGATCACAAGGAATCTGAAAACGCTCCCCCACAGCGCCACCACAACGCCAACCAACTTTCCAGCTGACGCGAAAAGGGAGAATTTTAAACTTGTTTTCGGAAAACGTTCAAACAATCTGAATGCATTCATAGTTAATGAGAGTGCCACGGCGCCACGATTGTCTTCGCGCCGCGCCCAGAACGGGCGACACAACACCTTAAGACATCGCGTTTCTTGTAGAAAAGCAATTAATCTCGAATGAGAACCGAACTTTGCCGATATCGACCGAAAATCAGTCCAAATTTCCACGAACACACGTCAGCGTTCAATTAGGCGCAACATCTTGTGGAGCTCGGAGACAGCTGGCAGAAGACGTCTCTGCATGAGGGGATCCGCAAATAACCCGAAAGCGCAGAAAATAGCGGCGATTCTATGTTTTCATTTCCGGCGCAAAGTTCGCGCGCGGGTTAAGAGACGACCGCAGTGGTGGTGACAACAACAAAATGCCCTAAGGCGTTGCGGGAAGACGCGACGATCAGAGAAGCGGAGACGAGCGAACGAGTTTAATTGATTCGATTGACGTCGCGGTGGCGAAGTGGCGAGACTGTCCACGTCGTCATTGTCGTTGGCGGCGGAGAGAAACTGTGCTCGCGGAGCCCTTTAGGCTGTGAGCATAAAGGCGAATCGAAATGCACGATGACAATTGACGCAATCTCGTGTGTTTCGTAATTATGTGAGGTCGCCTCAGGTCTTTGATCGCAGGGTGCTTTGAAAGTGCACAAACTCGCGTGTTTCCTTCCGCTACAATTGAGGTCTTCTTTGTGACCGCCTTTGTTCAGCCAGCTTGATGATTGGAGTCATCGGGTTGAAAAAATGTGAAAGTTCAATTTTGCGGTCAGCGTGACGCATGCAGCCGGCCTTTGGTTTCTATAGAACTGATCATCACGAGATTCTGCGATGTTCTCACGGATTTGCGGTGTTTTCGAGGGATTTTTCTGTTTTCATCTTATAATCCCAGTTCTCGATTTGCCAAACAGCGAAGAAAGCGATCGCGCATCAGTTCTGAGGACTATCACAAAAGAAATTGACGGACCAAAGGTCAGCAGCAAGCGTCATGCTGCGCGTGTCAAGACTCCAACGGCGCACCTGCAAATAGCGCGCGATTCAGAGAATCAAAGTCAAACTTTGGTCAACGGCCACATCAAACGGCCATAAATGATAATGCACTTGTTTTTATGCAAATATCCAAATTTAGACGAAAAATGGCTGAATAATTCGCCACTAGGGACTAAATTAGATCGCAATGACGTCCGCCGGGGAACCTTTTGCAGCTTTACGCGCAGCTTGCCGCCACGCACTTCAATGAACGAATCAAACATCCACGCGAACAGTGTGCGTGCGGTATAGAGATTGTTTTCCTGCGCTCGTTCGGCGATTGACCACAAAATATAATTTAATCACGGATGCGGCATCGAAATTTTGAAAAATCGCCCCAAAAGAGTCGCGCGTCGCCTGATTAGCCTACAGCGAATATGAAACACGCATCTTCAAGAAAAACGCACCAAGATTCGCCATAAAACCTAATAAAATTGTCGTTTTTGCGCTGAAGACACATATCGCGCGCGGATTAATTATCCTCGCGGGGCATCCACCAACTCCTCGCAGCACCAGATGCGTCGACTAGTGGAAGGAGCTCGTTAAATCCGCTTTTTCCTCTCCACAGCCGCGTCCAGGAGGTTCTCCGAGGGCGGGACCAAGGAGCGCAAATTCTGTGGCGGTTGCTGCGGCAACGATGGTGGGTGGTCCTCGAATGGACGATTGCGGGCCACGGTTCGTTTGTCAGTTACCGAAAAAAAAACCCAAAAAAGAGGCAATTACTTATGCTCTGACTGAGAGGCCGAGTCAGAGAGAGAGAGAGAGTCTAAGAATAGCGCGTTTAATTGTCGGGTGGGTGCGGCGGTTAGAGTCTAGACTCTGGACTTGCTCAAGTGCAGCTGTTTGGCAGCACTAAAGTGGCGATTGTAAAGTCGTAACGTTGCAAACGAAGATGGTTCGAGGGCGCGCGTTTGTGGATGAGAAGCAGATGCATTTCAGCAGCCAATAGTTGTCGTTTCTATAAATACGCGCCGCCAACACATCTACCGTAACCTCAAGAACGCAAATCTTAGCGGCAAAACATGTATTTCCGCTACGATCTTTGTTCGAAAATGAAGAAAAGCTTTTAACTCGCCTCCAATCCAACCACTGTCGAAAACACGGTCGATGGCGTGTGGCGTCATTCGATTAGAAGCGGCTCGATCGAACACCGCCAATCGCCCGGAGTGCCGGAAAACAGAGGCGGCGGACAAGGTCTCGGAGCTTAATTTTTGCTCGCCTGCCCCGGGATTATTGTTTTTCGCGCCGAAAATAATTAATTTTCGTGCGAATCACTCGTTTCTCACCGCCGCGCAGCTTGTCCTAAGCCAAAACATTCATATTCCACCGGCCGGCGGCATGGTGTGTGTCACCCACAAACAGGATTACCTCCGGCACTGCGGTCATCAGTCACCGGCTGAAAATGAGCGCAGTTTTTGAGCTCGTTTTCAGCGTGCGCAATCGAATACAAAACAAAAAGGGAGTTTGTTATGAACGTTCCGAACGCGAGAGGATTTAGGATTTGAGAAACGGCGAATTAATTCGGCAACGGCTGTACGCGCGAGCACGTAGGGTGCGGGAAAGCGCGGAGGAAGTCACACGGATGGAGAAGTTTTTGGGATGATCGCTTGGCGGCTCAGCAGAGCGGAAGAAGCAAAACTGAACTTTTGAGTGGATTGCAAGGGCCAAGCCGAGCACTGGCGGGCTTCCTAATCGCATTTGGCCGCCAAACGTGAATGAAAATTGAATTATTGGAAGAGGAACGTTTTTGGTTAGGTTGGAAGAAGCTGCCGAAGAGAATTACGTTTTGGAAAAATGGAAAATGCAAGATTTGACCTTTGAAAGCGTGGTTTCTCAACTCAATCAGATTGGATTTCCAAGAGAGAAGACGAAAATTGGCGCCCAATTAATTTCTTCACAATCTAACAAAGGAATCGCATCAAAGAAGCTCGTGTGAGTCATTGTTTCCGGTTTCAAGCGTGATCTCGCGTAGCGTGGCTTACCGTAAACCGCGCTCACAGCCGCCCCCGCTTAGAAGCTAACTGATTGTGAGCTTGCAAGGCTTTGTGTGCGTTAGGACCATCAACAGCAAAAAAATCGCCAAAAATACGGTAGGATATGGCTGTCCGCGTGCTTCTCCCATCATAGATAGCAATTATAATCCAAAAAATGTTTTTATGACGAACGTGTGACAAAGGAGAGCAACAAGTAAAAAAAACGTTGCTATCGTAGTGAGAGACTGCGTCACAAAATCCAAGCTGAGTCATTGGTTCTGATTGGAATTAGGGTTGGTTTGAGGCTTTGTGACTCATAAAATAACAAAACGACAAATATATACCAAATACCTTCATAGTTGGACAAACAATTCTATTGAATAGGAGTCCCGACGCGATTTGCCTGACGCAATCGTTTGGGGCTCTTATTTATTGGAGTCTTTAACCGAATTTCACCAACACGATCGGGAATACAAAAGTTAAATAGAACCACGCTTTCGTAGTTCACTCACGATCCGTTTTGAGTTTAAGAAAGAGGAACCCCACACTTACATATTGGCAAAAAGTGGTCTCGCGGCGATTTGTTTGCGGGACGTGTGATCAATCGACGGTCATTCACTGCGGATTGTGAAACTGGCGGTTCTCTGGCTATTTCCGGTCACACATTCCTATCGACTTCAGCAAAAACCGTTACTCAAATCGACAAATTCGGAGTTGATCGGACGCCAACACTTCAAATTTCGAAATCTTAAACACTTTTCAATTGAACTCAATGGTTGACCGAATGATGATGAACTGGATTACGCAGCAACGTGAAAATGAAAAGAATCTTTGACACACAATTTACCGCATCTTCTACGCTTTCCTGCTCATAGTAAGACGCGCGAGTACAATTTCCAACGTCGTCAGCGATGTTATTTGAAGGAAATGGTCGTATAGCGTGAAAGCATCAACACGTACTTTGAATTTTCTGATTTATAGAAAGGTCACATTCATGCGGAGAGCATGTTTATGTGTAACTAAAGGCCAATTTAGAACGAAAATATGGTACAGGCGGCAATTTCGTGTTGTTCAACAAAGACTTCCGCGCCTCCAATTGGATTACAACAACGAGAAAACGAACCTCCTCGGCCTAATGGACTAATACGTGATTTTGGAGTTGACAAACAAAGGCGTCCGTCCACTCTCGCGGTGGCACCGTCGACCACAAAAGCGACGAATTGCGCTTATCGCACAAGGAAACGATCGCACCACGTTGATTGATAACGAGATCAGCACAGTTTCGCCGTTGCCGCTACCAATCAACGACTCTCGAGGGAGGTCGCTAGGGGCGCTTTTGGCCAGCAGACACGCAACCAAACTGCGCTCGGATTCCTTTCTGCGAGGTTAATCGAGTGGAAGCGATAGGAAAAGAGTTGTGGAGGTGAATCCGCGGAGGAGGAAGTTGTGAAACGTTTCTCTGCTTTGATAAAATGCAAAAAAAAGCTCCAGGAAGGCAATCAGCGAATGTTTCAATTTGACAAATCTCGTATTTCGCCTAGCAAACAGCGTACGCGCAGCAAAACACGTTCAAATCAATTGAATTATCGAAAATTCATCTTTGTAGAACGGCGATTCGTCATCTTCCGCGCGTTCAACAGCCACAAAACATGTTCAAAATGTGCCTCGGGTCTGATTCTTCGAGCTGCAGCATACGCTCGTACGCTAACTGAATTGAGGGAGGAAGAGCGAAAAGAACACAGATATCAAAGACTTAATGAAATATGAGATGCGACGAAATCGGAAACACGACGGCGTCACACCGAAGAAACATCAAAGTCCGAAGCGTCCGCCGCGTCACTAACTTCTTAAAAAAGACTCTAGCGACACTCGACACTCGGAAATCAGAAATTAGTTTCCACTTGGGCGTCTTCGAGACGCGCGCGCGAGGGCGGACGAAATGCCAATAAACCACTTTGACTCTCGCGCACACACACACATTACAAATGCAACAAATAAACGTTATTCGCGTCCTAATGGAGCGTGCAGCGTGTGCGCGCAAGTTGCACGTTGTCAGGAGAATTAAGAAAAGAGAGAAGAAGAGTTAATTTCCCCGGATGAAGCAGAGTCACCACACCCACCTACATACAGGCCAGAATTTACATAAACGGCGCTGGCGATCGTCCTCAGCTTATAATATTAAAGTACGACGAGGAGAATGCCGAACTGAGCGCGGACACTTCTAATGACGCCCAGGGGGATAGGCACGCGCTGATGGACAAGGCAGGAATGTGTTTTCACGACTTTTGACCTTTTGCAGAGGAGCGATGACACAGAAGAAAGAGGTTGGTGGCGAGTCATAAATCGCGCGGGAGGCACGAAGAAGACGATGAGGACTGCGACCAACAATCGCGGTGGAAAACAATGAAAATGTCGTTTAACGAGAGAAACCAATCTATTTGAGGAACAACTCATGCGAGCACTGCGCGGCCTACGCACCGCACCTTCTTTCATGCAACAGCGCAGCAATTGTTGTTGACGAGGAGCGCAGCTTTCCACAGCGACTCACTCGCATCAGTATGTAGGAGAGGGAAATTGGGGTTTCTAAAGGAGAACGTCGCAGCGCTTTTATTCGAGAGTAATTGTGTGATTTTGTGTGTTGGCGGAGTGCAAGCTTCGAACTAGCCTAGTATGGCGGTTTATGGTCGTCTATTTGAGCGGTTAATAACGATCGCGAGTCTTTCGGCATTCCAGGATCATCGAATCGAGAATTCGCGCGCAGATCCTTCTTCTTCTGGCATTCTGCGAACGGCCGGAGAGCAACGATACAAACGGCGGAGAGCAACGATACAGACTGAAATTGAGCTTGTTTGAGAGACTTTCTCAATAATTCGTAGAGTTC
>MQUG01003142.1:0-12214 GCA_007213375.1 Steinernema feltiae | reverse complement strand
GAAAAGAGTTGTGGAGGTGAATCCGCGGAGGAGGAAGTTGTGAAACGTTTCTCTGCTTTGATAAAATGCAAAAAAAAGCTCCAGGAAGGCAATCAGCGAATGTTTCAATTTGACAAATCTCGTATTTCGCCTAGCAAACAGCGTACGCGCAGCAAAACACGTTCAAATCAATTGAATTATCGAAAATTCATCTTTGTAGAACGGCGATTCGTCATCTTCCGCGCGTTCAACAGCACAAAACATGTTCAAAATGTGCCTCGGGTCTGATTCTTCGAGCTGCAGCATACGCTCGTACGCTAACTGAATTGAGGGAGGAAGAGCGAAAAGAACACAGATATCAAAGACTTAATGAAATATGAGATGCGACGAAATCGGAAACACGACGGCGTCACACCGAAGAAACATCAAAGTCCGAAGCGTCCGCCGCGTCACTAACTTCTTAAAAAAGACTCTAGCGACACTCGACACTCGGAAATCAGAAATTAGTTTCCACTTGGGCGTCTTCGAGACGCGCGCGCGAGGGCGGACGAAATGCCAATAAACCACTTTGACTCTCGCGCACACACACACATTACAAATGCAACAAATAAACGTTATTCGCGTCCTAATGGAGCGTGCAGCGTGTGCGCGCAAGTTGCACGTTGTCAGGAGAATTAAGAAAAGAGAGAAGAAGAGTTAATTTCCCCCGGGATGAAGCAGAGTCACCACACCCACCTACATACAGGCCAGAATTTACATAAACGGCGCTGGCGATCGTCCTCAGCTTATAATATTAAAGTACGACGAGGAGAATGCCGAACTGAGCGCGGACACTTCTAATGACGCCCAGGGGGGATAGGCACGCGCTGATGGACAAGGCAGGAATGTGTTTTCACGACTTTTGACCTTTTGCAGAGGAGCGATGACACAGAAGAAAGAGGTTGGTGGCGAGTCATAAATCGCGCGGGAGGCACGAAGAAGACGATGAGGACTGCGACCAACAATCGCGGTGGAAAACAATGAAAATGTCGTTTAACGAGAGAAACCAATCTATTTGAGGAACAACTCATGCGAGCACTGCGCGGCCTACGCACCGCACCTTCTTTCATGCAACAGCGCAGCAATTGTTGTTGACGAGGAGCGCAGCTTTCCACAGCGACTCACTCGCATCAGTATGTAGGAGAGGGAAATTGGGGTTTCTAAAGGAGAACGTCGCAGCGCTTTTATTCGAGAGTAATTGTGTGATTTTGTGTGTTGGCGGAGTGCAAGCTTCGAACTAGCCTAGTATGGCGGTTTATGGTCGTCTATTTGAGCGGTTAATAACGATCGCGAGTCTTTCGGCATTCCAGGATCATCGAATCGAGAATTCGCGCGCAGATCCTTCTTCTTCTGGCATTCTGCGAACGGCCGGAGAGCAACGATACAAACGGCCGGAGAGCAACGATACAGACTGAAATTGAGCTTGTTTGAGAGACTTTCTCAATAATTCGTAGAGTTCGTAGCGCAGGCTGCTCTGAAAAGGACAAAGCGAGTAAACATCCCGGATTTATTGGAGGGAAAGAGAACGATGAAATCTCTGCTTTGTGTTTGGATAGACTCTGGACGATGACATCACCACTGCAGTCCTGAACTCTCTTGTGCGATTGCAGCTGGCCAAACCCTTCAGGGAGAAAAACGAACGACGCGTTTACGCAGCTTTTTCCGATGGATGTCTGTTTTCTGATCAAACAGGATGCCAGCGCTACTTAAAGGATGCCACGATGGCTATCGGCACTCTCGCAATCATGCACTTCCTCCTCATCTCCCTCGTCTCCGTGGTCCTTCTCGCCGTTCACCAAGTTCACGCTACTAACCTGGGTAATACCGTTCCACTTGTAAGCAGGCAAATCAATCGCACTCATTTCAGGCTGCATCAACGGCTTGTGCCCGGTCGGCTTCGACTGTGTAAACAATTTTTGTGTGAAGAAAGGAGGCCAGGCCTGTCTGGACGTGGCGCCCGACTGCGTGCCGAAAAGTTACCTCTGCAACAACTCGCTCTACTTTGATTTGATGACGAAGCAGTGCCCGAAGACTTGCGGACGCTGTGGAGGAGGTGGAGGACCAAAACCCAGCTGCTTCGACAACGCACCGGCCAGCGAGTGCGCGCAGAAGAGTTACCTCTGCAACAACTCGCTCTACTTCGAAGTGATGAACCAGCAGTGCAGGAAGACGTGCGGTCGTTGCTAAGGTCGATGAATCGTGCAATAAATCGTGAAATGGGACGATAAAGAACTGTCGATTTGTTTGAATCCGAGGCGCAGTAGGAACCGCATTAGTTTTTGTTCAGTTTGTAAGGAAACGCATCAAAGAGAGAAAAGAGCGAATTAGGTTTATTCAGAGCTCAAATTCAAGGAAATCCTAATTTTCATTTTCATTTTTAAACGGGAATTCTCATCCGCTACTGAGCGCTACTGAGCGCCATTGCGCGATCACGTTCCGCGCCAATCAAAATATTTGTGGACGCAGTTCTCGGCATTCATTTCGAAAATCAAGCACAGATCTGAGCGAAACAGGCGATTCCGACGCTGATATTCGTGGCAATTCTGTCTACAAATGTAGTTGGCAAAGACAAGCTTTGCTATTATGTGACACAAAACGTGTGATCAACGCAGATTTGCGATTGAGGTATTTCCTAACTCCGCACTCACAGCCCTTAGCACAACCGGAGCCCAGACCTATGGAGAAGACGCTGCAGCCAACGCCGCTCCCTCGGCCGCCCAGGACAACGCAGTGCACAGAAACGCAAACGCCGTTGGCGCACGAGCATCCAAGGATGAATTCAACATGCATGAAGGTTACTGTAGCTAAGAATCCGGAAAAGTCGGATCCGGAAATTGCAACAAGAATGACTGAATTTATAAAGAGATCATAATCACAACATTAAAATTGAATCATCGGGGATGAGATCCTATCGCGAAAACCCGTAACATTGACGATATGTCGACCTAAACCTCTGGAGGGGGAGCGCTGGGAGTCGGAAACGGAACGCCGGCCATCGGTTTCTCTGACGAACCTATCATCGGTTCCTTCTCGGCCATTTCAGTCCTTAATTGGATACTGTAGCCTAGTGTAGACCTTTCAACATGACCTACTCATTCACCGGACGCTTGCTTCCCATCTCCTGGTAATCGAGGAAGAGATAATAGCGGTAAAAGTAGGATGCGACGCCGAGGAAGAAGATGAGAAGTAGCCAAGAAGCTACCGCGCCTCCGATCATGTAGAGCATCTCTGGAAACACAATTAATACGGTACGATGGGGATACGGTAGGTGTACCTTTGTGCAGGAGAGCCATGAGAATGAAACTTCCAACGACGAGAATGAACGAAACGACTCCTTTAAAGACGACAAACGATCCAAGGAAGAGGAGACGGTATGGAGCGACGAAGAGGGCTATTGCCATTACGGCATAGTGGACGAAACCGCATATGATGGGTGGAATACAGAACCACCCAGCGAAGAAAACGCTCAACAGACTCATTAAGACGTACATAATCAAGCTGGTTATGTAGGCTGGGTTCACGTAGGCAAAAATGTTGAATACGCGTTCCTTGATGATGATGCGGTCGTACGGATTCAAGGAGCTGAAAAACAGTATTCGCTAAAGCGAAGAAATACGAGAAAAACCTACTTCATCGACTGGATTCGGTTTCCTCTCTCAGCAACGTTGATGTACATGTAATGGCGGAAGTAGAAGACCGCAATAATCGAGAAGAATAAGGCGAAAACGCCGGACACCAAGCTAACTGTGTAATCACCGCCTGAAAAAAGACCCAAAATTATTAGAAAACACGTTCATTCTCACCTTTGACCCATCCATCGTGCTTGTCAAAGTGAAGAAAGGCGTATAGTGTACCGAAAATCGCGGTTAGAATCACGATTGTGGTCTTGAAGAGAACGAAGGCGCCAATCGACAGCGTGCTGTTGGTGACGGACAACAGGACATAGTAGCAGAATCCATAGGCGATGGGGAGCGCTCCGATCGTCCAATCGATCCTGAAGGCCAACGTGCAGAGGACGACATAGAGTGCGGCGCTCGCAAAGTAGACGACTTTGAGATAACGATTCTTGTCGTCGATCGCCGACTGATCCGCCATCGGGCTGGAATGTTTGTTTTTCGCGAAGTCTGCAAAGTGAATGATTGAAAGGAGAAGGTGACAACAAGATCGACACGCCGATTAAATACGCGGAACAACAAAGAAGAGAGAGGTGGAGGGCAAAGCACTGATCAGCTGGCCAACAACATTGTGACATGACTATTGCGAAATGCGGCGATTGGTTGAGTGCTTCGGATTTAAACATACACGGATATTCTTGCCGTTCATAAAGGAGTCCAAAAACTGGCACTCGCGAGCTTCAAGGGCCTAGTGTCAGAAACAGGCCACATCCGAAAAAAATGACGAAAGAGCTTCATCGCGTCGCTTATATCAACCCTTCTTTCACAATCATTGGCAACGTCATTTGTCGCGCCGTTACAAACTGATTGGGCGATACGTACGCGTTACGCACTATGCGCTCCTTATCAGTATTAAAACAACGTTTGCTTGCGCGAGCCGATAGACAAATAAGCACCGCGTATTTAACATGGACCCAGGAACGCACGCATTGCGCAAACGATTTTTACGCATTTTTCAGCTGAAAACGAAACGTAAAATATCCAACTCGCAGGTAATTACGGCACGCGCAGTATCGATTCACGTAGTTAGGGCATCAAAAGAAGGTATATAGTCCACCTCCTCATGCTCCGCCCTCCCCTCAAAACAACAAACTTCTTTGTCACTCGCACGCGCAACGCAATAAAAAAAAACAATTTACTCTCGAAAAGTGCGAATCGAATTCGTTCGAGCAAATACAAAACAGATGACAGTGAGCGATAAGGAACAGGAATATCGCCTCAAGTGAGAGTATTGTGCGCGCTGTTTGCGTAGTGAATCAGCCTCGGCACTTATTTTTCTCTCCTTCAAAAGAAAAGAAGACGCGAGGAGGCCGGAACATGCGTCAAATGAGGGGCTCGGAGAGGGCAACAGAGCGGAAACATTAACTCGGCTACTTGGGAAGAGTTTGGTCGCCGCCGACTGGTTGGTTGTTTCGTTATTGCGACCTCGCCAGCTGACGTGCGCCGCCTGTGGCGAAAACGCCGGCAGGGGACCACGACGGCGGGTGGAAGACTAATAGCGGAAAACTCATGAATAGGCAAATGAATATTCGCTCGAAAACATGTTTTCCAATTTGGAGTTTACGCACGATGCAAAGTATCCGAACGCGTGCTAATGCATGATCCTAGTTGCATGACTCGCCGTAGCGGAGATTTGTCAATGCTCAGTTAATTCGCGTGACATTTCGCGAGATTATAATCGCGTTTCAAAGTCGGACAAGGCCGTTGAACCTCTGACATTCACGGTTTATGCTGAGGGAAGAAAACAAATTTCAAGCGCCATCATTAGTACTAGTAGCAACGTCAACAGAACGTTTCTTTGACGCTTTCAGGCACAGTTTGTCGGTCAATCCAACGCTGAGAGTTTCTCTCTGTTGCCGCAAGATCGCGAGCCGCGCATCATTGTCGATTATCTTCAGCTTGTTCGTAAGATACTTCCGCTTCAGTTTCAGGATTTCCATGTTCAACTGGACAATTTTGATTTCGTTTTCCGTAATCCGCACGTTGGATTCCTTGACGTCGAAGTCGCCTTGCGCGCTCATCTCGGAAATCCTGCAATTAGGCAATTAACAAATCGGATATCAATATGCGCACAAGACGACGCGTAAAATCGAAAGCACGGAAAACAACGATTATGGTACAAAAGATCACCGGTGCAAAAAAAACCAAGCTAGGTTAAAAGCCTGTGGCAGTCAACCTAACCCTAAGGCAGTTACGGGGTCAGCCTAGCACGAAGCCAAGCTCACATGAGGCGGTGTTAGTCATCTCTTGCTCCGCAACCAAAACAACCATTGCACATCTGAAAAAACGCGCGAAGTCAGAAACTGTATCGAAAAATTCATAAAATTCGATTTTAAAAATAAAAAACGACCGCACAGCGCAAGTTCAACCAGAAAACCAATTTCGGTGGCTTTGCGACTTCAATTAGCGTTTTCCGGTTTTTTCCTCGGAAGTCAAGATGGAAAAACAAGAAGCAGCCGCCACGAAGAGCCGTTCGCGCGTTCCGGACGTTAGCGATGACTGACTAATGGCATAAATTAAGACTTTTTTCTCGGATTATTTGCCATCCATCCCTTTCGATAATTCGAGATTTATGGAATAATGGAAGAAAGCGCAAATCGAGGCACTGATAAGACCGCTCAATCCAACGCGCACGAAATCAGCGCAACTCGATATTTGAGCGAGACAGAATAGCCGAAATACGTAAATGCTCATCAAAGATTTGCGAATCGTGAGTCTCACAAGGATTGTTTTCACAAAAAGCGTCGGTTGAGCCGTGCGATTCTTTTTTCTCTTTCTTTTTTTTTCGAATTTTGCTCCTCATTCCTGTCGATGAGGACCATTGCCGCCACATTTGTAACTGAAAATTCATCAATTGCTTGGTTTCAGATTTCAGAGAATGGCATCCAACGAAGCTGCAAAGATTCTCGCTCGCCGTCCGCAGGTGTACACACCGAGTCCTCCGAACTCGCCGATCGATGAAGATATGGCCGCGCTGATTCGAGAGCAGGAACAGGCCGAAAATGGTGTGGCGACAAGGCCGCAAATGCCAGCTATTCTTCGGAGTCCGGCTACGCGACGCCGGCTGCAACAGCAGAGTCTGAGCGACTCTGAATACGAAGATGAAGTTGACGGTGATGAGGATCAGCTTCTTGATGGCGCCCTCGCGCTTCCATCGGTCAACTGGAATTTGCCGAGTGCTGCTCCTGGAAACACAATGAATGCATTGGTTAATCATGATGATTGTATCTTGATCGATCTCACTCCACCTGTTAACAGCATCCCTAGCAGTTCTCGAGAAAAAAATCTCTTAAACTCTGAGGAGGTAGGTGCTATTTTCCCGTTTCTTTTAGAAATAGTTGTCCTATCTTTAGCTGTGTGTATTGCGGAAAGCGATGAGTCTTCCACCCGAAGCAACGATGAACTTGTCGCCACATGTACAGCAGCGCATAAAGGCAATCACACAATACCTGGAGAATCGACTTGAGGAAGAACGACAAAGCACCGAGCATACAAATGCTCCGGTCCGTCAAGCTGTAGTTCAGAATTCCGTGTGGAACCCTCCTTCTCCTATTCCAGCTGAAGTTGTGGAGGAACGACTTGAGGAAGGACAACTATGTAGCATGACAAATGTTTCGGCTGGTCAAACTGATGTACAGAATTCCATGTATTCGACCCCGTATTCTCCTGGTCAAGGTGAAGTTCTTTCACAGTGTTCCACAGCAAACGGAGCCTATAACAATAGACCAATCAGCTTCCGCAACGTGAGTTCACTCATCTGAATTACATTCTAGTATTTTCACTTTAGCTTATCAAGTTCAGAACCTGCCTGGAAGTTGTTATGCAAAATTTGGTGAATGCGGGATCGCCTCTGGCTACCATAAATGAAGTGAGCGCACTCTTGGATTATCTGAACAACAGCATTGAAGAGTTCATGGCTGAACAACAACAAGCCTAATAATTGTCGCCGTTTCTTTGCGTATTGATGTTAACGATTTAATATTTTTTGTGATAAAAATTTGTTTTTGAATATAATCGTCCACTGACTGCGTAGACAGCGAACGCTCATTGTTGTCTCGCTCAGGGAAATTGATGACGCGTCAGTTTTCTGGAATGTTCTTTATGTCTGCAAAAATGGTTAAAAAGAAGAACGATCGTCAGTCGTCGTACTTTGTGAAGTGACCAACCAACCAAGCAGCATCAACGATGGCGATGGCCGTGACCAACCTGAACGAAGACGAAGTCAACGAAGCGGTCAATGGAGGTGGATCCTTGTTCGACTTCGAGCCGAAGTATCAGCTGGTGAACGGCATTCCGAACCTCAAGGAAGGTGAAATTTGGGCCGACAAATTCAAGGTGAACTCATCAGAGCGTTGCTTTTCTGATTCCGCGTTTTAGGTCGTCGAGCGCTTCGGCTGGGGCGACAAATACGGAGCGGCGTACTTCGTCGTTGAGCCGGAAAAGGAGGAAGTCGAGCTCGTGCTTCGAGTCGACATAAACCGACGCGGAAATGCTTTGAACGCGGAAGCGATGGCATTGAAGAAGACGGAAGCGGTGGGCCAGCGCTTGTTCTTTGGTCAGATGCACAGCTCCGGACTCGAAGGCGATTTCTGCTACACGGTCTCCTACTTCCGCGGAGGTCCTAGCCTGATGGACTGCGTCAACTTTGTCAAGGACCACAAGTTCTCATATGGAACTGTTGGACGCTTCGCAAGCGATTTGTTCCAGGTTTTGAACGCCAATCCCGCCAAATTCAATTTGATTTTTAGATTGCGGAATCGCTCCACTCGCTTGGTTTTGTGTTTACCTGCCTGAACACCGATATGGTTAAATTTGACGCCTGTAGCCGCAATCTCTTCCTCGCCGACATGAGTCAAGTGAAGTCCTATAACGCCGAAGCGAGCATCTGGCGCGGAGGACCTCACTACGCTCCTCTCAAGTGGCACATGAACGAGAGCACGGATATCACGCTTGGCGATGAACTCATGTCTTTGTTCTTCATGATTGTTGAGTTGATGATGGGTGAACTGCCTTGGACTGGCGTTCATTTCGACGAAATCTCTATCCTGAAGGAAGAATTTGTGATGCAGAGAAAACTCGTTGCAGAATTGCCTCCTCAGTAAGTCATTCAGCTATCTTCCGTTAATTTTTCCTTGTCCTCAGATTTACTGAAATGTTTGATTTGATCGAAGAGTACGCGGCGACTGAACACTATGATGCTGAGGTGTACAAGAAGCTCAAGTTCGTATCTAAGGAGATCTACGAAAAACTGGGCGGAATCCAGGATTTGGATGACAATTTCGACTTTGAACGTGAACCGACCGAAGATGAATTGCCACGATTCGTCTTGGAGAAGCGTCCCATCGAAGGAGCTGAGAACGCTGAGGAAGGCGAGCAAGTCGAGAACTAATTGTTTAATTGTTTCGAATTAAGTTTATTTGTTTGTAAACGCTGCGCGTTTAAAATTTGAATCAAGATGTGTTATGATACATGATCGTGGAAGACAGAAATTTTCGATGAAACCGAGGGCAGATGCACCTTGTCCATTCTCTTGTCCTGAAATTGGCTCTAATTGTGCTCTATGCAGAAAGGCTCGTTTTCGTACCTTGTAAATGAAGTAGCCGAAGCAAAAGTTTGCAAAAATCGTCAAACTAAATGATGCGACAATGAACACAGGGAATGGAGAAGCGCGTGGACCGAAGACGAAGAAGACATTCCTGATCACAGTGAAGAATTGGCACAGGGAATGCTGAGTCGCGAAGACGATGCTTCTTTTCGAGTCCGGAATCGTCTCCTGCATCACTTGGGTCAACGCCAAGTTTGCCATTACAAAGCCGAATCGATCGACGCAGATTCCGCTTAACAACGTGTAAATGGAGATGAATGAGTTGACGATCGAGAAGATGCCTCCGGGAAGAAACATGGAGACCACGCACGCGGATACGGCGATACAGTAGAACTGAAATTCTCCTATACGGCGTCGATGTATGATGAACGTACCGTAATTCCGAAGAATCCGACGTATTTTGCGCGCATGAAGCGCTCACATACGCTATACGTTAGCGATCCACAGAGGCTGAAACCTGCGGAGACGCTACCAAACAATCCGATCTGGTTGGGCTTCAAGCCGATCGACTGCGCGTATCCAATCACGAGCTGTAAAAGGCGGCGGTTAACTACGGTAATAGGTGATTTGACGCGACTCACCGCATCGATTTCAAAAACTGTCAGCGACAACATGGCGACGCCAAAGACGGCGGGGAACGCTGCATGATTCACGTACTCCATAAAAGTCATCGTGTCCTCGGTCTCCTCCATCTCCGCTTTGTTTGCTTTCTTCTCCGAAAGCAACGAAATGCGTGAGTAGATTTGCAAGAGGAGTGCGATCTTCAGCGCAACCACCGACGCGCTCCAGCCGACGTAAATGAAACAACTGACGCTAATTCCCAAGTAGCTGACTAGGAATCCGCCAAGCATCGGAGCGAAAATCGCCGAACACTGCGAGATTACATTAAGCGAGACGTTCCGCGCTGCGAGCGTCTCCGTTTTGTCCTCGTTTCGCGTCAACACGACGATCCAATCCTTCGCGATGGTCATGTTCTCGGCGTCGGCGGCGACTTTTGCAATCGCGGCGAAGAACATCGCCGCTCCGAGGAACTGTTGCGCGTGCGAGTGGTCGTGCGGCACCGCAGTGCGCAAAATTAGAAAAGTCGCCGATATCGCGACCGACAGATTGTTGACGCACACCACCGTGAGCACTCCTGAAACAGGAAAACCACAGTCGTGCACACGCTGTAGCGCTGCAGATTACCTGCTCGTCGACTTATCCGATCCATCTGCCTTCCCACGACAGGACTGAGCATTACACACGCGGCGCTTTGGACCATCTGACAGAAGCCGATCACTTGAATTCCGCCAAAGTGATGAAGCGTGAAGATCAGCACGAATTTCCATACCCGGTCGGTCTGAAACAATGCGGCACTACGGTCAGCCCAAAAGTTGCGAAAAACGACTTACAAAAGAGTAGGCGGTGTAGGAAGTGTACAGACAAAGATACGACTTCCACATTCGAGCGTATGAGAGCAGCGATTGAGAAGACCGAAGGACTCACAAATTAGTTGAAATGATGATTTTGACGAGAAGATGGAATGAAAACAATTTCGTAGAGGATTAGAACAGTGGATTAATATTAACAACATCTTAAATTTACCTGTCGTGTTTACATGTCCGTGTATTGGTCTTTATTCGGCCAAAGGACGATGTGTTTAGAGGTAAGGCGGTTGATCGTTGATAAAAAGGTCGATTGCATCAAACAAGAAATCGTTTGAATCGACGACCATAAACCGCAGACACCCCCATTCCCCGCTACAGGCTGACAAACGCAAAATGCCAATCTGGAAGTTTCAACCAAATGACAATTTCCTCGTATCTTGACGCCTGCTTGAAAAATTCGTTATAATGGCCCATGCTTCCTGAAATGAACTTGAAGTGAATAGAACAAACCCGAATAATGGAAATTCCCATCAATTTGAGCCAAATCGCCAGGAAATTGGGGAGCTGATTGTGAGAACGTTCCTGCTCGAACTTGAGGTTTCGAAAAAACGGCTGTTCCCAACCCTGTAAATGTAGAAAACATAGCAGAATTCCACCAGAACCAAAGTGACCGACGAGACGACGATCAGAAACGAGAAAGTCAAATTTCCGGGAACGAAAGTGATCAGGAGGTTCTTGAGCAGAACAAAGAGTTGACACGCGGCGTTTTGCACTCCGAAAACGGCGCTTCGATTGGATTCGGGCACGGTTTCCTGTATGATCTGCGTGACGGCCATGTGGATCATCCAGAAGCCGAATCTTCCCAGACAGACGCCACCCAAATAGACGAAAACGGTTTCGCGAGAATGCGTCTCTGAGAAGACGCCACCGGGGAGGAACAACGAGAGAATGCACGGCGATACCGCGATACAGTAACACTAGAAGAGGCGCTCATAATCAAAGGATGAATGTCCTACCGTAACCCCAACCAATCCGGCATAGTTCGCTTTGATGTACTTCTCCAGGAGCGTGTAGAACAGCGATCCAACTAGTCCGAATACCGCACTTGCACTCCCGAATGTGCCGACTACGTTTGCCGACAGTCCTCGTGATTCCGTGTAGCCAATCACAAGCTGAAAACACGTTTCTATTGGTCGGGAATACGGTAATTACCGCATCAAATTCAAAGACAGTAATGTAGAGAGCGGCTAGACCAAAAGCAGCCGGAAACACCGTTTGTTTGACGTATTCTCGAAGCGGCGACCTCGCGGCTGGTGTCAAGCTGTCCGAATCGATCACAGATACTGTAAAAAAATACCGTAATTCATCAAAACAGTGCCTACCCTTTTAGATGTGACGTTCGGCGAGGGAAGGAACGTCTCGGTAGACCGTTTTCAACAGTGCGACTTTGATTATCATAGCAAGGAGGCTCCAAACAAGGAAGAACACGCAGCTCTGGGTCACCCCAAGATAGCTAATCAGGAAATCACCCATGACGGGAGCTCCTATCG
>MQUG01003140.1:0-41505 GCA_007213375.1 Steinernema feltiae | reverse complement strand
ATTTCTTCTCTCTTCAGGTACCTTCGTTCATCATCACCTTTGAGACCGCGTGAGCGCAGCAGATTGTCCACTTTACTGTGGGCTTCCAGCAGTCGTCTCAAAAACTCGTTCTGGCCCACATCTGCTTCCTCGCTTTTTCGTTCCGGCGAATTGCATTTCGGCACCAAGCTGACGGCGTTGTCTAATGCTGACTGTCGCGGAAGCCGCGAGTTGAGTGATGTAGATCTCAAGCCAAATGCTTCTGCTTTTCGTGCGCTGCTCTGCTGTCTCGAAGAAGACAGGAATCTGTTCGCATCCTCTTCGTATGCTTCCAATGTTTTTCTTCGTTCTTGTAAAAACTTCGAAAACTTGCTGCGCGCTGACGGACTTGGCTTGTCTTCATCGTCCCAGTCACGACGCGAGCGAAATCGCGGCGAGCTGCAACTTGCTGCGGACGCATTGGACGCCGCCGAGGAGCTGTTTAGGCGACTTGTCGCTGTCGAACTTTGAAAAGATTGATCGACGGGAGAGTTGTATTCGAAGAAAGTGCCTGCCGAGAGTGGACTCGTAGTGATCCGGAGGAAGGAAAGCCCCGTGGATTGATCATAGACGGGGAGGTCACTGAGGCAGATCGTTGCTTACACAAACCCGCAGACAAGGAATATTCATTGAGGGAAGAGTACTTTGAAGAGCGGCTCATACTAGCAAAAGTTGTAACAACGCACACAGAAAATGGGAAGAATCAAGGAATCACAACAAGCAGAACAGTAACAAAGAAATAAAGTAGCGAAATGACTTACTATTGCTCTTCTTCGTCAGACATGTTCGAAGTGTTGTACTGAAAGACGAGAACAATTAAAAGAGGAACAAGGGCCAGGATCACGCTGATTCTCCGCATACTGGCCTACTGCTGGACTAAAAAGATAAACTAGTGTGCTTTCGAGTCCATTCTGTGCCCATTTAGAACAAGGCAGATGAAAAATGGTTTATTTTTCTTAAAGGATATTGATAATCTGAAGAATCTGTTTAAAAAAACCTAAAACGACTTACACTGCTCTAAGAAACGCAATGTAGTCCGTATACACTGCTGAGGCATTGAGATCCATTCCAACCTTTTCAATCGCAAAGTCGTAAGCCTGTGCCATCTTCTCTCTAAAAATAGGCATTGCACCCTGACATAAAAACAGAATACCTGAAAGACTGAAGTCGACCCTTCGTTTCACGCACATAATGAAGATAGCATTTCCACAAATCAATGTTCAGAACAGAAACAAGAGACCTGTTAAACAACTGAAGAGAAAAGTTTAACTACAACAAAACATAAATGGTCTTACCGTTTCAACATTCTCGAAATTTTTGCTCCTCATCTCATGCCTCAATGTATGCCTTCCAATATCGCCCTGCGTTAGGAAACTGAGAGACTAGCTTTTCGTAGAAAGTTCTAGCATTTTCTATTGGTTTTCCCTATCAATTAAAATCAATTAAAATAATACGATATGCATTCAAAAGCTACCTGGGCTTCTCGAAGAAGCAGATTCCACGCGTCAACATCAAATTGGTTCAACTCGATGCGTCTTTCTGGTGTCAGTACAGAAGAGCTCGCCATACTCTGCAATAAATTCGTGATCGATCAATAATGACTGTTCAACTGATAATTTAAACATCGTATGTAAGTAATCAAACGCGCATGTTCCGACAAAATTCGAACCGAAAAGACAACGTCGAAGGCGCCAATTCGCACCACAACGCTGCTTGCCATGTACAGTAATTCTTGAAAGATCAGGCAAGCGTGCAGAAATATTTACTGTTGACGCTTCATGGGATTGCAATACAGCATACAAATAGTTAAATATAGGATGTGAAGTTGCCCGTAGGAGGTGCCCGTACCCATGTGAAATGAATAAAAAAATTGACAGATAGTTTGAGTTAAAAAGTAAATACAACAATACCAAAACAAGTCACTCAAACTGCCCGCATTGTTTTTCACACAAATGGACTCATCCAAAAACACGTCAACATAAATATTTAAAATCGAAATATTACTTTACAATCGATGACTGGTTGCTCCGAAAACGTGTAGAGTTTCGTTCGAAAACGAGCATTAGAGACACGGTGTTGCAAATCAATGCAACTACTAGGGTGAGTCCAAGAAGTACACAGAGAACAGAAAAGTTCCGAACAAATCGCGGCCTAAAATAAACTAATGCAGTGTTTGCACCTTTTTCACTGACCTCACTTTCTTGAGGTGACCGTGCAGAAGAAGCCATAAGAACTTTTGTTGATTCAGCGGCTTTCCGTCCGGTGTGATGTGATTTGCAACATTCTGCGGTGGAAACACGAAGGAAGGGTCAGGATTCGCTGTTTCGACGCTCATTGAAACGCTAGTAGGAAATTCCGACTTCGAGATGGAGGAACCACAGCTGGATTGACTCTAAACACATGCTCCGACGTGAAAAAAAATTTCGAAGGACAGAGCAAACCTCATGAGTAGTTGATTCAAGAGTGATTTTTGTGCTCGAAATGCTTTTTCTCGCGTCCCTTCTGCAGGTTGTGGATACATCTGGGGATCTCGGGGGTTTTCGTCGGCGACTCTCCTTTGCTCTCGGACTGCGCCTGTTAGGAGCTGAACTGTTCTGACCACATGAGTACTTCGTTGCGACCCTTTTTTCAAAGTTTTCTCCCTGAAAAGCGGAATTTTGTAAGTGACATTCGTAAGTGAGCGACGGTTGAACCTACGATTCACTACCAGTTCGAGAATTTGTAGCAAAGCTTTCGGGGTCAGCTGCTTTTCGGCGGTCTTGATTATGGACGAATTGATCAGACGTTGGAGCGGATTCGACGAGTTCTTCAATATCCAGAGGCTGAAAACAATCCCTGAAGAAAAACGACGCGGATGCGAAGTATGAACCATCGCGGAAACCAACCGACGCCTCGTGTAAAATTATGAAAATGAAGGTGCGAATGAAGCGATGCGCAACTTATATTTACTCGTCGGTAGTTCACTATTTATTTCGTGTGATTCGTGTTGATGCAATGGCTGGCGAAAATCGATATCAAAAGCTGCTCGACGAGCTCAAGGAGGAGGCGAAACACCGACAAAAGGCAGAATCCTTGTTGGACTTGCGGAACGAGGAGCTATCGATTCTGAAGAAACTGAACAACTCGCATAGGGAAACGATCACGAATCTGCAGATTGAAAATAGAAAACTCCTTCAACGGCCGCCCTCAGATCACCTAGTGGACCAGTTGTTGATAAACGAATTGTTCACGCAGCTGGAAGCAAGCGAAGAACGCAACAGACGACGAAGAGCCGAGAAGGAGCACTGGAAGGCCAAGACGCGCTTTTACCGTGGACTCCTCATCCAAATACGCGACTTTCTTGTGTGTAAACAAGAAAGCAAACACGGCTCAACCCCAATTCCAAGTTCTCCTGAGTCGATCGGGGAGAAACCGTCAAAGAAGAAGAGAATACGCATCTCCAAGATTATGACCAAAACAGTTTCCTTCGCACGCAATGGTTCGATAACTCGTTAGTGAGAGATATATAGTTAAGAGGTAAATAAAATAATTTCTTTTTCCTGAGCACTCGCCACATTGGAATATCCGTGGATTTTTCGGCAAATTCACATTATATATTCTTCTTACATTAGCTATAAAATCAACAAATCATAAATAACGAAAAATCTTGCAGGCTGCGTATTCACTGCGCAGGAGGTTGCTGGTTGTCTTGCCCTTGATTTTCGCTATCTTCAGTATCAGCATTTTGGAATTGCCGACGCAGTTGCTCAACCAATTCAGGATTGCTGCTCTGCATTTGTTGGGCAAACTAAAATTACATTTACTTTTCATACAAGATTTCTTGCACCAACGCTTTGTCCAGCAGCAAGAAGTTGATCGATTCCTCCTGCTCCAGCAGCTCCAGCGCCAGCAGGCCCTCCCATCACGGAGCCCATCATCTGAGTCATCATATTTTGTATGTTGGGATCGTTCATCATCCGAGTGACATTCTCCATCATTTGCGGGTTTGAAAACTATAAGGAAATATTAGCTGCATTAGCTACATTGCTACAACGCACCATTTCGCCAATGTCAGGCACACCACCGCCCATTCCAGGAAAGCCTCCCATACCAGGAAACGGGAATCCGCCCGGCTACAAATAATGTTTAAATGCAACTTTCAGAAAGCAGATACCTGTGCCCCACGAGTGGCATTAGCCGTGCTTATCTCCTTCAGCTTGTCTTCAGCAATTTGAAGATTGTTAATGTAGCTCTGCTGGCCAGGTTCAATTTCAAGGGCCTTCTTGTATGCTTCCACTGCTTGGTCGTAGCGGTTTTGACAAGAGAGAGCTAGTCCCATACGACCATATGCCTTACTATAGTTTGGATCCAAAGCAAGCGCAGTACGGCAATCTTGAATAGCCAAGTCGTACTGCTCCAAACGACAATAAGCAGCAGCTCTAAAAGCGACGGATACCAAACAAACTTGATATAAACCAACCTATTGCAGAAGTAAACCGGATCTTTGATTAGCTTAATAGCGCCGTTGTATTTTTCAACAGCTTCATTGAAATTCCCAGCCTTCATGAGATCATTACCCTCCTCCTTGAGCTTGTTGGCTTCCAGCTTTTGCTGTTCGACGGAACCGTGCTAAAGAAAAGATCGAATAAATTTTGCTTCTAGAAGGGCCTTACATTGGCGCCTCCGTCTTCAGAAGTTTTGAATAAGTCAAAGAGCGGCTTCACCGGTTGGAACGCGTAGTGTCCATCGTTCAACTCAAAAGCTCCCTCAAGGAACTGGATGGCGACTAAAAAACGAGATTCAGTTAATCAACCATCACAAAATATGCTTACCTTCCAACGCCTCAATCTGCTCTTGGTTGCACTCGTTTGCGGAAACCTTCTGTCTCAAGAACTGAATGAAAGTGACAGTGAGGTTTTGCTCTGCCTCAGTCAACTTCTTTTCTACTTCGGGAACTGGTGCGCTCATAATTGCCTGCAAAAGACGAACTTCACTGGGGGTATGTGTATATTTAAGTAAAATAATGGCATGATTGCGCGCGCTGCAGCGTCCCTACGATAGCAACCAAGCCCCCTCGGCATTTCGCGAACTGTCGTAAAATGATGAAACCGGACAAATAGTGGAGCAACTCACGCTCGCCTCGATAGTATTAGCGAGTGAATACCGCTTATCATAGGAAACAGGACGGTCGTTGCAGGACCCATCAGAACAATAAACAAACAAAAAACAGATTCGACAACGACATGACCAACGTCCGACGTCGACATCTCACACAAGCCTCCTGTCGTGGAATGGGTACAACTCATACCAGGACAACTCTTACTCTTACCACGAGGAAGAAAGAAGAAGAGCAGGAATATATTTACTTGGCGCGAAGCTTGGTAAGTCAGGAAAGTAGGCTAATCTACTAAAGCAGTCAGCCTATTTGGCAGAGCTTGGTGCGAAGCCTGAACGCGCTGATCTTGTTCTTGTCATTACTCCGCTTCATCTTCGTCCGTTCTCGTGCAAGCGTACAATTGTTCCGTGGCATGAGTTGTCCGTGGTATGAGTTGTCGCGACACCCCTATTTTCAGCACCCCTCTTTATTTCATTTGCTTGCAAAAACTATAAATCGATTTGACAGCTTATTACAGTTCGTTAAAGTAACTTTATCGCGTGTTCTTCGACGTCTGAGATCATTTCGGCTCGTTTGTTCGGTTCGCAGCCAGGAAGCAGTTTCCTCACTTCGGTTAGAATCTGAATTTGCCGACTTTTGGTTGTGAACGAAACGGATTCCCTCGTCCTGGGATCAATCAGTAAAATATCCAAATTGAGGAGTTGAATGTAGTGTTTTGCAATTGCGGTCGCGAGAAAAGCGAACGTTTTCGTGGAAATCTTTCCGTGCTTCGACATGCCTTTCATCAACCGAATTCTGCGGAGAACAGTTAGTCGATCATTTGGCAAATGCAACCAATTCAAACACAACTGAAATTCTATACGATTACTTACTCACTGATACACTTGTAACCGACTCTGTGAATGGTTGCGTCCGCATTTTCGTTGCTGACGGAACGCAGCATATTCTCCAAATCCGAAATCGCTTGCACGTGTTTAATTAAACGGGCGCGCTGAATATAAAATCTTCACGAAGAAATCGAGATGTATATGTACCTGTTCCTCGTTGACCTCGATCCAAACTCTTTGTAGTCCATTTTTCAATTTATTCAAAAGTATTTCTATATCGTTGCCGTTTTCGAGATTCTGAATCCTGAACTCGAGGAGATAAAGTTGCGCTTCGAATAGCGGGATCGAGGAGATATTCCGCCAAAAAATGTCATCCTTTCGCTCGTTTTCAAGTTGTGCCCGACAATAAAGGTGCACTTCAACTTGGCTGAGTTCAGCATTTCTTTCTAACGAGTTTTCGTTCAGTGCCGTCCAGTTTTCGGAAAATAGAAGAACGGCTTTTGCCGCCTAATAGAATAAGAAGCCTAATACAAGAGCCAAGAAAGTGTCAACAAACCAGAGATTTGAGAAGATTCGGAACATCCTCTTTTCCATAATCGCACATATTAAAATTTCCGACAAAAATCTGACCCAAATAGTCCGTAATGGAGGGAGAAAGGTTGGTACAAAGACGCAAGTAAATGATCGCGTCTTCTGGCGAAAAACAGTTCCCTGCAATCCTCGCCGCGTCGTTATCCAAGGACACGTTCAACGGCCAACACTGCTTAGGAATACCGTATATTTCCATAATTTCCTGGTAGGCACCTTCACTGGGTTTCATTATGTTCATCAGCTTCCAGGCAAGCCGTGGATAGAAACTGCAAGTTGACTGAAACGAAATGTTGACCTATTTTCACCAGCAACAAAACTTACAATCTGGGTGCAATTTTGCTTAATCGTGTCCATGGCCGCTTTATCCGACTTCAGCAACTCGATCGCTACCTGAGGCTCGTCACATAAGAACTGGGAAAAGGACGCAGAAAGTTTCTAAACAAACGCATGTTCGATTGCAAACAAAAAAGTGGGCATACCGTTGGATTCCGGAATTCACCAAATAACTCCAGGAGATCCTTCATCCGAACGAGCAGCCGCACACTCAGCTCAGGGTCCAAACTCGTCTCACACTCAATCGTGTCGTTCTTTTCTATCCACTCATCCACCAGAAACTCTTTTAAATCACTGGGCAATGAAGTCCACAGTTGTGCTAAGTGCCTTGCTATAGTCCTGGGGAATGTAGAGTGAATGTCAATAAGAGCGCGAAGGTGGTCCAGGGTTGGGTGACGTTCAGTAAATCGTTCCAAATACGTTTCCAATATTCTCTGCTTCGTTGATGAATCATAGCTACATCCTCGGCATATCTCTCTGATCGTTTCAAGAAGAAGTAGTCTTGTCGGGGCGTTCAGATCCAGTGAGAACAACGCGATAAGTTTCTCCGATCCCAGACTGTGCCGCACTACCACAGTTCTTAGAAGTCGAAACGCGTGGAATCGGCAACTCTGACTCCCTACTCCGTCCAGAATTTCGTCAACGAATCTGCAAATTTCCTACTAACAATTTAAACTCCAAACGCGTTTACATACTCGTCCACGATGGCTGGGTAATCTTCTGACAGTATATCCATTAGTCGATATTTCTCAGAAAGCTGACACTTCCTGAGCTGATTTATTGTCAATCTCTGAAGGTTCATCGCTGCATCACAGTATCCCTAAAGAACCAGCAAAACGTCATTTTCCTCTAGCTTCATTGTATGAACAATACCATTCGGTTGGCCATTCCTAGCGCAGAAGAAATCATTTTTGCAATGGATTTTCGTAAGTATGATCCGCTCATGCCCCCGCTAAAATCGCCCAAGGCATCTACCGTATTCTTCCAGTCCACCCGACCGATGTCCAGAACTCCAAAGCTTTGATTATTGCGGTAGAATACGGCACAAACTTCGTAGCGACACCAAGTTATGGCCGGAGAGAGAGCATCTTCCAAGCACGAGCTAAAGCTGACTCTCAAATCAATCCCAAAATACGCCCTTACAGGTTAATCTGATGCGTGATTGGATTGTAGAATTTACTGAAATTCTTGATGAAGACATTTCGGGAAGAAGTGGTACCGCTGGAAAAGATTCTGTTGAAGATGATCTGTGCGAGATTTGAGTCAATCTGTGAGCACATCTCCAAAGACTCAATAATGAGACTACAATCTACGGCCGCATCTCGTAGGACAGAAGCCATACAAGACGAGAGCACGGAATCAAACTCCCTCCTGTGCTTTTCAAAGTGCTGAACGACAGATAAAATCCTGTATGAGCAAATGAGCGAACCTTTCCGCAGCTGTGAACAAACGCGAGCACAAAAATCATCGTGTTGACATTTTGGCTGTTCGATTCCAAATGAACCTTCAGGTTTTTGAGCCACAAAGGGACGTCTTCATGTTCATCGTCCACAACTTCGAGACAGTGATTGGTGAGTGAAATCAGCGAATGTAGACTGGGATGACTTTGTATACTAAACACTCTAGTAGAAGTATTCAATGCGGGTTCCTGAAGTCAGAGATTTTCACGTGAGTGAGCAATTTCCGTTTACCTCTTCATCAGGTTGTATGCTCTCAGCACTAGTAAAGTCGTGATCGTCAGTAACTTCATCGCTAGCGGAGGTTTTTCTCTTCCGGATTCCGGACTCGCAAGTGAACGTATTGCCAAAACTGATCCCGATGACCGATGAGTGTCCCGCCAATCGATCCCACATAGCCGGAGAAGAGAATATGTTATTCAAGTACGTGTGACGAGTTTTTCCGCGTTTTGATCGCAAAAGAACGGCAGAACAGAGATTGAAAGCACGAACGTGCAACGTCCACTTCATATATGGATCTCTGCCGTCATCGTTCGAACATTTTTTGAGCTGCTGAAGGCAACGCACGACCAAAATAACCAAAAAATTAAACTCCAACACAACTATTTAAGTTACCTAAGAAAGTCTTGAGTGGTTGTCGCGACGGTCCAACGTTTTCCTTTCGGTGGCAGAAGTCCTCAAGCATTTCTGAATCCGTTTTCTCGAACAGCCTTATAAAAAGCAAAAGAAAAGCAATTTCTTTCATCCCGGGTTCAGCTTTAGTCATCATCGATTCAATGGCTCCTCCAGATTCCATTGCTTTTTCGACAAAAGCGATAAAAACACTTGAGGGCGCAGCATCCAAAATTTTCGATAGTACATTTTCAACTATTTTGAACTGCCGCATTTCGGACTTCGATGGTAGGCGCGGCAACACATCGTCACCAGCTATGCAAAGCGACATTACGGACTCCAATAGATTCTGGGCATTCTTCAGGCTTCCGGTATGCTTGTCTAACCACTGCGAAACACGCGCCGCAGCTGGATTTCCATCGACAAAGAAAACGTTTAGAAGTAGATGTTTCCACAGGAAGCCGTTTTCAGTTTCCAGAATAGCGTCTAGAACTTCGTCCGGTTCCGCTCCTTCCAATGGAATCCAATCCGTAACCAATTTCGAGCATAGTCGTTCATCGATAATCATTATGGGAATCAACTCGAGAAATGCGCATTTTAGTTTCTTCGACAGAAGGCTGGAAACCCTTTCTAAAGCGTTCGCCAAATCGGATACGCCCCAGGGCGTCGTTTTAGCGACTTGCAGGAGTCGGAAAGTCTCCGCGGTAAAGAGGTTACCGTAAGTTTGATTCCGACAAAAATTCAATATCACAGAGTTCAAAATGGGAGCTCTATCGTGACCCTCAAGGACCTTTGTGAGAACTACTTCGACTTTTGAAGGGACGCATGCAATGAATTCAGCTGCATTCGCTGCGCTTTTCTCTAGTCTCTGCAGAAAATATGGTAAGAGGTCCTGACGTTCCGCAACAAATAATCGGTAAGCATTTTCCGCAATGCATTTCATGCTCTAAAAGCAATTATTGTGTGTTCACGAATCTGCGCTCACCTCTTCCCATAGCAAACTCGAAGCGAGCATCTGATTCCACAAGCGACCTGTCAACAGCTGTCCGTAAATATCATCGCATTCCAGCACCTTATCAACAGTGGCACTGAGTTGAAACGGAGCATCCCAGAGACCACTCAGGACCAAACGTTCATGGATTTGAACTGTCGCGACAGCTTCGTCTATGTTTATCAAATTGGACGGTTGCAAGATAAAACGTGCTGGATCGTAATGCCTGAAATGTTTGATTACAATGAATGCCACTTTCAAGATTCCTACTCTCGAACGTATTTTCTTGTTTCCGCCTTCGAATCTTCATCTATGATTTTCCAAAACATTTCCATCACTTCAGCAGCATGCAGCGGATGAGCTGATTTAAAAACCGAATCCGCAATCTGACGATGACTCGTTTTTTGTATCAAATTTTCAAAACCATTTGAATTCAATTTAGACAACTTGTAAACTACCGTAATCCAACCAGGATTATCAGATTGACCTTCAAGAATTGAGATCAAATTGAGATCGCTGGATATCAACGCGGTGTCTTGAGCCTGTTCAAGAAGAAACACCGTCTTCTTAAAGCACTTGGACGAAAGGGAGCGGCGTGCCAAGTAAACCCAGTCAACTGCATCTCTGTCGGGCAGCAATTTCACGGCAAACGCCATCTGGTCGAGAGTAACACTATCAGAATTCAACAGATCCTTCGCGATCAACTCAATTCCGTATAGCTTCGAGAAGTCCACTTCTTTAAGCAATCGAGGATCGATTGTCGTCTTTCCCATGGACTTCAAAAGGTTTTGAACTACAGAAGCGAATCGTTCTTCTGTGTTCTCAAAAATGCCCAAAAGGTCACCAGCAAGGCGAGGTTCAATTTCTTCTGTTACCTCTTGCGCGAGTACTTCAATCAAGCCCTGAAACTCAAAAGATAACGAGTGATCGATCGGAACCTGACCTGTTTGTGAGAGACTAATTTCTTTAACAAGTCCATCGTTTCAAACCGTTTGGCCTCATTGGTGGATGCAAGCGACAAAAGCGTGCGAATAGAAGCAATCTGGAATCTCTCGTGCTCACAATACTTCTCAAAAACTACAATAAATGTGGCCGGTGAAATTGCCAACTGCGTACAGCAGAATCGCAGCAGTCCATCATGCGCTGAATCTGAAAACAAACTATTCCTTTTTGTTCCACCATCTAACCAACCGTTCATTATAAGAACTTTCCCGATCGTTGTGATCGCGAGACCAACGAACAAATCATCCATTTCTTGTGAGGGGAAGCATTTTGATATCTCTTTCAGCAGGGTTCCCGCTTCTATCTCTAAATGCCCCACCGTAATCATGAGGCTAGTAGGTCCTAGTGAGCCAGAACTAAATGAGTCTTCCCAAGTCAGCTAGAAGTAAACGTTTCAACAGTTTACGCACAAAAACATACCGTATCCTCGCTGGCAACCACCTTTAGCAAATTCCACTGAACTTGTTCGATACCATAGTTTCTCAGTAGTACCAAACATAATGACTTTCGTAATCGTACACTTCTGTCGCATAGTTTTGCAGCTATTTGAATTACTCCATCGTCATATGTTTTCTCAAAAACACGTTCAACAAGAGAAGCAATATCCCGAACTCTGGTCTCGTCGTCCAGTGCATCTGGTGACAACAATGCGAAGCAGGGGAAGTATTCCACTACCGTATCCACGCATGATGCATTCAGTAAAATGTTTGTTAGCAAATCAATGACCCGGATAATACGATCATTGAATAGCGCATCTCTGTTTTCGTCACCAGCTCCGCTCACAAAGGACAGATAGGACTGTGATTGTGGATCTCGCAGCACAGTGCGTCTAGAAATGCTTACTTCTTGTCTTACGATAGAAGCCATGATAGAAAGATTGACGAGGGACTGCGTTCTTATGAAATCGTCCAAAAAGTACATGATGACAGAGAAGAAACACTGGTCGAGGTAGACTGATATCGATCCACAACTACAGAACCCTCTAAAAATAAGATATTTTAGAATCTCTGATTATCATTCAAACGTACGCGAAGAGACTAACAGCTGCTTCTCGAAATGCGCCTAATGACGATATCAGTTCTTTCGCCAAAATCGCCATAGAATTGGAAACAAATTGTGAAAGAACATCGGACAGCGGAATCTCGGCACAAGTTTGTTTCCAAATTGCAATTCCATGGTTGCTTTGTGCATTCTCAATGAAATGATTCAGAAAGCGTTTCACTAAATGCATCCGATATATAACTAGATGGCACCAACAACCTCCTTACCACATCGGCTTCGCTCGGAAGTAATGGAGAAAAGTCGAGAAAACAGTTGAGCATTCGTGGTGATTCCCTTGTCGCACAAAAACAACCCTCCAAACCAACATTCTTCAATGTTATCATAAAGTTGACCAGTAGAAGATAGATCAAAAAAGGAGGAATCTTTCGCACTGTCAGCGGCCTCCACAAGCGCAGAGAGCAGTCGCGCTCGTATACAGTACTCTCTACACAAAGAGCTGCATCTATAAGTCCTGCAAGACGAACAAGATAAGAATTCGCAGTAAAAGTGTAAGAGTTACTCCAGGAACGCCATCACTGCATCTCGAACCGTTGAAAATCGTGCTCCCGATTGAGCCAAATCATTGAAGGCTTCTGGTGGAAGAAATGCAAGTGAGATGACTCCAAAACACATTTTACGATAATCTTTAAGTGTAAGCTGGTAGCTAACTTTGGAGAAGTACTGAATTGGAAGAACATGTGAGTCGTAAACATGTGGTTCTACCGTATACCTTGACCAGTTCTTGTCTCTTATCGGGTTGATCAATCCCCAGTCGACTGAAGAGATGCGGAAGAGTAGCTACGAAATCGATCGCCAAATCAAGCGAAGTCTTCTCGATTATTTTGTTCTGTTTGTTTGCTTCAGAAGAAAATGCGAAATCCAGAAGGAGGTTATAGAAAATCTGCACATCATTAAAATTAAACGAACGCCAGTTTGGAGGGGAGTGTTGCGTGGGCCTACCTGACAATCGTTGGCAATGAAATCCGTGAAGACGTTAAAGTGCGCTCGCATGAACTGAATCGCGTTCACGACAACAACGGAGCGTACGGACATCGCTTCACGGGTAAAGTAACGCTTCCAGAGGATCCATACGGTCGATCGCTCTTCGGTGCGTAGTTCTGAAAATCGATAGATATTCACGCACTTTCCATTTTGGCTCAGCACCTGTATTCGTGTGTTTCAAAAGATCATGGAGGACTGAAAATATTTGTGCGACTTCGATCACCGGAGGTTTCTTGAACTTCTCATCGAACGTCTGAACTCTCCGAATGATCAAGCTGACCGAAGCATGTGCAGCTTCGTCATCGAAAACGTAGCAAAGGTTCACTACGAGAATGGACAGTATCTCAATAATGCTGCCGATGCCTAAATCCTGGTGGTTACGGTGGAATGAAGAAGCATCAGGCCGCACCGCTGGTTTCGGATATTAAATGACTCAATGTTCGAAGAACTGAGTTCCGCAATAGCACCAGTTTCGATTCTATTTCTAACTGGTGCATACGGAACTGACTAGAGAGTAGAAGGTTTCTCAGCATTTTTGTAATCGGCGCCAATCGAGAAGCTCGGACATGACGCGTAAACTCGACGCACGCGGTGACAAACACAATAAAGTTTCTAAATTCGTCGACTCCCATAAACTCGGGAGATTCCGAAGCTATCAAAAGGCCTTGCAACAGCACAGCGCCAACATCAACTGTGGCCTAAAAGCTCTTTGTCCAACCGAATGAAGAGAAAGTCATATTCAAACCTTTTTTTCAAGTAGGTTTAGGGCTGTTCGGAGAACAGAGCTCTCCTTCTTTGACCAAACGCAGTCTTTGTAACGCTGAAGGAGACTTTCGTCAAGCGCATGTTCGTCTTTGTTGCAAGTTTGAAGTTGTTGTAGCAACTGATTCACTGAATTACTTAGAGACTCGTCGTTAGCAGCAGTTGATTCGTTCAACAGTTTCAGATTACGTTCAAGCTCACATAGCACTTCCGGCAACATCAGAACTAAACAAGGGATGTAAATACGGCGAGTTTGATAAATGCAATACTCGACGGCAAAACCAAAAGCTCAGTAATAGAATGCGACAAATTGGAATTTATGTACATCTTAATACACACGTGAAAAATCACAGCATCACTACCGAAATGACAACTTTTACACATTAAATATTGGTCAGATTGAAGCGGCAGAGTTCGATTGCATCCAAACGCATCTAATACAGTAACTTCACATAGGTAAAAGTTCCACAGAATCAATGTGTACTATTCTATTCCTTCTTCATAAACAATTCGGCAATATTGATCTGAAAAAACGTAACCTAAGTGAGTAGTTGTAAACACTCTTATCACCTTGAACGGACGTTTCCATGACTGACACGGCTCAATCCGAAGAGCCGAAGTGGAAATCGAAGCAGAATCAGATCCCGAACGATTGCGAGCCACTTGCTGAGACACCATCTGTTCCGTCAGCCCACTAAAAACTCTATAAAGTGTATACACATATCGCAATCCAAACATACCTAGTTAAACTATTTCTATATCCTGACGCGGATTGAAGCAAAGACTGTATATCAATTGATATTCCTTGTTCGTATATAGAATCCGTCTTTTGTTCGGTCGTTGCTAAAGGATTTTCGGTTTTGGATCCGGAGTCAGTCTTCTTTCGCTTTGGCTTCTTTATTTTCTTTTTGGGAGTTTGAATAGATTCCGGCTCGTCCGCTACCGCGTGAGGTCCAGGTGTCGGCTTACGTTCCGAAACAGGGGTCTGAAAAGCTTTCTTTAATAGAATGGCCTATTAGAGTAGACGGACATAGTAAAAATCGCTGTCATCGAGTTCTAGCGTCGGATTTCTCGGTGTATCTTCCCTCTCAACAGTCGCTTCAGCTTCATAAACTGGCTCATACACGGGATGCTGCCGAGCTTTTGGTTGTTTAATCTCCGATTGCTGTTCTCTCTTTTTTCTTTTGTCAGCCGACTCAGATCCAATTGCGGGAAGAGCTTCTGAAATCACGACTGTAAAAGTAAAATGTTAAATGGACACTCACTTTTTTCAGTCGTGTCACTGGTTACTTCCTGACTTGTAGTCGTGGAACCTGGATCGGCTATAGCTCTAGATTCGACCGCATCACATGATACCAATAAATTGGATGGTATCTTGTTTCCCATGTCATTGTTTGAAAACAATTGCATAAACGAATCTAAATTGATTGACAACTCTCCACGGTGTGAAGGACCAGGCTCGTCATAATTATGGAGCTTGTCGTCAGAGGAGGACTGTTCCAGTTGTGGAGGAGTAACTTCTTTAACAGGAATAAATTGATTCGCGCTTTTCTTGTTTACAGCAGCAAGCAACTCCACAAACGTTTGAGCAGTTTGCGGTTTAGGAGGACATTCCTTCGGGGAACTGTTTGGAACTAATGCAGCTTCGATCGTACTGCACTGACTCTGCCGTCGCCCTGGTGAAACTGGAACAAATGCGCTCCTATTCGATTCGTTATTTGATCGTAAATGATTGTTGGAAGACATCAAGTTGTTTCTCTGCTTCAGTTCGTTTTTCACAAAAGCTTGAATGTCGTCTACAAAAGGGAAAACTACAAAGAAATTCCTCTTTTGAGATCCGTTGCGAACATCAATGAATCCTTTATAATTCTTCGGCAATTCGGCGAGTTTAAACCATTGAATTTTCCTGAACAGAGTGAACTTCAAACATACGTACCTAATCCTAAAATTCGTACATACCTAATCTCGTTTCTCACTCTAGGCTTGAATTCGAAGTCAAGTGGAACGTCCTTCACAAAATATAGACGAATGCACGTTTTTTTCACGAACTTCTGTGAGCACTTTCTTGGGTGGATGCTTCCTTTGCAATCATATCCAACTTCTTCTAGTACTTCTCGAGCTGCGCAATCGACGGGATCTTCATTCTCGTTTATTTTACCTTTGGGAAACCCCAGCTATCTTGGGTTGCGCTCATACCCTGGACCAGCAGGACATAAGTTAATGTTTTGTCGAGTAATGCGGCTCCATTGACAGGAACTGATTTTTTGTAATCGTGGAAAGCGTCGATAATCTGCACATTAAAGAATACACAAAGGCAAGAAAACGTAGTGAAATTACAGAGTCCATGTTCCTGCCGTGCTTGCTGAATCGTCGTCCTGAACGCATACATACCTGCCTAAAAACAAACAGTGCTACATTCATTCGTAGTCAGAAATTGAATCTTACTTTGAAAACTCCCTCAATGATATGTCCGATTCGCCACCACAATAGAAATCTACGTAATACCAATGTGCCTGCTCAAGTTGGAAACAAAACCTAATATGGTCATCAATCTAAACATACTTTTCAAAAATCAATTTAGAGCAACAAACTTACCTCGGAATCTGGCAGGTTATTTATGAAACGAAACGTTACATCTTCAAGGATATCCTCGGGGATCATTCGGGATTTGTTAGTTTTCTTTTTTTGCTGTTTCCCTCCATTGTTCGTTTGACGATTAATGCTCATTACTTCCCACTCGTTCGTCTTTTGAGTTTCCCACTGAAGTTAAAATCAACAATAACATTTTGGAAATAAATATTGCACAATGCATCGCGTGAGAAAGCCAAAGCAATAAATCAGTTGAATAAATTTAATGCGGTTTCTGTTCACAGCTTTTGTCATGTTGGAATAAAAATAAATGCAATCTGGCGGGCGCTAGCATGTTCCGATTAGTGGTCGCACAATGATAGCCAGAATCAATAACGCGAATTGTAAGTGCTCATGTCAGCACAACAAATGACGAGGTATCTACGGAAACAAGATGCACGATAGTCCAAGAAGCACGTCAGGTGGCTCGCTGGAGCTAGATTCCGTGATTTTCGCTTAAAAAAACGAGCGCTATATCTCCGTCTTGCTAAATGTCCTGACACGATTCACCTGGGTAGCGGTGTTCAGTCTGTTCTGTCAGCAATTCTAAAAGCATCAACTGGAGATTTTGCGGAATATGAAATGAATGAAAGGTAGCGCGAAAAAACGATTCACTTCCAAAGCCTGCTTGTTGGGGCCGGCTACCACCATATTCATTAAACCATGTTTCTCGGCTTCGGTATCACTGTGCAACATCCTATTTCGCACTATAAGCAAATTTTATTCCACAAATGAGCGTCATAACAAGCAAAAAGTAGGCTGAAGGACTAAGTCAGGTCAAAGCTGATATGAGTCCAGCTTGCTGAACCCACAAGTGAACTTTGAGCAAGCGCAGCGAGCTAAAGTTCACTGGACATTTGCTGTGGTATTAGCTCTCAATACAACGCCAAAGGGTCCGGACAATCTCCAGAAACTGCCTGCAGCTCATTTTATATTTAATGCAAGATGACGCTCTTGCAGCGTAGCAACAATTTGGTGGAAGTCCAGTTATTCGCGTGGGCCGTTTTTGGTTGATCGTTTTGTCGCGTTGTGGTGAAGATGCAGCTGCTTCAATGATTCAAGCAAAGGATAATTTTGTCCCAACTTTTCAAGTTCTGTTTAGCCCCATGACTATTATTATTAATATATTTCTTCTGCTTTATTTTCAGGTTTCTGAATGTCTCGGAAGGATCGCGTTTGCTATTACTTCCATCCTGAAGTAGGAAACTTCCATTATGGTCCGAAACATCCTATGAAACCACAAAGACTGGCAGCTCTTCACAGTCTCGTCACCAATTACGAAATGGATAAACACATGCTGATGATCCAACCTCCTCCGGCGACCGCTTACGACCTGCGTCGTTTTCATTCCAAAGAATACATCGACTTTTTGCAGCGGGTTAGTCCAAAAACTGCTGAACAGTATGAAGATAAATTCCCTAATTTTAACATAGGAGAAGATTGGTAATTATTTTCGACATTTATGTTTTTCATCAAATCATTACAGTCCAATTTTTGATGGAATATACAATTTCTGCAGCATTTACACTGGAGGATCGATAGCTGGTGCTATGCGTTTGAACCATAATCTTTGCGACATTGCTGTCAATTGGAGTGGAGGACTACATCATGCAAAGAAGTCGGAAGCATCTGGATTCTGTTATGTCAACGATATAGTGATAGGCATTCTGGAGTTACTGAAACATTTTGCAAGGTATGCCCATGCATTTGTGAACTCATAGATTAATTGAACTGTTTTAAGGGTGCTGTATATTGATATTGACATCCACCACGGTGATGGTGTCCAAGAAGCATTCAATTATTGCGACCGTGTCATGACCGTTTCTTTTCACAAATATGGAAATCTGTTCTTTCCAGGAACTGGAGATATGTACGACGTTGGCAAAGGAACTGGTCGTCTTTTTTCAGTAAACGTTCCGTTGAGAGAAGGAATGGACGATGACAGTTACCATTCCCTTTTCAAGCCTATTATACGCCAAATAATCGACACATTCGATCCGAAGGCAATTGTTTTACAATGTGGCGCTGATTCACTTGGTTGCGACCGTTTGGGTTGCTTCAACTTAAGTTTTGATGGCCATGGCGAATGTGTAAGATTTGTGAAAAGCCTTGGTATTCCAATGCTGGTACTGGGTGGTGGAGGTTATACTCTTAGGAATGTAGCACGCTGTTGGGCTCATGAAACTGCAATTCTCATTGATAAGGCAGACGAGATATCCAACGATATACCGGACAACACAGGTTTGGTTGTTGCCTGCTTTATTATGTGATGGTTAGCTTTTAAGAGTATCTGGAGTTTTTTGCACCTGAATTCACATTGAAACCAGAGCTACCGAGAAGATCAGAAAATCTTAATACAAAAGAGGTAATATGGAAGTATTTGGTAACATTTGTTATAAATGCCTTTTTTTAGTATCTAAACGTTATTAAACAGGAGATCATGGATAACTTAAAGATGATTCGAGGGGCTCCATCTGTTCAAATGCAACCTATTGTGGACGATTATTTTGATATGGATTCACTCGAACAAGAAGAAAGACATCCCGATACTCGAGAAGACGACTATCGGCCGGACGAGTCATTTACTTACAAGGTACAACCAGGAAACGACGCCAATTAAAGTTTTTCTGATCATTGCTTTGTGTATATACGTGTATGTTGGTGTTGTGGGATCTCAAGATTTGATGCGACTGGTAGTTCCGCTAGTTTTGTCGAAAGTAAATTTTCGCGATATGAGCTTCTTTTTGCTCATTGAATTGAGTGCATTCTTATGGTCGAGTTTCGCAGTTATATCAAATTTCGCCTTGTGGTGAACTCGTCATAGCACTTTCATTGGCGGAGATAATGCAATTATGAAAGGCGATCAGCTTTCTGTCATCTAAGAATTTCCGATTCCTCTGGCCAGCGGGATTTTGCTTCTGCGAAAAGTTTTTCCATTGAGCGAAGCTCATCAGCGGCGATCGGCTGACGTGGGAGTTTCCGCCCGTGCATTCCGAGTTTCCACTGACCGCTTCGATGACGCGTGAATGAGTTTAAGTGAATTTGCTCAATCGTCTCTTGCCTTCATCAGATGATTTCTGAGGGGCGTGGCTTCCTCACCTCATTTGAGAAGCAGTGAAATCCCATCACGGGCTAAGATCAATTCGTTTTCTCACGCATCAGTGCAACTGGAAGGTTCTCGCTGCTCCCTGTTCCGACGATAGCCCTTTGAAATCCATTTTAGGCGCTCATGATTGTGAAAACAGAAAAGATTTATTGTCGTCGCCATTCGCAACAATTGTTTTTCGACTCCTTTTATGCGTCGCTTTCGTGGCCTTAGGGATTCTGATTTATGAGTGGCGAAAGGTGATCGCAATGGAGGCGGTCTCCTCTGAGGGTCCGAACGCCCTCCATTCTTACGAGATTGTTCGCATTTGATTACGTGATGAGTGGATCGCATGCAAGGTTATCGAGACGTGCACGCGTGTGATAACTTCGTCCGTTTGGGGCGGAAGTAAACGTTGAGTGCTGCAGCGATTGCAAGTCGGCCAACGGCGCGGTGCCGCGATGCCACGAGAATGGACTGAATGAGTTCCTCTCCAACAAGCGACTCGCCTGTTAAACTCCGATCTTTTAAGAGAGCTTTTCCTCTTTTGTTCGCGTTTGCACAATTTATGTATTTTCGAAAAAGAAATCACCAGGAAACACAGCGTCTAGATACTCAGACCTCTCGCAACGCTAATTAAAGAAACGATGATTCGTTTGTCTTTGCCTGTCAACGGTTCCCATTTGCGGGTTTTTAATTAAACTGAAGTGTCGCCACCTTGGCCCTCCTTTTCATGGTTGCGTTATGTCACCCCGGGGAAATAGTCGGAAAGGTCGCTTCTCACGCCTCACGTCTTTACAGGTAAATCACCCTCGCCACCCTCCCTGTCGTCGCACAATGACTTCCTCATCTGTTTGGCTTCGCGTCTTCGTCGTAGTCCTCGTTATCGTTCTGGCGTACGTGTCTGCGACTGAAACCGAAGCGCCCGAGAAGCGCGCAGCGTACTTGTCGCGGTACGGTAGAGCTGTTCTCTCCCGCTACGGTAAGAGGGCAGACCCTCACTTCGACGTGGACACCTTCTTAGGAGGTTCGCAAACGGGTGAGGCGACGAGAAAACAAAATATTCAAGTTAATTTACTCATCATTACAGATGAATGGTTGTTGTGCCGCAAAGCGATCGGAGGTTTGATGCGTTGTAGTCCGATGCCGTAGAGGAATCCGTTCTCCTCCTGACTCCGTCAATCCCCACAACCCAGCGCCGCGATCTTGTTAGGCCGTTGACTTCATATACGACTTAGAACGGCAAAAATACATTTTGGTTCCCCGATTTATTATCAACATGACTCCCTTCATTCCACTTGTTTATGCAAAAGAACGGATAAATACTCGTCATTTAGAGCTTTGCGAAACACGTTCACTCAATCGGACCGGAATTAAAACAAACAGCGAAGGCGGAATTCGAAGAAGTCGCATGAAAAGAATTTTTGATTTAAACTCAGTGTTTGTTGGTGGACTCAAAAGAATACACAATTCGCCACTAGAATTACCGCGTACCATCAGATTCCATTGTTTTAAGTTCTTTTCGTCGCGGCAATCCAGAGGGACCGCGTTGGATGCAATGCTCCAACAAGGACAAACCTACCGTATACACAACTCTCGCAGCGACTACCCTTAGCACTTCGATCTCCAACTGATTAAAGTACGACTATTTCTGTAGCAATTTTTTCAGTTTGTTTGGGCTGAGTATTTTTCAGTTAACCATTGTAAATTGCACCGATGGGCTTCTTGCAATCCTTGGACATTTGTAATTTCAAATCATACAAAGGGGAACACTCGTTTGGTCCATTTGATGCCACCAAAATTTTGTCGATTTTGGGACAGAACGGAGAAGGTTTGTATACTTGTTTTCTTTTAATACTTGAATGCGAATGTTTTAGGAAAATCTAATTTCACAGACGCGATAGCATTTGTGTTTGGTGATAGGAGCGGAAGTCTTCGAGCACGGCATTTAAGGGTATACGGTTGTCTTTGAATTCTTCCATAACCCGAATTTTAGGATCTGTGTTTCGGAGGCATTGCAAAAGATGTGAAAATTCCTTCAAAGTGCTACGTTTCTGCCACATGTTGGATTGACAGCGACAACATGATTGTTTTCAAGCGCGAGATCGTATCGGAAGGACGAAGTTGTAATTTCCGAATCAATGGTGTTATTGTTACCCACAAAGAATATGTTGCACGTTTATGCGAACGTGGCATAGATGGGGTTGCTCAGAATTTTATAATTCAGCAAGGTGCCGTAGATAAGATGGGAATTATGAATAGTGTGCAACGGACAGAATATCTCGAAAAGATCTCCAAGTACGTTTTTTGTTTCAGTTTCTTTCATCCTTTTCTTAATTATTAGGTCAATGGAATTTAAGAAGGAGTACGATGACCTGTTGAAGAAAAGAGAAGAGAAACAATCAAAACAGTCCGACATTTCCTCGAAGCACGCAGCTGCAAGGAAAGATCTTCTACGATATAAGGCTGAACTTAGGTCACGAGAGCAATATGAAAAGGAAAAACAAAAAACGGTATGTGTAAATGTCTTAGCCTCGCCGGCTCTTTCATTTCCTTGTTGCCAATTAATAATAAAAAGAGACAATGTGTACGATAAATGTTAGAGGGCAATACTAAAGGACTCCTTACAGGGATTGAAGGCTCTTAACATATTTACTATGGAGCTGCAAGATCTACTCAGACAGATCGGAGAATGTGACAAATTATTGGAAACTATACGTGATGAGGAACAGCGCTATAAAGATCAGATGTTAGCGTTTTCTGATAAGAATGCTTTTACCGAGAATTGTCATGATCATTTTCTGAATCGGATAAACAAGAACATTGCTGAAAAGGTAAGATGAAGGCTGTCTCTTGTAACAAAGGTTTAAAAAATCAGACTGAAATGAGAGCCGCGTTGTATGACCGACATGCTACGTTTGTCATCGAAAACCGCATGCGCCAAGAACGACTGGATGTGCTTCGTCAAAAAATTTGCAGTTTTGAACAGAAGAAGGCAAATCTAGCGGAATCTAAGAATGCCTTAGAAAGCATTATTCGAAATCTTAGTTCTGAAAAGGTGGAGCTAGCCAATTTAGAGAAGTCTTTTACGTTTACTCCAGACCAAGTATATTAATTGCTTTTTATCAAATTTATGAAACGATATCTCAGATAGCGAAGTATGAGCGAATTCAGTCGCTGATGACATCTAATGCCACTGGTATTGAAATTCAGCAAATGGAAACCGATCGAGCGTTCATGGATCAAACAGTTGAAAGATCAGGCAATGGAGTTCTTGCTTTGAAGAACACATTGAAGGATTTCGATAAACGACTGGAAGATATGAATCACAGCAAACGCGAAAAGACTAGTCTAGCTGTTGCACTAAAAAGTGAATTGAATGCTGCATTAGAGAAGCAGAATGAAAACGACAGTCAGGTGAGTTCAGTTCTGATACGCATGAATGCAATATTATTTTAATTATAGCGTGAAGCGGCTGGACGGCGAAAAGAGCACTTAGATACGTTGGGTATTTTATATCGCGATGACCAGTGTCAGAGAGCGTCGGAAACCGATTTTGCATTGTACCAACGTCATAAGGAAACAGTTAAAATACTGAAAAGCAAATTTGGCTCAAAACGCGTTTTGGGTAGACTCTACGAGCTTGTTAACCCATCTGACTTAACCTATTCACAGGCAATTGATGCGGTAAATTTTTTGGTGTGATTTTCTTTTTGAAAGTATCATCTAGGCGTTAGGCGATCAACTGAATTGGATTGTAGTATCCGGTCCGCATATGGTTCGCGAATGTTCGTCGTTCCTGTATGAGCAAGACATGTCTCCGGAAGTTTTTGTTGCTTTAACCAGATTCAAGATAACTTCTCAAAAATCGCTATATGCTTCTGACGAAAATAATTATCATACTATAGGTTCATTCTTCGAACTCAAAGAGGTGTGAGATATGTTTGCTGCTAATTAATTACAGTTCGATTTTAGCGATTTTACCCTTTGTTTTCTTACATTAGTGAGGGTGTTGCAGTGTGCGAATCGGCAGACGAAGCGCAATTGTTGATGCACTCAGAAGTGGAACTGAGAAAGGCTGTTTCAGTTGATGGTTACATGTTTTGCAAATTCACTGTCTCAACGTTCTCCAGATCATTGAAGTCTCCTGCGCTAATCAAATGGATGAAAGGTGGTGATGAAAGGTATGACGGTATATTTGTACTAATGATTTGTAATCATTGACATTAAGAGAGATTTTTCCTTCCCGAAACGAATGGATGGCTAAGGTGAAAAAAGTGGACGAAGAACTTCAGGACTGCACTGTGGAAGATCTTCGAATAGCCGCTATTGTCGAAAATTTGAAATTCGAACACCAGGCCCTGGCAAGAGAAATTAATGACATAAACAGTGCGGAAAATATGCTCCATAATCAAATTGTATCTCTCAACACGCAGATCAGTGATGCAGAGGTAAAGCTGTAAATTGTGGGTGATTTAATTTCGTTCATCTCTGATTTTAGAACGACCATGCGGGTCTTCAGCGGCAATGTTATGAGAAAGACAAATTGATTGATACATTACGGAAACAACAGGAAAGGTCTTCAAACGACTTGTACGGAGAACTTTGTAACGAAATGAAGATTTCACACATCGATGTTTTTGAATCGATGCATAAACAATTGAACGATCTGAAAGCAGGTGTTGAAAAACGCTGCATTGAAATTCAGACGCTTCAAAGCTCAATAGCATTTTTAGAGAAAGAGACACACCAAGGTATATATAGTTTAATCTGCTGTACCCACCAAATGCGTTTCAAGGGTCGCGCGATATTGGAACTAATCAAGAGATTTGTGAGCATCTTAAACTCGAAATAATACGATACAACGTGTTGATCAAAACGGATAAAGAAAAGCTCAGTCGATTGGACGCATGTATAGCCGCGTTCAAGGGAGAATTAGATTTAATAGTGCGTGAATCGAACAGTTTGCATTCTGCACTGCGGAAACAAAATATTCTTTCTCGACAATCTATGGAGAAGAATTTGACCGATATTGTGAAGCGCACTAAGCAAACGATTCGCTTAAAAGATCGTCTTCTCGAAGCAAAAACGAAGACTCAGGAAAAAATATCTGAAACGGAGCAGAATCTTAAGTGCTCCTTAAATAAGCTGCAAAAACTGAAAGTCCCTGATTCCGATTGTCGTGCTGAGTAAGTTTCTTATAGTATACATGGTAATACTGTTCTGTTCCAGATTAGTTGCTACTCAAAACGTGATAGAACACCTAAATAAGCAGTTGAAAACTATCAAAACGGATATTAGGAAGCTAGATGACGAATTCATTAATGTGCGCGACAAAAGAAAAGTTCGATTTGAGGAATTTTTTAATCACGTAAATGAAAACGTTCTTGAGTTATATCGGGTTAGTTCTGTACGGCTTCTCTTTCAACATTTTCGGATTCAGATTGTGACTGCTGATGAATCCGCATATGCTCAGCTTACACTTGAAGATGTCAACGAACCGTTTGCAGCCGGTGTTCAGTACGCGTGTATTCTTCCAAGCAAAACAGCAACGATGTTTGAGATGATGAGTTCCGGCGAACAAACACTTGCCGCTCTTGCTCTTTCTTTGGCTATTCACGCTACGCTGAAAACCCCATTACTTGTACTCGATGAAGTCGATGCAGCTCTTGACATGCATAACACAGATCGGGTTTGTATTTGACGGATTTCAGAAAGTAGTAAGTTGTATGTTTAGGTTTTTTCATTTCTTCGCTCAGCTGTCCAAGATGGTGTCCAAGTAGCAGTAATTTCCCATCGTTATGAGTTTTTGTACAGAGCAGAACATGTTATTGGCTTGTACATGAACAACGAAGTTGAAGAAGAGAGCGACGGAGTTCGCCGAAGTACGAAAGCTCTTTCATTTGACGCAACGATTTTTGAGGATACGGATGTACGCGCAGTTGCTTCGGAGTCAAGCCGTAGGCAGCAAAACGCAGATTGGTCTCAGATTAACTTTAGCCGTGAAAATAGTATGGTTGCAAGCACAATGGAATAAGCTTCATTCACTTGAAAAACACCGAACATGAATGGTTGTTATTGTTATGTATTGTTAAATAGTTTTATTTTATACTTTAATTTCATTTGTAATGTAGCACTGTTGTTAGACTTAGACATTCCGCGTTGTTTCGGATAGTCCTTCGTTCTTTGGTCGGTTTAAGTGTATCTGGGCATGGCGCGGGCTTCCGCCAGAGTCCTATCGATTTTTTCCAGAAAGCGATCACGCGGTCTAGTTGTTAATTGCACGAAGTTTGATCCCACAATCCTCGAGTCTTGCCGATGCACGTAGGGGTGACTTTGATACATAAATGGAGACAACGGCGCACTGAACGTTTTCTCTAATATAATTGTCTTGTCATGCGACTCCTACCTATCAAACTGCTTATAATCGACCAACATCTGCGTGTTGTTCTTCTTCCAGTCATCTTCCGCTTTCTCTCGATACGATGAGTATCCTCCGTAGTTGGAGTAACGGTCCGTTGACGAGCCGACTAACTGCGAAGGACGGGGTTCCATATTGTGGCTCCGCGAGAACCACTCACTTGACTGCTTTGGGGTATAGACTGGAAACTGGTTGTAAATTCGACGATCGTATGGAGAACTAAGGCCCAACTCTCCATACAAGCCTTCGAGCGGTGAGTGGTACATGTCGACGTCAACTGAAAAAAACACGGAAACTCATCGGACGCACAAGCAATGTACTCACTTGACTCATCGAGAGCGTGTTTACCGAGGTGCTCTTCCATTTTGAGCATATTTGTAGCGCTGATCTTCTGTTCTCCGGGCACTTTTGCTCCCGGGCGGAAGATGTTTTTAACGTAGTTCTCGAACCCTTGAGTTGCCGGACCTCCAATGTACTGCGGTTCCTTCGGCCGCTTTAGATCGTCCCGATCCCCCAGCTGAACGTCTCCGGGAGGCTTCCGCTCGTCCCATCCCAGATATTCCGACATATGAGATTTGCCTCTACAAAAGCCAGTTGAATTGCGGAATTCTGAACGGAGAACACGCGAACTCTGTTAAAGTAAAATACTTCCACTCAGCAACCGACAACGTAGTCTACTGTAGTTACTAGGAAACCCACCGCATGGCGGTCGTCAAATGCGCAAGCTGTGGAGTGGCAAGCAGGAGATTCTTAAATAGATCGCGATGACGAACTAGCAGATTGCTAAAGTGAGTGAAGTGCTTTCCAGCGAATATCTAAGCAAGCGGCACTCCGCCGAAAGTTTGGTGTAACATTACGGCGCGAGAGGAGTTTGAAAGGCCATTGCCCACGATAAGAGTCACGGCTGAGGACAAAAACATTTTGTTCGGAGCGGCGATGCAAACTGACACGCCGGCTGGGAAGGTATAAACATATCGACGAGGCTTCGTTTGAGGGCGTTCGGAAGTAGCTAACATTGAACAGATGGGTAGGTATTTATACCACTTTTCACGTTCATGTTTGTGCAATCACAGTGAAAGAATGGAACTATGGATGAGGATAATAACCGCGACACTGGAAGATTGCACTTGTTGTCTCAATGCGCATAGGCCATTTACGAAGTGACAATTTTCAAGTATCCAACTTGATCATTGATACATACTGTAATCTGTAAATTGGATACATGATCGTCTTTTCGAGCCCACACACGTCGATTTCGAGAATTTATCGGTGAACATCTTCTGTCGTAGATTTGAATTCACCTTTTCATTGGGAAGATGGATGGCAGCGTTCTGTATTTAGACGCTTTGTTCCATGAATTTTGCATTGAGAGTCCACGTGAAAAGGAAAAAATTGCGAAGAGTGAGAAGCGTGCGTTGCGCTACCAAAAAGTCGTCTTGCGTCGGAAAGTGAATCGCGTGGAGGAGCACCGCAGGCGGCGTGTACGCCAGAAGGAAAATGCTCGGAAGGGAATGGATGCGGCGAAGGATGTAATCAACATGAGAGAGCTTTTGGTATGGAATTTAGGTTAGTTAAGGCACGGACTGTAGCTGAAAACGTTGTTTAGATTTGCATTGACTTGGGATTCTCGTCAGAGATGAATGCGAAGGAACGTGGTAAGCTCATCAGGCAGGTGAGTTTCTGCTGGATTTTTACTGTTAGTGTACGTACTTTGTGTATTCATCAGATAGGAAGAGTTTGGGGACTGCAGAAGCGATATCCGGGTTTGTCAACAACTCTCGTCAAAATGGATGAAGCATTCCGAGCAGAGGGATCACGAATTGTGACCGGATTCGACCAATTCACGTGGAACACAACGTCAGATTCCATTGAAGATTTGGAGACGACTTATTCTATTGTTTATCTCAGTCCGGACGCGGAGATGGAGCCACTGATTGACATCGACGAGAATACGATGTACGTTATAGGAGGTTTAGTTGATGAATCAGGAAAGGGTTCAATAAGTCGCGACAAAGCAGGTGGGTTTTCTTGTTGAGAGATTTGACGAAATTTCTTTCTGAATTCAGAATCTATTGGCGTGAAATGTCGCCGTTTGCCGATTCAAGAATATATGGAGAAAACGTCCTCTGGAACATTCAATGTGATGCTTACGATCAATCAGGTTGCGGAAACTCTATGCCGCTTCTCTTTTTCCGGTGATTGGGTGGATGCGTTAGGCACAGTCGTTCCAGCAAGAACGGGTTATGTCGTTAGAAAAGTCGAATAAATTTTTTGTGGACGCCACATTTTTTGCTGTACTCGTTTTCATGCTCGATGGTGCTTATGTAAATATCTTCAATATTTTGAGTGAGTTGTTGTGATTGGAATCAACTTTCAGAATGTCTGATGATTTCTTCGGGATCAGTTATTTGAGTGAAGCCAATCGCAACTTCGCTTCGGAGGCGGAAAGTAAGAATGAAGCGAATAAGCCCCAATCAGGAACCGAATATATCGATTCTGTATTTTTTCCGGAATTGAAATCGGATTCCAGTAGTAACGATCCAGCTCCCGATGCTTCAGCTCCTAATTTGTTCGAAGAACAGTACTTTTCTGGTGTCAGGTATTCGGCTTTCTCATTTTTTTAGCTAACAAGATAATTTAGCCAGTCGCCAAATCGTGCAGTATCGGACCATTTATTGAAATCTCCGATGAATTCAACGCGAAACCAACCTGAAATCGATATTCGACAGCGGGTAATTACAAAGGACAAAGATGAAGATTTTACGAATGCAGATCAAATTGACGACAAGAAAAATGGTATCCAGTCACTAAAGGAATTGATCGATCCCGTGTGGACATTCACTGACGATGCGCTATTGGATATGATGACAGAACGAGTGATTTATGAGGATGGTTAGTTGACTTGGTTGTGATATTGTAAATGCGATTTATTCAGAATCTGTTGTTGCGTTCGACAAACCTTATCAAATGGCTTACTCGGGAGCTAAGAAAAGTCAAGCTCAGCTGGACCGGTTGCTTCGCAGATTAACAGAGCGCATAACACCAGATAGCAAACACTTATACGTGGTTCGCTCACTTGATAAGTACTGCACAGGAATTGTGCTTTTTGCGAAGAACCTCGAACGTCAAGCGCAACTACGCGAGGCTTATGAGGCTGGTAGTGTGGAACAACGTTATCGCTGCATTGTGAGCGGAATCCCGTCGGAAGACAAGGCAACTATTTCCATTCCACTGGTCAAACTGTTGAAAGGGAAGGACATGCACTTGGAACCCGCTCTGAATCCGAAGACTGCGTTAGACGTACAAAACGTGACTACACAGTACGATGTGATTAATTCTAATGCAACGAATTGTGCACTGATAGGAGCAACTGTTTCTAAAGGTAAACGGTCATCGTACTTTTTTGCTTCATGCTATTGTTCAGATATTTCTCATCAAGTCAGAGCGCATTTGGCGTATGGTACTGGATGTGCGATCATCGGGGATAGAAAGTACAATCTTAAATGCCGAAATGAACCGGTAAAAGTTAGTCCGCTGGCTTCGGCGAAACTGGATCTGCGCCCGAGCGATTACCACCGTCTTCCTATGTTCATGCATCTCAATCAGCTGCTGATTCCTCGAAGCGGTCCCGGTTCTAAATTCATCTCGATCCGTGCTCCTATTCCGCATTTCTTCCATTACACCTTAAGAAAACTGGCACTGCTAAAGAAATGATTTGTTGTTCGAAATTAGTTGTTGAATGTTGTATCGGATTGAGAGGAATAGTTTATATTACGTTGAAAAATATACTTAAATTAAAATAGAATTTGTCCTATTTACAAGAGTTTTTATTGTAGTTTGTTTTGCTTCTTCTGTATGAATGCAGCGACGAGCTTGTACGGTCGCATCTCGAACTCGTGGTATTGTGACTGGTCGATCGTCACTTGATCGCCATCAAAACGGTTCAGGAGAGCCACACAGACGATCGCAGCTGTAATTTAATGTACGATAAGAATACCTTTAATCGTTTTGTACCTTTCACACCTGCGCGATGCGTCATCGCTGCGAAGCAGGAACTCTCCATCTCAAAGTTCCGGACATTGTAGTCATCGTGGAGTCTGCGGAGAAACGCGAATTTGTCATCTGCGGAGTACTCACAGAAGGCGCCATCGAGGCGCATCTGACCTAAAGTGGAGTTAAAGACGTCGTTCTCTTTACCACTCACCCTCGTAGAAATCGTCGGCGCAGAGAGTGACGCCGGAATCGGCGGGGATTCCGAGTTCTTCAGCAACTCTTTTCAGCTCATCTTTCAGCTTCCTGTCCAACTTTGCCGGACGATCGACCTGAACATTTTGTTCAGAACAAATGCCCAGAATTCTTACTCGTTACCCGCCGACCCATAATGAATTGCACATGATTCGGCTCGAGCGCCCCATTGATCGCCCCGCTCGAAATGACTACGGTACCCGGGGCCACACCAATGCCTCCGCTCGTTCCGATGCGTACGAAGGCAACGTCAGACGCGCCGGCGTAGTGCAGAAGCTTGATCACCTCAACCAGCATGATGCTAAGAGAGGGGGCGCCCATTCCATGCTGAAAACAAAAGTTCGGTTCACTTAACTTTGCTCGTCAAATTCGCTTCACTTACGTTCACCCAGATGACGGGACCCGTCTTGTACATGCAGAAGCGATCCGATTTGCTCAGATTCTCAGAGAGCGGGAGCTTCGCCTCTGCTGAAAAGAGCTTCGCGTACATCTCCAACCTTGATGCGCTTCCTCCGGTGCATACGAACTGAAAAGAAGCTGTACTCGTAACTGTACATAACAATCGTTTGGATATTTGATCATAAGACGCGCGCTGCAAAGTTGTGCGAAATCGGCAGATCAAAGAGTCATCTCGTGCGCCTTCAGAATGATTAATGCCTCTACAACAACGCCGATTGTATCACATTCTGTAGTCTTTCAAGGCCGCTGCGTCATTTTCTTTCGAGCGACATATTGTGAAGCGCAAAGAAAAGAAACCGAACATCGTGGCGCGAGAAATCACAAATCTGAACACAACTTTTGTGAATGAATCAAGTTTCATCGTTTTTCGTTATTTTAAAGTGGAAACAGACGGAGGACTTACCTTGACATCGCCAAAGACGGCCGGAATGTCGGTAGTAGTGCGGGTGATTCCAAAATGGTAAAGGTGGTCGTCAGAGTTGTCCTCCAGGTGCGGATTGTACGTGTGGACGAGTCCGTTGACGCCATTGGAAGCCATCGCAAATTCTGTTCTGAAACACAACGCAGTCGTTAAAACGCAAATTAACCGATTACACTTCAGCTCCAAAACGGAATCTTATAAAAGAAACCAAGGGGAGGCGGGTCGATATGCGGTGGGCGGAGTCATGAGCGAGATGCGATAAGCGAACGAACACAAACACAGTCGGCAGCGTCAAACAATAAATATTACATCAGTTTCGCCAAGTTTCGCGATCGAACGATAACGAAGCACGTGACCGAAACAGGAAAACGTTTCTTCGAATTTGAAAACAACTTCTTTATATATGTGACAACGACGTCTCTACCGTATTCCAGCACTTCACAGACCAAAAATCTTTGCATCGACGTGATAATAAACGAAAGTGTTCGGACGTCTGACTTGCGAGCATGCGGGACACAAAACGTATGGCCCAGGACAAGGGCAGTGCGTATTGATTCTCTCTTGAGGGCGTTGCAAATGACGTCACAAGGACATTCTGTCTTTGGCACTCGTGCGGAACGAATGGAATTCGCGCACGTCTCTTGAATGCGGCTGTGAAGGCCAAGTTTACCGACCGCATTAAAAACCTTCTTATCCCGCTTGCAGCGAGTCACCGAGAGACATCGTACGCCTGAATATCAACTGATCGCTATCCAACGCGACTGGCAACGATTGTGAAAAGATCTCTTCGCTTTCAGCGAGCTCGTGTGGAGACCGAAAGCCACGTGGATTTGACAAAAGCCACGACGAATCGACCTTGCGTTCTCCGCTTAAATGCCGACGGAGGTGACTAAGCAAACATGCTCGCGCCTTTCGGTTTCAGATGAGCGCACATGAGAGTGTCGTAGAGTGTTTTGGATTGTTGCTACTGTAATGAATACGTGAAGGCATACGGTCTTCGCAGCTTTTTACCAACGCTCGTAATGATTCATCTCTTTAACACGACAATGGGATATAATCGAAGCTACGAAGGTCACATTAAAGTGTTCAAAAGACATTAACGGGTTGTCGTAAAGTCTACATCATTTATCGCAAATCAGAAAAACACCTTAAGCACTTTAACTACAGAAAAAAACTCTTCGTTGCGTCATCCTCCGCCATCGAACAAACCCGCGGTTCCTCGTCGAAGTGTTCTTTGATGTCCCAAAAGAAAACAGAGATCTCCGGTTGCCCAATATGTATGACACGCCCACTTGGGTGGTCGCACTCGAACCACAATCACTCCCTTGACTTCAGGAAAAAAAGAATTGTGAACGACAACGTTAATCGTTCTATGAAGAAGACACGTTCAAAAAGTAAATTGTGCTGGATTTTGGAGCATTTCGCGAGAGAATTTACCACAGTTAAAACTGTCAGCCAAAAAACGCTCACGCACAAAATTGGAAATATTTCCTTAAGAGCTTCAGTCCATTCAACATAGGCATAAGATGCGGTGTAATTTCTGGAAAAAAGTTGATAGAGAACCAAGAAGTGGCTGGACAGCCAAGCGCGCTTCCCTTGTAGTATGCGCGAACTTGATGGTTTTCCCCTTATAGAAAAGGTCATTTCGTGACCTTCACGATGAAATTAATATTCGCGGCTAATGTTCACCCGTGCCGGTGTTGCACGTGAGCCGATTTTGGAGCGTTTTTTTTAACAAAATCTTTTTGTATTCGAATCCTTCGCGCGCATACATTTTCGCGCCCATGTTGTTACGTCATAAAGCAGATGATTCAGGACACTGTTGTGTTGTACGTACGATTTTCCCGCCACTGTTTTCGCGCCCAACAAGGCCCGCCTCGTAATTGAGCTTATATAAGTACGGATTACGGACCGGGACGGCCCATCATTGGGTTTCAGTGGATGTGGACGGAAGAATCGTGAACGGTCGAGCTTTATCGCTTCTATTTGATTTAATGGTCGTTTCAGGACCAACGAATCCATAGTGCGCGCGAGAGAAGCGAATTCAATTTTCGTTTCAAAATCAGTGGCGAGCCGTTGTTTCCCCTCCACATTTTTGATCGCTTCTTGATACTGTTAAATTCATTCCTAGCTATAAAATCATTCAATTCAGATCTGACATGTCTTCCAAAATGCGCCGGACTACCAGCATCTACGTCGAGAAGCGAGATGGGCGTCAGGAAACGGTCCACCTCGATAAGATCACTTCGAGAATTGCGAAGCTCTGCTACGGCCTCGACATGCAGTACGTGGAACCGGTAGGAATCGCAAATGGCGTTGCGTGATATTAAATTACTTGGTTTAGCTCGAAATCACGATGAAAGTAGTACAAGGTCTGTACAAGGGTGTTTCTACAGTTGCACTTGATAATCTCGCTGCCGAAACAGCTGCAGCCATGACGACAAAGCATCCCGACTACGCCATCCTAGCAGCTAGAATCGCCGTATCGAACTTGCACAAGCAGACAAAGAAGGCGTTCTCCGATGTGATGACCGATCTGTACGAACACAAACGGGTGACTGGAGAACATGCACCTATGATCGCGAAGGAAATTCACGACATTATCATGGCAAATGCAGAGGTTCGTTGCACCGGAGATGTGTATACAACTAATTGCTCGAATTTAGAAATTGAATTCAGCTATTGTCTACGATCGCGATTTTTCATACACGTATTTCGGTTTCAAAACGTTGGAGCGCTCTTACTTGTTGAAAATCAACCAAAAAGTTGTTGAGCGTCCACAGCACTTGCTGATGCGAGTCGCTGTGGGTATCCACAAAGATTCAATTGAAGCTGCTATTGAAACTTACAACCTAATGTCCGATCGCTGGTTTACACACGCATCGCCTACGCTTTTCAATGCCGGAACTTGCAAACCACAAATGAGCTCTTGCTTCCTACTCACAATGCATGACGACTCCATCGATGGAATTTTCACAACCCTCAGACAATGTGCTCTTATCTCAAAGTCCGCCGGAGGTATTGGTTTGAATGCACATTGTATTCGGGCATCTGGAACGATGATTGCTGGTACGAATGGAACTTCAAATGGTCTTATTCCCATGCTTCGGGTATACAACAATACTGCGCGATATGTGGACCAGGGTGGAAATAAGGTAGACTTTTTTGTTTCGGTCTACTGTAAACTTTCCTTTAGCGTCCTGGTGCTTTTGCGATTTACGTCGAACCTTGGCATGCAGATATCTTCGAGTTTCTGAGACTGAAGAAGAATACCGGCTCAGAAGAAGAACGTGCTCGAGATCTTTTTTACGCTTTGTGGATTCCTGATTTGTTTATGGAACGAGTAAAGGAAGACAAAGAGTGGTCTCTTATGTGCCCTCACAAGTGCCCAGGTCTCCCTGATTGTTATGGAGAGGAGTTCGAAAAACTCTACATTAAGTAAGTATTTCTGTTACGAATGGATTTGATTTGAACATCCATGGTTAGGTATGAAGAAGAGGGTCGCTACAAGAAGCGCGTGAAGGCTCGCGCTCTTTGGGAAGAGATTGTTACTTCGCAGATCGAAACCGGAACTCCTTACATGCTTTACAAAGATGCATGCAATCGAAAGTCTAACCAGAAGAATTTGGGAACGATCAAGTGCTCAAATCTGTGCACCGAAATAGTGCAGTACTCGTCCCCAGATGAAGTCGCTGTTTGCAATCTGGCCTCCGTCGCTTTGAACAGATTTGTGAAGGATGACAAGACCTTCGACTATGAAAAGCTTCACGAGATTACCAAGGTCATCACACGCAATTTGAACAAAATAATTGACTGCAACTACTATCCTATACCGGAAGCTGAAACCTCTAACAAGCGTCATCGCCCAATAGGAATCGGAGTTCAGGGTTTGGCTGATGCCTTCATGCTAATGCGCCACCCGTTCACCAGCCCTCAGGCTCGAGATGTGAACAAGCGAATCTTTGAAACAATTTACTACGCAGCTCTGGAAGCGTCATGCGAACTTGCTGAGAAATATGGTCCTTACGAAACCTATGAGGGGTCTCCAGTGAGCCAAGGAATTCTGCAGTATGAAATGTGGCAAACAGAAGACGGCAAACCAGTCGTCCCTACAGATCAGTGTGACTGGGCATCTCTCAAAGAGAAAATCGCGAAGCACGGGGTACGCAACAGTCTGCTTCTTGCCCCGATGCCGACCGCATCAACCGCTCAAATCCTTGGAAACAATGAATCCATCGAGCCGTACACGTCCAACATTTACAGTCGACGCGTGCTGTCTGGAGACTTCCAAATCGTTAACCCTCATCTCCTCAAGGTAAAGGTTAAGAACTGCCGCATTATCTAACTGTGGGAATTCTTGGCAAGAATTCGATAAATGTCAATCAACTGTTATTTTTAAGGACCTGGTCGAACTGAATCTGTGGGATGACAGTCTGAAGAACAGAATTATTTCTCAGAGTGGATCAATCCAAGGAATCGCGGAAATTCCAAAGGAGCTGCAGGATCTTTACAAGACCGTGTGGGAAATTTCTCAGAAGGATATAATTGAAATGGCCGCCGACCGTGGTGCTTTCATTGATCAATCGCAGTCTCTCAATATTCATATGGCGAAGCCAAGCTACGCAGTGTGTACCTCGATGCATTTCAAAGGATGGAAACTTGTAAGTCTGTGATATGTGTTGTGAAAACTAATTATGCTTGCTCCAGGGACTGAAAACCGGCATGTACTATTTGCGTACCAAACCGGCGGTCGGTGCTGTCCAATTCACTGTTGACAAGACCGCATTGCGTGAGTCCAATCGCACCTCCATAACTGGAACGCCCAAGAACGAGAATCAGAGTTCCACCGGTGTCAACTGCGCCTTAGATAACGAAGAAGGATGTCTTATGTGCAGTGGTTAAACGTTATTATATCTCTGTAACATTTTTGCTGTAAGCATGTCTGTCCTTATAAAGGAATTTTACGAATTTGAGCTCCAGAGCTAATTCCGTATCAACGCTTCGTGCTAAATATCTTGAATCCCATCGACAATGACAATCTTTTGATTGATTAACTGACTTTTATGACAGGAATATTTTCGTCGTGAGACCGCGTGTATGCATTTATAATGCACACGAACTGGTTATTCGAGAATATTTTCAATGTTTGGCATGAGCGTCTGGCTCTACAGTTTTGGTCAATGTGTTTGATTTAACTGATTTGTTTTCAGAATCTAAGATGGAGAACGTTCTCGCAGAGCAGTTGATGAAGGCGGCCACTATGGTTGAGGAGCGCCTTGATCAGGAGATTCAGGAAATGCAGAACCTGGATGAAGATGGTATCGAAGTTCTTCGTCGTAAGCGACTCGATGAGATGAAACAGAAGCAAGCCAAACGACAGGTTTGTCAATCAAAGCGACTCTCGACAAAGATCTATTTTAGGAAATGCTAGTCAATGGACATGGAAAATATGAAGAGCTTCCCGACGAACGCTCCTTTTTTGAAGCTACTAAAAAGTCCGATCGTGTCATTTGCCACTTTTATCAAGAATCGGAAACGCGTTGCAAGGTGGTGCATAAACACCTGCAGAAGCTTGCCGCTAAGTATTTATCTACGAGGTTTATTTACGTTAACGCGGACAAAGTAAACATTTAAAGTCTCTATTATATAAACTGTACGCTGTTTCAGTTTGAATTCTTGATTAAGCGCTTGAACATTCGCATTATCCCCACTATCGGCGTTATAATCAATCAAAAAACCTCGGACTACATTCGCGTCTTTGAAGAACTGGGGAAATCTGATGATTTCAAAACCGAATTATTGGAGGCACGTCTTGGAAAATCTGGTGCTATTGATTACGAAGGTGTGAATCCGATCACCGGTATGCGCGGAGGAAATTTGAAGAAAGGAGCTGCTGCTGGTGTTAGAAAAATAATCAGAGGTCCAGCAAAGGAATACAATGACGATTCTGACGCTAGCGATGATTGGTGATATTATTACGGAATGTTTTGTTCCGTTCCATCTTGATCCTCATAATTTGCTTTTGTTAACGTATTTGTTGAGCTTGACGACGCTTCGCGGTTAAATTAAATTTTAATGACGTTCGTCTACTTATCGTTGATGCGTTCCAATATTGTTAAGCGTGGCGTGCATGTGACGATGAATAATCTTGTGCACATCACCGAGGGAAAAACTGCGATCAACCTAATGCGCAAATCCGGTTGCGATGCGTTTTTGACTTCGGAAGAATGCATTTTTTTAATGGAATGCACATAATTGTTTATTCTGAGCAGAACTTTATTTGCCCAATTTTCTAATCATCGCAACCATTCCAACAAAAAAAACTTTGCAGATGGCATCTCTAGTCATAAAAAATTGGAGTGCGCTTCATCCAGTCAACATTCGAGACGTGGATTTGTACTCTGATTTGGATCTTCCAGTTCGTGATGGAATTTTGTTCGCGGCTTGCGAATTCGGAGGTCCAATAGGTAATTGGAAATCTTTATTTACCACTTCGCGAAGTGAAATTTAGCGATTGCTCTGCCGCGGATAAACTCGAACGACGATAAATGGGATATCGCCATAATGACGTCGAGTGGAATTCCCTTGCATAAAGAGCCGATTGAGGCCTACAATGTGATGACCATTTCGTGGACAAAGGATCACAGAGTAACTTGATTACAGCAATGCTTGAAACCAGCGAAAATTTAGCTTGTCGTCCTTGAAAGACACACGCGTGTGAACGTCTACACTCCAACCGGTGTGAAGATGGAAAGTTACTTGATGTGTCGGGTAATTTCTCGAATTCACTTTCCTAAAACTTGAATAATGAATAATTGCAGCGGGATCGAGCAGCTGGTGCATTGCAATGGAAACTTTTCACAAACACGGAAGGGAAAGTCGTGCAATCGGGACTAGCGGTTCTAACCGAATCAAAGCAAATTGTTGTGGCCAACTCTCTGTACAACAAAATTTCCTGGAGTTTTATTGACTCCCACAGTTAGTTGCAAGGAAATTAAACCACTTTATCAAACATTACTTCAGATAAGGACAGCGTGATCACTGCGTGGACAGTGTTTTGCAAAATCGCAAGTCCGCCAACAGTGATTATGGCCGTGAACGGCAACATTTACATGGGTAGGAACGGGGCACCTGCTCAAAATCAGGCAAGCTACTCTTTCGTTGCCATAACACTTTTTTGTGTTTAGAACTTTTCTTGGGTCATACCAGAAAGTGGGGGTGTTTACGTGGAAATTCAACCAAACTGGGATCACAGTCAGTTGGCATTGTTCAACTCATCGGGAGTGATTCAACTTGTCGACTGCAACAACGACTACTCACTGCTTCACACCATACAGTATCGATACAACAAATCTGCTCTCGGACATTATTGGTGTGGTAACGACGTCCTGTGTGTTCATTCACCCCAGGAGCTCACATTTTATTCGAAGGAATCCACTTCTTATGAGTAATCACCCAAATGCTGTCTTGTTCTCTGAACGCAATTCAGGTACCCTCTGACCGAAAAGGTTTTCGTCGATGTTGAACTGGACGGCATCAAAGTCTTTTCAAGTACTACGTTAAAGTTTTTTACTGTAGTGAATGGTAACATAAAGGTTGAATTTCCGAAATTTCGATGATTCAAGCTTGCAGAAAACCTGGAAGCTGTGTTTCAAGTTGTTTCTACTCGTCCTGGTTCAGCATTGTTTGACGCTTATGTTAGGCACAATGAGAAAAGTCACTTGGTCTACGATTGCATTCATTGTATCCAGAACGACATGAAAAATGCAGTGGACCAGTGTTTGTATGCCGCAGCTCATTTATGCGAACCGGACGTACAGGAACAACTACTTATGGTATGCTCGTTTGTTTAATAATTATCTAAAATATCCTTTCTAGGCTGCTAAGCTTGGCAAATCTAGTGAACGCAGATATGATTCATCTCAATTCGTTGCGATTTGCAAAGAGATTAAGGTTCTTCATACCGTTCGAATGAAGCGAGTCGGTATTCCCATTTCATTTACACAGTTGGTGAAGCCAGTTTGGAGTAGTTTCCTAATTTGCGGTGCTTATAGGTTATCAGAACTCAAAATCGGACCACTTCTTAACAGGATCATCGAGCTAAAGCGCTGGCCTGCGGCAGAGAAAATTGCTCAATATATGGAGCTTCCTGATGATCAGGGAGTTCATCATGTTCTGGGAAACTGGGCATGTTCCCTGATTGAAGAGTGCAAAAATAGCGGTGGGAACGCGGCTGAAGTAGATGCCAGAATCTACAACAAACTGAAAGACTTCCCCACTATAAACTATGCTAGTAGGTTTTATCTTTTTGTGATTAATCAAAAAGTTTTTTAGACATAGCTGATAAAGCCTACAAGCTGGGACAGATCGAGCTTGCTGAGTTGATGCTCAATCGGGAAAAGAAAAAGTCACGCCAGGTCGAACTTCTACTTAAGATTCATGCTTCCGAAAAGAAGGACCAGTCGGTCCGATTTGGTGTTTACCTGCAGAAGGCATTGACAATCGCCTCGAAAAGCCAACAGCCAGATCTCAGTAAGGAAAGAAAATCATTGCTTGTTGTAGGTGTAAAAAACATTTAGTTTCACTTGTTCTATCACATGTCAGAACCCATGGAAAAGCTGCTGAAGTCGACCTTCTTGTGAAAGACTGGCCCCAAGCGCGTGCTCTTTTGGAGGTAATCGGGAATTTTATTTTTAGCTGATATCCACGTACTAGGATTCTTATCGTAATGAATCGCCAAAACACCTGGAAGCACTCTATCGACAGAATGATGAATACGTGCGCGTAGCATTGGTGAATATTGGAAAAGCGATGGATCCGACGTCAACTAACGAAGAGATAATTATTTTTTTGAAGAAGGCACAAGAACAGTTGAACGGGAAAAAAGGTCGCGACCTCGGTCACATCAGTTTGCTATCTGAAATCATCAACCTGATTCGGCTTTCTGTGACGTGGGGGTGTCCGAATACCGATTCTCTTCGTGAAGTGTTCAAATGGGCCGCGCTGAAAGATGTTGAACAATCGAATGACAAATCGCGGAAAGTTGCATACGTGGATCAACTGCTCAAGGCTTTCAAAATATCGGAAAAACAGTAAGTCGATCATCCTCCAGCTGATACGGATTTTTTTCTTCAGGGTTTATGTATGGAAAATAGAGGTATTTGTCAACAACAAGTTGTTTGGTCACTTGGACCAGCTGGCTCGTGGAAAGAAATCTCCCGTTGGCTATCTGGTATGCGTTTGCTTTTCTCTTGGAATTGCTTCAATTATTAGTTAAGCCTTTTATAAAAGTCCTGTGTCGTGGTGGATACGTTACTGAAGCTCTGAAGCTTATGGACAGAATGAGCGACCCTGAAGATCAGATCAAGGCATACCTTATGATGGACAAATATCTTGAAGCAGCGAAGATTGCAGTTGACAAGAGAAAAGACGATTGGGTCAGAAGAATTCGTGGAAAATGCAAATCTCCTGAACTCAGGAGTCAGCTCGATGCACTTGTCAGAAAACGCCCTTACTGATCTAATATTTTGCAGAAGTTAATGCGGCCCCTCATTTTATTGTATTATCCCAATATGTAATTTATGTAAATTGTTCACAGGATGACGTTTATAATGAAGCACAAAAGGACAATGTGTATCAGTCGGAATCCGAATCAGAATACGCACAAATGGAAGACGCTTGAAGTTTCCGTTTCTTAACAATCACTCCCTTCAACAACTTTTTCTGAGTCGATTCGACCGGCTTCGTAGTTTTCTGCAAATTCTGCAAAGTAGTGGGTTCTGGAGGTTTCTCAACGATCTCCCCGGTTCTCTTTTTGCTCATGATATTTTGGAGCAATTCCTCATCGCGCAGTTCTTGCTCCTTCAGAATTTCATTGGCGGATTTCTTAACAAGAACACTGAGAGCATCGAGAGCTGACTTCATATAGCATGGCGATGGCATCATGGTCTAAACCATGACCATGGCTGGTCTGATAGTCACTGAATCAGAATGAATCGTGTGAATTGTTGCCGCAATGATTGTGGAAGGAAGCTGGTAGCATTGAGCTGCAGAACGCCGTATCTCGTGGATTCCTCAACTCTGAGTCAGACTTCTGCAGCTTGCGGACGCAGTGAAAGCTAACAATAAGAGGAATTGTGAGCATCGTTGCGCCAAAGCTGTTGGAAGATGCTATTGCCGTCAATGAAATCCGCGATCGCCGTTTTCAGCGAAATAGCCAAGAGACGCCCGCGTCGATCACGCTTCCCCGAATAGCCTTTCCTCTGAGCAACTCAAAGGAAGGCACCACATGGCAACCGTGCGCTACCGCTGTGTTGTCACAGTCAAATGGAACACAGGCTGATTTGCTTTTTGTGCGCGTCGAGTGTTTTTCTGTCGTGTTAAAAAATTTCGAGCCGCCTCGCAGTCTCAGAAATATAAAGATGTCGAGGTTCTAAGAAACAGCTCCATGTGGACAGCACAGCATTTTCTATGGACGGATGTTAGCGCGGTTAATGTTTTTAAGTATTTGACGGG
>MQUG01003139.1:0-65798 GCA_007213375.1 Steinernema feltiae | reverse complement strand
GAAGCTGATCAGCGAGAGGTCGACGTCCGGCCGCAGACCGGAGGGTACGGTAGAGACGGTGATGAGGACGTCGCGGGGAGCGTCAGATGCTGCAAGAATCAAGATTTCTGCAGGAGAGTCACAGGCCTACCTCATTGCCGTATGCATAAGTCATTAAATTTACGTACGGACAATCGGCGGTCGAATCAACAACTGAATCAAATGTGCCCGTTGATACAAGGATCACCGCGGGGCATTCGGCGCGGACGTCAACGGTCTTCATCTCATTGGCTGTGTGAACTGTGTACACGTTTCCCCCGGCCATAGCACTTCCTTTGTCCTTGCACACGCCTAAATAGATCTTTGGAATCGTCTTTCAGGTCCTCCCGCTCACCTTCCACCTTCTCCTTCGCCATAAAGTAGAAGAGGATTTCTCTCCTCAACCGCTTGTAGCCGTTTATCGTAGTCAACGTGTTACCGTAGTCAATGCTAATGCTTCGTGTGCGGTCTTCAAAGCAATGTTTCCCAAAGTAGATCCCAATCTTCCCGACCACTTCAAACATGAAATCCGATGCTTTCGTCGTGATTTTCTCGGCGGTGAACGAAATGTTAGGGAAACGGTAGTTCGCAGATGACGGCGCTTGCACGAACACACACGTAGGCTCAGAAACCTCGATTTCGGTCACCTGATCGCTCGCCAAAAGGAAGTAGGGAAGCGATGCGGTCAGGGGTACGGTGGCGGGAGTTGGTGCTCTCGACGTCGCAAGTCCCAAAGTCGTAGAAGTCGGGTATACTGTAGGCGATGTCGTCGAAGATACGGTAGTTGGGGGAATCGTAATCGTGTAAGGCACTTTCACAGTGGAATATTCGCATTCCCACGTGTCGTGGCGCGTCATTGCAACGTAAAAAATGCTCATTTGGGGATCTTGAATCTCAACGACGTCAGAATTGATCGGGACTGAAATCCTGCAAACGGAAATTGATCGATCTGTGCGCACAGCAGTCACTTACATGTCATATGAACCCAATTTGCTGTAGTAAACCGAAAAATCAGCACAAGAGTGGTCGGTCTCGTTGAAATAGAGCTTAACTGATGCGTTCAACTGGCCGGGACCCGGAGAAGAATCGTATACGAACGGTGTGGTCAAGCTGTAGGGATCAGAAGCGATCAACCCTCGGTATCCGTTCGGTCCGTTAAAATGGAGAAGTCGGTCTGCCAAGCATCCGCTACTTCCGTCCAAAGGTCTTCCGTTGTTTCCCGATACTGGAATGACGTTCTCGATCCACTCGGAGACGTTCGAACTGATCATCAGGGCGCTTCGTGCAAAGACCTCTCCGTTGTAGTCAATCATGGTTTCGTTCCTGGAATGCGGCTTGGTGGAGGAGGCGAGAGGCCGCGGGACTCACGTGAAGCTGATCAGCGAGAGGTCGACGTCCGGCCGCAGACCGGAGGGTACGGTAGAGACGGTGATGAGGACGTCGAGGGGAATCGTTAGATGCTGAAAGAGTCAAGAATTGGACGCGTATTTCCCGCTTACTTCATTGGGAATGGCATAATTACGAGTCATCACGTTTACAAACGGACAATCATTCTCGTTGGCATCTAACATTCCTAAAGCGGTTCCCGTTGATACGAGGATCACCGCCGGACATTCGGCATGGACGTCAATTGCGGTTGGTTCCATTTGGTCATGCGCTGCGTAAACGTTTCCTCCCAGAGAAGCGGTTCCTTTGCCCTTGCACACGCCTGAATGGAGCTCTTGAAACCGCCTGTCCTCTCCAGCTCACCTTCCACCTTCATCTTCGCCATGAAGTAGAAGAGAATTGCTCTCTTTACGGTCATCGTACTGAACGTGTTACCGTACTCGATGGTAACGCGTTGTGTGTGGTCGGGAAAGCAGAGTTTTCCAAATTTAACGTCAATGAACTCGACCACTTCAAAGAGGAACTCGTTCGCCGGCGTCGTCGCGTTCCCCGAGGTGAACGAAATGCCGGAGACGTCGACGTTCTTCGGCGTCTGCACGAACACACACGCAGATTCCGAAACCTCGATCTCGGTCACCTGATCGCTGGCGAGGAGGAAGTAGGGAAGCGATGCATTTAAGGGTCCGATGGGATGTTTCTGGAATGCTTTCGTCTTCTGAGTCAAATTTGATTTAGTCAGTTGTACCTGAGTCGTAGAAGTAGAGATTACTGTAGTCGTTGGTGCCTTTGATATGGCCGCTGCTGTACTACTTGTTTTCGAGGTTTGCGATGCCGTAAACGACGATGTAGATCTAGCTGTTGGAACTGTCATCGTGTAAGGCACCTTCACAATGGAATTTTCGCATTCCGAAGTGTTGTGACGCGCTATTTGAACGTAAAAGTCGAAAATGTTGGGATCATTAAGAACGACCTCATCACCAGAGATCGGAACTGGTATACTGGAAGCAACACTTGATACTTTAACGAATGCGTTGAGAACTCACTCAAAGGCATCGAATGTGTCGTAGAAGACTGAAATTTGCGCGCAGGTGAAGTCGCTCTCGTTGAAGAACAACGTCACTATCAACTCTTGATCGATGTCGCTGGGCGCAGCATCGTACGTGAACGGTGTTGTGAAGCTGTAGGGATCGGTAGCGATTAACCCTCGGTATCCGTTGGGAGGTATCAAATAAAGCGAGCGATCCACCGAACAGCCTTCACCGTTAAACGTGTTTCCATCTTGACCGAAGACGGTCATCACCTGCTCGTTCCACTCGGAGACGTTCGAACTGATCATCAGGGCGCTTCGCGAGAAGACCTCTCCGTTGAAGTCGATCATGGTCTCGTTCCTGGAATGCGGCTCAAAGGAGGAGGCGAGAGGCCGCGGGACTCACGTGAAGCTGATCAGCGAGAGGTCGACGTCCGGCCGCAGACCGGAGGGTACGGTAGAGACGGTGATGAGGACGTCGCGGGGGAGCGTCAGATGCTGAAAGAATCAAGATTTCTGCCTGAGAGTCACGCCTACCTCATTGCCCCCAGTATAACCCATTACGCTTATGTAAGGACAATCGGTGTTGTGAAGTGTTTTATCAGGTTCTGCTAGTGTTCCCGTTGACACGAGGATCACCGCTGGGCATTCGCCGTGGACGTCAACAGTCTTCAACATGTTTCTATATAGATGGACAGCATGCACGTTTCCTCCCAGAGAAGCGGTTCCTTTGCCCTTGCACACGCCTGAATGGAGCTCTTGAAACCGCCTCTCCTCTCTCCTCCAGCTCACCTTCCACCTTCTCCTTCGACATGAAGTAGAACAGAATTGCTCTCCGCACGGGCGAGCTGCTATTCGTACCGTCAAAGGTGCTACCGTAGTCGATGGTGATGCTTTGTGTGTGGTCGGGAAAGCACAGTTTCCCAAATTCGGTGTTAAGCAACTCGGACGCGGTCGCCAAGAAGTCGGTCGCCGGCGTCGTCGCGTTCCCCGCGGTGAACGAAATGTCGGAGACGTCGACGTTCGTCGGCGTCTGCACGAACACACACGCAGATTTGGAGAAGTCCATCTCGGTCACCTGTTCGCTGGCGAGGAGGAAGTAGGGAAGCTCCCCATTGACCGAGAGGGCGCTTCCACATTGGATGACAAGCGCCAAGAGCACAACAGAAGAGAGAATGCGATCGACTGAAATCATGAATGGCATTTGTTAAATAGTGAAACATTCGTGAAACACTCACCTTTCATTCAGTAGTCAAGTCGAGCACCCGAGACCGGCAGCACAACGCTTGGATTGCACGCTGCGAGAAGCAATCGCAAAGTCATTAAACATTCATTTGCATTTAACGACGTCTCCCTATCAAGTTCAGATAAGAGCTGCAATTTTCGCTGGAAGCTTCTAAATGGCAGTGTTTGTTGGTTGATCTATCGGTTCAATCAATGCTAGGTGAGCATTTCAAATTGGAGCTCTTAGAAACTTTGTATTTAGGCCGCGTTTTGTTTGTCCAGGCTGCGTTTGCCATCCAATGCGGAAGCGCATTCTCACTCAATGCAACGCTTTCCTACTTCCTCCTCGGCAGCGATCAGGTGACCGAGATCGAGTTCTCCGAATCTGCGTGTGTGTTCGTGCAGACGCCGAAGAACGTCGACGTCTCCGGCATTTCGTTCACCGCGGGGAACGCGACGACGCCCGCGACCGACTTCTTGGCGACCGCGTCCGAGTTGCTTAACACCGAATTTGGGAAATTGTGCTTTCCCGACCACACACGAAGCATCACTATCGACTACGGTAGCACCTTTGACGGGATGAATAGCAGCTCGCCCGTGCGGAGAGCAATTCTCTTCTATTTCATGTCGAAGGAGCAGGTGGAAGGTGAGCGAGAGACGAAGAGAAGCTGCCTTTTCAGGGGCTCCATTCAGGCGTGTGCAAGGGCAAAGGAACCGCTTCTCTGGGAGGAAACGTGCATGCCGTGCACAACATAGGTCGGATAAACGGAGTCGATGTCCACGCGGAATGCCCCGCGGTCATCTTGTCTTCGACTGATGTGGTGGACTCGTTCTCCACAGACCTTGATTGTCCATTCATAAGCATGCTGTATGGCAGCACTACGGTAGGCAGGGCCTCTCCAGCGCATACTTTGATTATTACAGCATCTAACGATTCCCCGCGACGTCCTCATCACCGTCTCTACCGTACCCTCCGGTCTACGGCCGGACGTCGATCTCTCACTGATCAGCTTCACGTGAGTCTCGCGGCCTCTCGCCTCCTCCATCGAGCCGCATTCCAGGAACGAGACCATGATGTACTACGATGGGGAGGTCTTTGCACGAAGCGCCGTGATGATCAGTTCGAACGTCTCCGAGTGGATCGAGAACGTCATTCCAGTGTCGGGAGAGGACGCATACCCGTTCAATAAAGGAACCAAAGGGTGCCAATTTGATCGTTATCTCAATATGCCCAGGGCAAACGGCTTCCGAGGGATGATCGCGTCCGATCCCTACAGCTTGACGACGCCGTTTACCTACTCTACTCTAGATATTCGTGATGCTGACTGGGGTCAGTCGAACAATCTAGTTACGATCTATTTAAACGCGAGCGACTTTGTCTGCGCCGATCTTTCGGTCTTCTACAGCAAAGGGCTCATAACTGACCTGTAGGTGTTTAGAAAGCAATCGCTTGTTGAATGACCATTTCCAGGATTCCAGTCCCGATTACTTCCGATGTGGTCGAGATTAGCAATCCCCTAATGTTCGCTTTTTACGTTGAAATAACGCGTCACAACACCCCGGAATGCGAAAATTCCATTGTGAAGGTGCCTTACACGATCACACCGATACCAGTTACAGTAATCCCCACTTCTACAATCTCAAGCGCTGTGACGTCGAGGGCGCCAACTCCCGCTACAGTATCCCTGAGCGCATCGCTTCCCTACTTCCTCCTGGCGAGCGATCAGGTGACCGAGATCGACTTCTCCGAATCTGCGTGTGTGTTCGTGCAGACGCCGAAGAACGTCGACGTCTCCGGCATTTCGTTCACCGCGGGGAACGCGACGACGCCGGCGACCGACTTCCTCTTTGAAGTGGTCGGAAAGAGGGGAATTGAATTCGGAAAACTCTGCTTTTCCGAACACACACGAAGAATCAGCATCGATTACGGTAACACGTTCTCTGCGATGAACAGCGCTTCGCAACTGAGAAGAGGAATCATCTTTTACTTCATGGCGAAGGAGAAGGTGGAAGGTGAGCGGGAGGAGAGAGGAGAGGCCGTTTCAAGAGTTCCTTTCAGGTGTGTGCAGTGACAAAGGAACCGCTTTGGTCGGCGGAAACGTGTACTCTCTTCATAGTGTTCGCGACATGAAGACAATCGACGTCCAAGCGGAATGCCCCGCGGTCATTCTAGTTTCAACGGGAACAGTCGATTATAAGGATTGTCCCTATGCGAACGTGATCAGCTTGGCTACGGTAGGCGTGTAATTCTTACTCAAATATTGATTCTAAGCGTCCATTTCTTTTGACCTCTTGGTTCGTGCAACCTCTGTCTCTGCCTCGAGGCGTCCTCATCACCGTCTCTACCGTACCCTCCGGTCTGCGGCCGGACGTCGACCTCTCGCTGATCAGCTTCACGTGAGTCCCGCGGCCTCTCGCCTCCTCCTTCAAGCCGCATTCCAGGAACGAGACCATGATCGACTACAACGGAGAGGTCTTCTCGCGAAGCGCCCTGATGATCAGTTCGAACGTCTCCCAGTGGATCAAGAAGGTGATGACCGTCACCGGTGAAGATGGTTCCACGTTAACGTACCCCGCAGAGAGTTGCGAATTTGACCGTTCTATCTATGTCCAAAATTCCAACGGATACCGAGGGATGATCGCGTCTGATCCCTACAGCTTCACGACACCCTTCACGTATAGTTCTACTCCTGGTCATTCCTTGTTTGATCGTGGGTTGACAGTGACGTTGCTGCTCCAAGAGGCAAACCTCACATGTGCGGAGATTACCGTATACTATGAGATAGTTGGTAAGAGGTATTTGCTTAAGTGCCTTAAGATCTCGATTTGCTTGATTTGAATAGGATACAAGTTCCGATCGCTTCCGAATCCGATGACGTCGTGCTTGATGATCCCAATATGAAGTGGTTTTACGTTGGAATCGCGCGTCACAACACTTCAGAGTGCGATTATTCAATTGCGAAAATTCCTTACACGATTGCGAAAGCACCAGCTACCGTATCCTCTACTACATCTGCATCGACGTCTGCGACTACGCAAACCTCGATAACAAGCAGCACAGGAGCAGGAGCATCAAAGGCACCACCGACTACAGTAATCTCTACTCCTCCGACTACGGTAGCGCCATCTTCAAGATCGACTTCGGCTCAGACGACTAAAACATCCCAGATTCAGACGTCTACTGGGCTCCCTGCATCCACAGTACCCTCAAAGACAACGGCCACCTCTCCATCCATTACAGTAGCAGAGCCGAGCTCATCGTCGTCGTTGTCCTCAACGACTACCGTACACCTGACCTCGTCAACGTCGAGTTCTGCACCGCCTCAAACAGTCTCCTTGACATCGACATCGACTACGGTATCTCCAACAACTTCAAAGAATACCGTATTCCCCGCATCATCATCGACCACTACCGTATCCCCAACAGCAACAACACTGAACTCCGCACCTTCAACCTCTACGACGACTGCGGTGCCCACGGCTGCATCGACGTCTACCGTAACCCCAGCACTATCAACGAGTTCAACAACAGTTACCTCGTCAAATACCGTAACCTCCTCGCTCTCAGCCACGACATCAACACGTAGGTGATAGATAGCAGAGGTGTGCGTTACCAAAAGCATTTAGAAGGGAACGCCGCCACCAAACTCCGATTTTCCGGAATTCTTGTGATCTTGATCACCATCGTCCTCTACGAGTTCTAGAGATTCTGAAAGTTCATAAACAACGTTTTTTAATATGTACAAAGTGACAAGAGGTGAAGAGAGGCGTTAGAGTTTGAGGAAAACATAACCCACAACACCAGCAGAGGAAATAATGTAATGAGATTGGACGAAAGTGATGAAGAGATAGGAGAAGAGGATAAACACGAACGACAAAACTAGATTGAGCCCGATAGATCTTTTCTTGGGAAAATCGCAGGAGAAGACGGACGAACGCTTGCGGGTAAAATCCTTCGACTCTTCAAGAGCCATAGTACCGATTGCTTGCTGAATTATTTCCACACAGCCACGCAAGTCATGATCAACAGCACAGTCCTGAAGGTCTCCACGGCACTGAAACGATAAAATTAAAATCAAATGCGTCAGGTTGAGAACTCACCTTAGGACAAGTGTTCTGCTCCACCTTCCAGCGATCAATGCACGTTGCACAAAACTTGTGCATGCAGGGAATCGCAACTAGGGGGTCAGCAAGTAAGTCATAGCAGACAGAGCACTCTAGGTAAATTCCCAATTCCTCCATGGCCATTTTCTTCATCTCCACGCGCTTAGGAGTGCTGATCTTCCGGACTGAAATCTTCACATCATTGGCAAGCTGCACAATTTGACCAGGAGCGATCTGTACGGTCTGATTCGATGAGATTTCGATCAGATCTCCATCGATATAAATCGTAGTATCGCGCAGAGAAGCTCCAAGTCCAAGGTGAATAGTTCCCTCGATGTCCTGACTGATAGTTGCGTGGTTTCGCGTAATCGAAGTGCTGCCGGCGATGACGATGTCGCTATCTAAACACCGATTGGAAACGTTTATGTTGACTGAGCAGTGGACAAACCCTCGCTTCGACCAATGGCGATCGAGCCCGCAGTTCGCGTAAAGCTCCGTTCGTATTCCTTCTCGGCTTCCGTGACTTTGACGACCAGAAGGCAATCTTCAGCCATTGTGGCGTTGAGGGAACTAAAGTGGGATCGCATTAAAATATGGGAGAAAAGAAAGCGAACGGTTGAAAAGAACGCGCAATCGATATTCACAGTGTTATCATTAGTGATACGACGATTACAATGAGTCAGCGCTATAACAAAGTGTTAACGATGGTGATGCGTGCGTTGTTGTGACCAACATAAAACAAACAAATGCAAGAAGCACTCCACATAATTCCAGAAAGAGCTAACCTCTCGCTTGTTCATCACTACCATTAATTTTTTGGATGCTTTTTGCGTGTCTAGTGCCCAAATATCATGGGTTTCCAGCGATTGAGCTCCTCAAAATATTGTTTCTCGTTGTGGATAATTAAAAAAAAACGAATTTCGATATTCCAAACATGCTAAATACAAAAAATCACTCACAAGATCCCGCAATCGAGCAGTTGCCCCTTTGAATTGCAAACGTCATCGTCCTTGAGCTAATAAAAAATGGAGGAGCGCTTATCAAAAACAAACAAAGTGCACCTTTGGTCAAGCCGTAAAGCGCACGCGTTCACTGAACGTTGAGCAAAATTCAAAAATTCGCTTCAGAAGCAAGCTTCAGCCCTGATACTACGCTCCGTGATCTCAAAAAATACGCTCAAAAGCAAAGTTCGAGCAGAAGAAACCCCGAAATGTGTCGATTCAATCCCGAAACAGCTGTGAAAACTCCAAATCCTCGTTTCCAACTGTGAAATGTTTCTGTGCTTCTTGAATTTAACATTTCATCACCTTTCATCACCTTCGAACGCTGATCTAACGCTGGCAAACGCACAAACAGCCCCAGCATTGCATCATCAATTTGTGTTTTTCCCACTGCAACGTTGCACTGTCGCCATCGGCTTCCGCCACTTCCCATCAGACCAGATCAACGCGAAGTGAATCTTCGCATCGGTGAGTCTCAAAGCGACTTCCAGAATGTTCCTTACAGCTGCAGCACCGTGGTTCTGTGGAGCGAGACGAACTTTGCGATTCCGCCAATTTCGCAATTCTCCTTTTTTTGTCGCGTCACTATCAATTTTCGGAATTTTGTTCATTTGCACTGTTCGCGCTACTAATTGTGCTGCTCCGCGTCTACTGCGTCCGTTCATTCAAACTGTGAACCCCGCCGCCAAGATGGAAATTCAATTAATGTCCTTGTACAGAAATTCCAATTCTCATCTGCTCGTCCGCGCAGCAAGCAACAGTAGTAGTAGTAGCAGCAGCAGCAGCTCTACTCAGGCGCCCTCTGTGCTCGTCAACATTGGTGGTGTTCGAACACACGAATGTCGTCGCCCTCTCTTCGTTCGGCCGCGATCCATTCCAAGCGAAGCAATCGTGGTTGTGGGCGAACGCATCGGCGTGCTCCGCCGAGTCTGGGTGATTTGATTGGCTTCTTTCTTGTTCGGAACGAGGTATGTATAACAACTGCGCGGCGTTGCGCTTAAGGCTTGTTGAGAGAAATCTTCACTAACGGCATCGCTAGATAGTATGACGAAATCGATTGATTCACTAGTGAATGGCTTGGGTTGTCACAGAGTCGTCGCATCGATTAGTTTTGGCGGAAAAATAGGGTGTGTTTGTCCTTTTGTCACTCCGCAAGGTCCTAAAACGAGCGCTGCCTGAATGTACAGTCAGTTGGATCAAGTTTAGTGCGTTAGATTTTTGGAATTTTGGTGTTGGCATCGGTACTGATAGCACGCGATGTTTACTCGCATTGTTTGGTCGCAGGGAAGCAAGACGTCATGAGAAAATGACGAGAGCCATTTCACAGCGCGATCGATAACGGATTGTTCTGGAAATTTGCAATTTTTTCGTTTTGTTTATACCGGGGTAGTTTGTTATTTTGCCTGTTATACCTCAGCAACGTCATACGAGATGACAAGTAGATTGTCGATAGGTTAGGGTTCGGCTAAACGGTTTAATCCCACGCGCGCAAATTTCGCATTGCGTTGATTGATTCTTTTGTGGTTTTCTAGGATTCTTGGAGTCAAATGCGGTGGAGACCAGCCTTGCTTTGTCCTCTACGCACTTTCTTTAATATGTCACAAGACTGGAAGTACAACAGACGAGACGTCATAAAAACACGTCCTTTCTTTGAGCGAGCGCGCAATCGATTTTTCGCAATTCGAATTTCTATTTTTAGGCTTTTCTTCTGTTCTCTTTTGCTGGTGTTCGCTGCTGACATTGAGTCATGATTGATTATTTTTGCCTCTGTGACTATTCCGATATGCTTTTTTTGTTGCGCTGCGTGGAAGGAGTGCTCGATCTATCGATGGAATAATTTTTTAAATTCTTTCAGGATGTCTGAACGGAAACACTTGTTTCTGTTTGGCCACGCGCTTCCCGGGTACGGCCACTCACTGATAGACCGTATTCAAGGATGTTTTAAACATCACAACAACTTCGGGTCTGCATCGGTCAGCGCCCTGGACCGAATCCCCACGGAAAACATTAGGCAAATGGTCGTAGGACCGTCGTATGTGTGCTTTTTGCTTGATGTAAGTCATAAGTCGACGTTTTTAAATTTATCCAATTGTTTGGTTCTAGAATGGGCAAATTTTCCGTTTGAAATTTGATGTCGTCGAAGTAAGGAGCAACGGAGCTGAAAAATCCAGTACGGGTGCATCTGGATCGGGTGGTGGCGGTGCTGGACCTGCAAGCAGTGTTACGAACGCTGCCGCAGGAGGTCCGTCGTCCTCTTCGGGTGCGACTTCAGCTAATGCCAACTACGCAGCTGCGGCAAGTCGAACTGCAAAGTTTCGTCGTGTGATGATGGCCGCTCGTCGACCTGCTTTCGGCGAACGCGCTGGAGTTATTGTCGATAGAGCACGGCCTGTCGTACCAGCAAGCTCTATCCCAGAAGAACTTATATCCCAAGCTCAAGTCGTTTTGCAAGGAAAATCACGTGAAGTGATCGTTCGCGAGCTACAGAGGACGAACCTCAACGTCAACGAAGCTGTCAACAACCTTCTCAGTCGAGATGATGATGAAGGTGAACCTGCTCTGCTAATAAAGAACCGTGTTCTGAACGTTTTAGATGAAGGCGACGATGCCAGTGACGCGTATTTGCCTGAAGAACTTCTCTCTCTGCTTGATGCTGGTCTTCGGACGGATTCAAGTGGAGCTGCTCTGATTGATGCAGATGCTTTCTACTCCGGATCTGATTTTGACTACATCGTAGCTCGTGACCTAGCTGCTCGTAGACGTGGTGAAAAAGGTAAGCGAAGAACTGTAGAACCATGCTTATGGGCTTTTGTAGATAAAAAGGATAAGGGCAAAGACGGGTCTGCCGAATCTGTTCAACAGCAGTTCGCATTCGGAGAAAATATTCAGTTCTGGACAGGAAATGAGAAAACGCTCCCGAACAATGTCAAGAAGTTCATTGCCATCGGTTCCACTTTCACGCAACTCTTCGGTTTGGCTGATAATGGACATTTGTACGCTTGGAGATGGGGTGATCAGACTGGTCAGACCGAGGCTCATCCCAGGAGTGTACAGTTGCTACCGTATCCTACTAAAGGTAAGGAAAATTTATTTGAAAATTTGAAAATTGGTTCATCACAAAATCTGGTTTAGCTTGGGCAAATTTTTAGCGACGTGTTTTTGACAGTCTAGTAACCGCTCACCGTTTTCAGATGAAAAGATCGAAGCATTTACGACTAGCGCATGGCGCGTTGTTGTTCAAACGAATTACAACCGTATGGGAACGTTTGTGGACGACTACTTTGGGAAGAAGATGCAGTCTTGTCTGAACTATCCTCTCCAAAATCTTCCGGAGACGGATGCAAAGATTCTCTCAGTTCATGCCTGTTCGTATCTGGCCGTAGCAAGAACATCTGAAGGTCTATACTGGTGGTATGTTTTGTTTTAGCAAAAATCTAGTGCAATTTACATGGTTTAGTGGTATGTACCCATTCAATGAACGTCGAAAGAACTGGGAACGCGCCAGGTCTAGAACCAAAAAGCACGTCACATTTGACGTTAGCGAGATTACTGTAGGAAGTGAAGTACGTACTAAGGCGCATCCTATTTACCTTGCCGGTTCGGTTGCGATCAACTACTCGAGTGGAACGCCTATGGTTGGCGTACTGTTGGAATCTGGATGGACGCTTAACGAGCTTTGTCGTTTCCGACTCTACACGCCTGACCAATACGATCAGTTGGATGTCAACACGCTCGTGGACACAAAGAACGCAGCTTTTAACAGTAAGCTATTAGATTATCCTAAAGTAAATTCTCCCTTTCGATGTCCTCAAAAATTAGAAATTTTTCTACAAATTTGCTAAAAAATAGGACACTCAAGCTATTGAGCGTTGAGTTTTTGTGCCAAATTCCTAATTCGTTTGCCGTATCTCCTTTTTGGAATACTCCAACAAGAGTGTCCTATTTAGTAGCTGTACGCAAACGAGCCGCTCCTTCAGATGAGGCGACCAGTAGTGCAACGTCGGGAAACGATACTGCTGAGTCGAACTCCAAGCCTCCTGTAAAGGAGACTGCCTGGCCTCTTAATGAAGTCACATTCATTCACGAGGAGAAAATAAACGACACTGCAGTTGTAAAACTGGTATGCTTTCCTTGCACGTTTGAGCCTATCTGAGGAATGCATTTTAGATTGATGGCGCGTACTGTGCTGTGAAATATAAGAGAAGTGATGATGCTGCCACGAAGGAAGGACATGCGGAAGATTTCACGAATCTGCGCTTGATGCGAAAGGATGATTTGGTGGTTGTTTCTCCAAACAAAACGCCGCGATCTCCGGAATGTTTCCAACGGAGCTTGACCAAGATTCCTGTTCCCGAGGCTCTTAGTGGAGGTCACTTCAAGTCTATGGTCGTTGACGACTCCGGAATTCGAGTTCTATGCGAAAAGCGCAATCGTCATCATTTCTTACGAGTTAGCATCTTGGGAAAGCTGTTCAGTGATCACAATTTGCCGTGGTACAACACTGCGTTGGAAGGATCGAACAAGAACCCTGAAGTTATTAACTATGGTGATGACTTTTTCTTGATGGTTCGTGATGGAAACGGATGTGTTCTCCCGATGTTGCGTAATGCCGTTGGCGGTTATCGTGAACCTGCCTACCTTGAGTCGTCAAACATCAGCCACTTTGCTATGGGATTGCGGTACATGGAGACCAGTTTGAAGAGCGATACGATCCTCTCGTCATCTCCTTTCGTTTCAATTCCGAGTTCGAATTCGAAGACTGCCACCCCTAAGACACCAAATCGTCTTGGTTTGACAGCGATGTTGATCACTCCTTCTTCTACCGGCAGCAAAACTGAGCCTAAAGTGATGAGCGCCGAAGATCCGACCATCATGCAAGCTGTTATGCACGCTGATATCAGGGCCGTTGATCAACTGCTTACACGCTTTGGGTCATGTAAAGGTATTTTATTTATGTCAGGGGCCTTAGTATTTACTTTCTGGGATTGTAGATTCTGCGCTATTGAAACGAGAAATTCTGGATGCACGCGCCGACGGCAATCGTAACATTCTGCACGCCGCAGTTATGAACGCTTTTGCTACTAACAACAAAGATCAAGCGGACACCGACTCGATTTCCCTGACGAAGCTAGTTGACTCCAACGCGATTACTAAAGCAGCGGAGGAAACAAAGAAATCTTATGAAGACAAGTGGATGAACATGATTGGTGCGAAGATGCCTCCAGATCAAGCCAATGAGATCTCTGGTTACATCAGCGGTGCGATCGATGGAACTGACGCTAGCAAAATCGATCCAGATGAAGCTCCCACTCCTATTTTGACCAATCCAGTTGGGGAAGCCAAACTTCGTCAGCTACATTCAATTGAGATTCTGAAGAAACTACTACATCATACCGTTATGCAAAACTATTTGGAGGAACTTCTTTGTCTGAAGTAAGTTATTGAGCTGTTCTGGATCTTTTAAGTAAATTTAATTTCAGAGATATTTATGGCTACACCCCGTTTATGTCAGCAATCAACTATCGTGCCTACACTGCCGCTGCAGTGATTTTCAACACTTTGCAAACGATCTACGCTGGCAGAAACAGTCACTTTACATCGCTGACGGAGTTGGTGTTCCCTCAAGGCTCCGGAACTCGTGTTGACGACTCTCCCTTGTTTATGCTTTGCTACAACGACACTTGTTCATTCACATGGACAGGCGAGGAACACATCAACCAGGACATCTTTGAGTGCCGTACTTGTGGACTTACCGGCTCTCTTTGCTGCTGTACCGAGTGCGCCTACACTTGTCACCGCAATCATGATTGCAAACTCAAGCGCACTTCGCCAACTGCTTACTGCGACTGTTGGGAGAAATGCCCATGCAAAGCACTTGTTTCCGGTAATGGTAGTCGTCGTGAATGGCTTTGGGGACAACTTATTGAGAAGACGAACCTCGTTCATCGCCTGAACGGACGCGGCGAGCACATTATGTTGTTCTTGGCTCGTACTGTAGGACGTCAGTTGCAGGAGCAAGGCGCATTTAACAGCAAACGCAGTAAAACTCGCCAGCCACCAGCTGTGCCTACCAGTGACAACGCACCTGATCACGATTTGGAACCCCCCAAGTTCTCGCGGTTTGCCTTCGCGCAGTGCCTAGCCAGCTGGAAGATGGTGAAGAGTTTGTTGATGCACGGAGTGAAGACCATTAACGAGTACGACGATCACAAGCTAGCCGACGATACTTTCCACCTTGGATCGCAGCACGGAAGCAGCCAGTTGGACAAATTTGCGTTCACTTTCTTGTCGAAGTGCACTGAGGAGGTGTGTTTGCCCAGCTCAACTACCGTAATATCAAACCCTCATTTTAGAATTTGGACGTCCTTTTGACTACCCTAATTCAAGAGCTCAATACCAAGAACGACGAACGTGATCCTGAAATCATCAAATTGGTTTCGCGTTTTGTTCGATCCGTAGCACGGTGCTTTACACTCGTTTGCTCTTCAAGTTCAAACGCTGCAGCTGCCGTATACGCTAGTCTGAGTACCACAAGTTCGGGAACTCTTGCTTCTTCGCGAAACCAGTCAACAACTGCGCCACCTTCGAGCTCCCTCGCTGATGCTGTCGGTCGTCGTATCGGCGGTGTCACTCTTTCCGGTCTTATGCAGATCGTTCGAGGAAGTTCGCAGCCAAGTCAGAAGGAAGTACGAAAGAAGAACATCACCGCTTTTGTCTTGAAGTGTCGACGCGTCTTCCAAACGCTTCCCACCATCTCAGCTATTGAGTTGGCGAATTGTGCGGATGCCGTAGTGGCACCGGTTTGTCTCGGCATCGTGAAGCCTACAGCGCACGTCTCAAAGTCTGGAAGCAGTGATATTTTGGACCAGATTGAGAAGCACTTGAATTCTGAACAAGATTTGTCAACAGCGTTCAGCAACTGTGCTAAGTCAACTGAAGACTCTACTACCAATAGTGTGCGAGCTAAACGTCGAAGGGTAAGTATTTTTTAAAGCTAGATTTCAATGTTGTTTGATGGTAACCGGCACAATCCCTAATTCTTTCGTTTAGGCGGGAAGTCGTCGTGATACAGAGCGCGCTGACGAACGTGAGAACGGTGTTGCTGCTGTTGAGGAAAGCGAAGAATATGACAGCGACAGCGACGGAGATGGTCAATCGTCTCGTCGTTTGTACAGCCAGAGTTCTGCTACAGCCGCCGAAGAAGTTGCAAACGAACCTGCAGAACGTAGTCGAGCTGCCGCCATCGTAGATGAAGTAGTTGACGACTCCGAACGCATGTCTTCGGACTCTATCACATCTGTTAGTGATGATGATGATGATGACGATGATGATGACGATGGAGACGATGACGATGCTATTGACGTTGATGGAGAAGATGATAGTCAAGAAGGAGGCGCTTTAGTCGACTACGAGGACGATGGAGTTGATGATGAAGAAGACGATGATGGCGACAATCCAGATGACGATGACGACGAAGATGACGCGGAAGAGCAGAATTTGCAAGAAAGCAGCGGTGATGAAGATGTCAATGCGGTGAATGAGTCGATGGACGTTGGAGAGCCGCAGCAACCAACAAATGGTGTTGAAAACGACGTTGCCGCTTCGAACACCGATTCCAACGTTGCGTCGAACGAAGCTTCAGCTGGCTCGAGTGAACAACCTAACGCCCAGCAACCTCTGGAAGTTGTAGTCGACTCGGAAGCCGACGTTTCTCCTCCACCCGCACGAGCTGAGCGTAGAAACATGGCCATTCGTTCGGGTACGACCGTCAGGCAGCGCCACCCCGCTACACGGCAAACGCCAGCATCACTCCTAACCTTAGCTTCATCGAATGAAGAATCTCGCGATAGAGGAGCTCGTGGTGCAGCTACTACCAGCAGTTCTACTAGTGAAGAGCGTGGATCGAGCTTGGCGCCTCCTTCGTTGACTTGGGCTGTCCGTCATGTCGATTTCGCAAATAGCGGTACATCAAGGAACCTGGACAGAATTTTTGGTTCAAGTCGTCGGATTCGACCTGCTGCTGAGGAAAACAACGGCGATGCGAATCGAGAAAGAGAAACCGACACTCCACCAGTGGCTGCCGCTACTAATGCCAACAACGCAACCTCAACGTCTCGTTCTTCAAAGCGTGATCAAGACGTGGAATTAGCTTCAACCGCCAACACTGATGCTCAGTTCGGTATGACTTTCGGAATTTTGGTCAAGTTGGTCGGTGATTTGCTGCTTCAACTCACCAATCATCGCGAATTTATCGAGAACAAGTCGGAGATTGGAGAGTATCTGGAATTGAAGGAGTTTGAAGTTCTTGACGTTATGATGGTTGGTTATTTCATCTTTTAGATTTGCCTAACTCGATTTTTCTTTAGAAAGATGTTCAAGGTCGCTTTGCTCATGTATGGGCCTGGCTCGAGCGCATTCTCGATAGAGTTGAGGCGCAGCTCCGTTTTGGAAACTCCATCATGTCGTCATCTGTTGGGCACATGTTGAAGAACCAACCAGCCGAAGAACGCAAAGAAGAAGGTGACAAGAAGTCCAAGCATGCGAGATCGACGATTACTGTAGCCGGTCGACGTGTCGAAGTCAGAAGATCGGGAGCTTCAAGCGCGAACGCTAACGATGATTTGTCGACGAGCCGAAAAGATTTTATGACTTATCTATTGACGCTCATGCGAGGTCACAGCAGTGAAAATGGCGACGAATTACCAGTAAGTTATCTCAGATTATTTTGTGTTTTTACGACTAGGTTTGCAGTGCATCGAAATTGCGACTCTGAAACCAGCTGCTTTCGTTGCTGAAGCGTATCTTTACATCCACCACACATTCGACAAACTTCGTGAACGCATTGAGGAACATCGTCGTGAAGCTGATGAGATGGACGTCGATGTCGTGGCTCCACCAAGTGCGGATGACCCCAATCCTGCTTTGGAAACGCAACGTCGATTCTTCCGTCGTTCAAACTCAATCTCATTCCCTGGAATGAGCTTCAACGACCCTCACCACGCTTTCAAGTATCAGACCGAGCAAGTTCTGCCCTTGGCCGTTCGTCCATATCTTCTTCATCCCAATGTAGAAAAGATGGAGATCTTTGAAATGGCTCAGCCTTTGAGATCGCACAAGGAACATATGGTTAGTCCAAGTCCTGCTAAGCTCTTTATGTTTTCTACCGTATTTTCTTTAGGCAAAGTCCGAGGAACACGGAAATAAGATGCCCAACTATCAAGGTTTAGGAAACACGCCAACGGATTGTGAAAAGTTGTTTAATGGTTTGTCAGAACTGCCTGTTGTGAAAGGAGGTAAGTATACTTCAAGCTGTGAGCTTTATTAAGGCGGCTTTTTAGCTCGAAAAGTCAAGAAGGGCGAAAATACTTCAGCGCCCTCAGCGCCGACAACAACCTCTTCCCTCAAAGTTGCTGACGTTTTAAGCACCGCAGATTCGCCTATGACTTCTGCTGCTCAGAAACGCATGGATCGTTGGTACCTGTCTCTGCTTCTCATTGCCCGCGCCTTCCATCAAGACCTCTTGGCTGGCTGTGGAGGTGACTTGACAAGTTCGGTTCTTCTACGCGAGCTTTCTGGTTTCGCCGTCCGCGATTCACACTTCCGCAAGCAGATGGAAAAGCTGAAGGGAGCCCAAACTCGAGATTTGACTCTCGAAGTTGTTCGCGATAAGCATGCGCTTATAGTGCAGACTATTCGTCAACTGAACAGCCAATACAATCGGTTCTCAACCGCGTCTTCTTCCACAACCAACTCGGCTTCGCGCCCTGCCTTGGTTATCGGTCGCCGCATTGCTACGATTCATACGTCAAGTGGAGAAACTTCAACTGCCCCTCCTCTTGCTGTGAACAAGGTTAAGGTTTCTTTCCGTGACGAGCCTGCTGAAGGATCTGGAGTAGCTCGAAGCTTCTATTCTGCTTTTGCTGATGCAATCGCTCATATGACGCATCTTCCTGCTATGCGATCTTCAATGGCTGGTAAGAAATATTTTAGAGTCTTGGATTTATCTTTTTTAATTTTAGAAGATCATCTGCGAGCTGTTAAGGCTAGAGATCGCGCTTCAAACGTTCTTCGCGACAGCACATTCCGTCGCGGAGGAGCTCGGCGAATGCGTTACGCTCTAAACGCCGATGCGCCTCTCTACATTCCCTACGTACCGAGTGAGTCGAACCAAAGACCAACCGAGGGTAGCAACGACGGACCACGTCCGCACGGAGCTGAAGAGATGAACCCTACGGAAGCTGTCGGACACGACGCTGCCAGAGCTCAGCAAACCTACTTGGAGCCGATCTCTACCCGCATTTACGATCGTGTGCGCGGTCTTCGTCCAGTTATGGCTCGTAAGATCACTGGAATGTTGCTCGCTTTGGATGGCGCGCAACTTGCCAACGTTGTGAACTCTCATGAAATCTTCCGTCAGCATGTCGACGAGGCATACGAAGTCCTGATCGCCTCCGGATACAGATCTGATCCTGATCCTGCATCTGAAGCTCATACAGCAAGTTCTGTGCCTCCTGAAAGTCAGCCCAATTCTACCGAACAACCATCGTCGTCCAGAGCTTCCAGTGCACCCAACATACCCGTAGCAGTTGCCGCCTGTCCAGCAGTTGAAGTTGAAGACAACAAACCGCTATTCTTCCAACCTTCCAAAAACGGGTTCTACAGTCCTATTCCCGGTAATCTATCGGCGGGACGTTTGAATGCTTTCCGTAATGTGGGCAGGTATGTCACAGCACATGTTACAACTATCTATTGCCGCTTTACAGAGTGATTGGAATCTGTCTCCAACAGACCGAAATCTTCCCGCTAAACCTCTGTCGTCATGTCTTCAAGTTTATTCTTGGCAGACCGATTAACTGGTACGACTTGGCCTTTTACGATCCTGAGCTCTTCAACTCTATGCGAAACTTGATCTACAGTGATGAAGATGACAGCGATCAATCCGCTGAGTACTACGATGTTTTGGCTCTTTCGTTCTCGCTGGACGATCCTCATGAGGTATAGTTAATAATCGAAAATGGCTTATAACCCTCCCTTTAAGGCTGGAGAACTCATCAACCTGAAGCCCAACGGAGAGAACATTTCAGTGTCGAAGGAAAATGTTGTCGAGTATTTGTACCTCTTCGTACAAGATCGCCTTCTCGGAAAACACGTTCAATGCTTGGAAGCTATTCGTCAGGGAGTTTTCGATGTGCTCCCGCAGAGCTCGTTGGACGCTCTGACAGCCGAAGACTTGCGTCTCATCTTGTGCGGTTCCCAGGAGGTCTCCATTAGTCTTATGCAAAGCTTCACTCAATGGCATAACGAAAGCTCGGCGAGTGCTGAAGAACAGGAAAAGATCAGGCAGTGGTTCTGGTCGATTACTTCGAAGTTTACTCATCAGGAAAAACAGGTACAGAGTTAATCCCAAATTAGGCTTGTTATTTAAACGTTATTTTTCAAGGATCTCATCTTTTTCTGGACAGGATCTCCGACCTTACCGTCTAGCGAAGAAAGCTTCCAACCGGCGCCTACAGTAATGCTGCGTCAGACAGACACCCAGCACCTTCCAACCGCTAACACGTGCATATCTCGTCTCTACCTGCCAGTCTACTCCTCAAAGCGGATTCTCCGTTCCAAACTTCTGATCGCGATCAAGACGCGTCATTTTGGTTTCATCTAAAAAAATATCCTTTCTTCTAACCATTGATCTGAGTCGTTCTTCGCGTTGTTGAAAAAAAACTAGTTGTGTATATGATTGTTTGTGCGTCGGTCATGCCTTGTTTTCAGTTGTTTAAATAATGAGTACAGATTAAATTTATTGCCTTGGGTTTCGTTTCTTTTCTCTGTGTGCTGACATAATGCACGCAAACGGAGCTGGATGCCGACATGGTCTAGACCAGGAACAGAATACAACAGCCCACGTTTGAGACACTTGTGCCGCAGAAATAAGACGAACCTTGTTGTCTGAAACTTAAACTCTTCTTAGAAACCTAAGCAAATCATGTTTTTCTTCTCTAAAAATAGCCGCTGCGAAGACCTTCCGTCCTCCTCGCCCTAATTGAGTCAAATTGAACAAGACAACGAACGGCGACTGCTGCTGCTGCCGGATGCTCGAAGAATTGAGCCATGAGCTCCATCCATCCAACACAATCGATGCATTGGCCCGGGGCCACCATACAATGATGTGCTTAAGCCAATTATGCGAAAGAGACGACGACGACGATGTTGTCTGTTTTTGTTTGCATTCCTCCTCCGCCCGTGCGTGGAAGATCCGCGATGCCGACGCCGCGCTGACCGCCGTCAGGTTCCTCGTGGACGTTTGATGGTGGTGGAGCGAGAGGAGCGAAGGAGTGACGCGGATACCCCCGGGAAAACGCCCTCCTTGGCAACGCGTGGACCGTCGTCGCGAGAGTGCTAATTGAAGAAAGTAATACCTATCGATTCCGCTACGTCGTGACTTCTCCTCGACTTTGCGTCCATCAGAAACCGCCGGAGAATCTCGCGTTGGCAATGGCGACGCCTGTAGGAGGGAGCGGCCGCGCCGCCGCTCACCGGGCGCTGGTCAGGAATCGCTCCAACGCGGCCATGCTCATCGAGTAGGGTTTGAACTGTCTAGACTAAACTGTTTAGACAGACGATCTCGCTTCGCCAAAATGCCAAAAATTTCCATTTCAGCTACAGTAAAATGGACAAAAAGAGCGTCCGGGCAATTCTGCTCATCGTAAGTACCGTAACCTACATCCTCCTCGGCGCCGCCGTCTTCAATAAACTCGAATCGCAGGAAGACAATCTGATTCGCGCGGAAATCGAAGTGATTCGCGAAAAACTCACTGAGAAATACAATTTTTCTTCAAAGTAAGTCACTTCTCCTACCGTAATCCGTCAGGCGTGCACTCTTGCAGAGACTATCAACTCCTGCAGACTGTGATTGTGAAGTCGTTGCCCTTTAAAGCCGGCTATCAGTGGAGATTCGCCGGCGCTTTCTACTTTGCAGTTGTTGTTATTACAACAGTAGGTGAGTTACGGTAGAATAAATGAGAAACACAAAAATATTGCCCGGAGTGAGGATCGAACTCACGACCTTCAGATTATGAGACTGACGCGCTGCCTACTGCGCTATCCAGGCTTGTAGAGCATACGTGTCAATAGTGCCTATACACCTGATGATTCCAGGTTACGGTCACTCAACTCCCGCCACCGTATGGGGCAAACTGTTCTGCATGATCTTTGCACTAGCCGGCATTCCCTTGGGGCTCGTAATGTTCCAAAGCATTGGCGAGCGCGTCAACACATTAATCGCTTATGGACTTCAAAAGGTATTAGACGCTTCAAACAGCGCGTCAACGCGTGTTGACTTCAGCTCCGCAAAGCACTTCTCACCCGAGGGATTAGCGTAATGCCGGAGATCACTCCAACGCATCTCCTGATCGTCTCGCTGAGCATCGGCACGATGGTGATCCTCACCGGCACCTACATCTTCCACGTCGAGGAGCGCTGGACGCTCTTCGAGGCCTACTACTACTGCGTCATCACTTGTAAGAGCTGCCGAGAGCACTTCATGGCGCTACAGTAACCGCGATTCAGTGTCAACGATCGGATTTGGCGACTACGTTCCCCTGCAGACCGACGAAGTGCTGCAGAAGGCGCCCGGCTACGTCCTCTACACGCTCTTCTTCATCATCTTCGGCCTCGCGATCTTCTCGGCGTGTGTGAACCTTCTTGTCCTCGGGTAACGCCTACAGTAACCGACTAGCGTCTAATCCTGTCGCTGCCAGGTTCATGGCTCAAAACGCCGATGTCGTAACGGCGGCGTCCCGCGATCCCCCACGAGCGATCATCTTGGAAACGTTCTCCGCGCCGCGCTCGTCGTCCATTTCCTCGTCGCGCGACTTTCTCCGAAAGGTCTCCAACGCGTTCTCGCTCGACTCGATTCGTTCGACGTCCGTCAGTCGACTGAATCGCTGTTTGACGCCTCCCGCGCAGTCGTACGCCGCTCGGCGCTCCGAATCATCGGATACGGAGCAGAGAGAAGCGGATGTATCGTCGTGTTCGTGCTGCGGACTGCGGAGACGCGAGAAACCACGAGAGCGACGCGTCTACTTTGCTGTGCGACGGCTTCCCACCGATCATATCGAGCATCTCGTGGACAACCGCACTGGAAGCTATTTGTGACCGCGCAATGTGCCTTTGGTGGTGATAAAAACGTTTATATGCTTCAATTGGCCTAGAAAAAGAGAAAAACACATGAATACAGTTGAGATGAATCAATTTTTGCTTCAATTCAGAGAATCAGGAAAGGGTAGACACCACAACAACGTGGAACGCGCACGAAAACGTCTGATTCAGGAACGAATGTCTGAGAAATTACATACAACGTGGTGGAAAACGGTCTGAAATCGCACTGCTGCAAGGCAAGTGACGTGGTCCGTGGTCTCTGACCTGCTGGCGATCTGCAGATCGCGTTTCTTTGTCCCAAAATTTACTGAATAGTCGATGCCCGAAATTCCGAGAATGACAGCATTACAAGTAGATGAATCACTCTACACAGTTCAGCAGCCGCGCAACTACGTCAGAAATGTTCCTCCTCCCTGTATTCACTTCCAAAATCGTTGATATAAGCGTTTCCACCCACAAATTTAGCGAACACGCATCAACAAATCGCTTGTTGACTTTGTATTTTGACACGCAGCGTTGACGTGCATTCGTTGTTTACCGGCGGACACAGCGATGAAACCACAGCTCTTGTCAGTTCTGTATCCGAAAACCACGACGAGAACGTTCCGATTATGAACGCTCGCGCGGTTCCGTCGACTGCGAGCGAGTGCGCCCTCCGAATCGTCTCTTCTCTTTCCCGCATATCAGACCTCATGGAAAATTCTCACATTCGGCTGCTTCAATTTTCAATTTTGGTTTTAGGCGATTTTCAATGTTTCAATTCGCGGTTTTTCGTTTTTCTTTCTGCTTGTTACGTGCCAGCTGCTAATCCATCCGCAGTTCAGATGATCACCCCATCGTTCAGCATCACTCAAGATGGACAGTTCCTGACGATCAGGATCCACGCGCCCTACGCGAACATTGCGGAAAGCGAAGTGGAGTACAGCGAGCGGACGTTCTACTTCAACGCGGCGCCATATTTCCTTCGTCTCTACTTTCCCTGCGAGATTGTCGACGATGAAACTGGATCGACCGATTATGAGGCTGATACTGGTGAGTTTCCGTGATTCTGAGCTCCGCGCACTCTTATTTTAGGCCATTTCACCGTAAAGGTGCCAAAGAAGAATGTGAACGAGCACTTTCCCAATTTGGACATGCTCAACGAGCTTCTGAAGCCTCCCACGATCAGTGCGAGGCCGGCGGTCGAGGAAATTGGAGAGGAGAACATGGAAGATGACGCTGAAATTGACGATTGTGAGTGGAAATGCTGCTTTGCAGTATTAATCGAGTTCATTTAGCTGAAGTCTATGCTGATCAAAAACTGCGTGAGCAAGAAAAGGCTCCTGAACTCGTTGAAATCACTACTTACGGCTACGGATTTGGTTGGCAACGACACAATGTCTTTTCTCGATTTGATGAGGACATCGTCAAGAAGCTGGTATCGATACCAAGCCCCGATACGTTCGCTACTTCGGAGCGTGTTAGCTGTTGCGTTATGATTACAGCTGAGGAATTCACTTCTGACCATTACTTGTAAGTGTGCGTTTCTCGAGTTTTTTTTTAGTATTTTTTGCGTTCCCAAGTTCGTAGTTGATCTGAGAATCCCTCGATTTTCATTTATTTAAATCCATCTATTTGCAGGAGTGATTTGCTTGAACCTCCAGAGAACCTCATGTCAACAATCCGATTCGACGTTATCCCATCAAAACACTTTGAAATCACTCAAGACGACCGCGATCGCATGAAGGATTTGCCCGCTAAACGGGTTCTCCCTACAGTAAACGACCAGGCTGTTGCTTATTCGTTGATCGACATCATGGCTGCTTATCTGTACGATTTCCGGTTCACCGAAGGCGATGACAACGTCGAGTCGGGCTGGACTATCACGCAGCTTGCGCCTACTCTCTCATTCCTGGTCAGATGGACGCTGGCTGAGGAAGCCGTAGTTGGGTTCGCTCGACGAGCGGTGACCAAACCTTGCTATCGCTCCTGGGAGCTTCTGAACATTGTTTTGCAAGATGTGGTCGCTACTTTTAAACAAGGTACGGTAACTCCAACTTTACTGTACCCAGGGCTCATTTTAGGCAGATCCGCACTTCTGCATTGCCTCCTTCAACTGCAGCGGATCATGAACACGAGTGGTGATTTTCGCTATCTCTTCAACGACTTGTTCATCACGGATTACTGCTTGTGGATCCAGTCCGTGGACGAAGCTGTTTTAACCAATGTGACAAGAGAGCTCGAGGAAGCCGTACAGAAATTGACCAAAGCTGATGTCGACTGTGATCTCGAAGAGCTGGAATTGGAGGCAAACATGTACTTGATGAGCCTGAATACCAGCGGCGGAAGCTTGACCATCGAGCAGGTCATACCTCCACTCGATTCCGACGACGAAGAATACCCTAATTAAATTTGTTTTATTTCTATTTCTTGTTAATTTGTTCATTCTTGCTGGATTGTAATTTTTTGTTGAATTTGTTAAATTCTAGATCTCTTGCGATCATTTTCAGGAACAAGTTTAAGCTGCTCAACTATCTGCTGTACTGTTTGTATTCCATGTATGTTAATTTCAAATTCCAGGGAACCAATGGCGCATTTGTACAGGCAGTACATGCGCCTCGTCGCGCAATGGCCGAAAGATCCGAAAAAGAGTCAGGCCAGAAATTTGGGAGCGTTTATGGAGAAAGAAGTCGAGAGGATTTTTCACAAAGACTCGACGGAGTTGCCGAGGGAGGCTGCGATTTGTGAGCAGCGACTGCGAAGTGAGTTATTTTGGCAATGATTAATGAGGCAAAGTGCTCGCATTTGATCGTTGTGCAACGTTGCACTGTGACAGCTCTACAGAACGAGCAACCCTTGTGCTGAGAATTGCTATCGGTGCTTTCAACGCTGTCAGTGTTCCATCTGTCTGCCACGTTACATTGATACAATATCGCTTCTTCTCATATCACATTACTCGCCTTATTTCAGGTCTGGATCAACTTCTCGATAATCAGCACCTTAAGGCTTATCCCCACACTTACAAATCCGGAGTATTCGGCATGACGATTGAGCATCTCGAGGAGGCGACATCGGAGCAATTCCGCAAGAAAATGGGTCTCGGAAGCAAGAAACCGTCGTTGTTGAAACGCATATTCGGGAAATCAGAATGAAGTGCCTTACCAGATTAAATTAAATTTAGGGTTGTATAGATTTATTAGTATTTGGACATCATTTCAGCTCACAGAAATGCTAAGCAAAAGGCGACGAAAATGTACACACACAACATCTCAGAAATATTGGTAAAAGCGATTTGTCGACCCGTGAGTGGTGGCGGGTCTGATGGGAAGATAACAAAGAAATCAACAGATTCACCGTAGTTGAGAATGATTGGATAGGGATACCGTATACCAGTAGTGACATGGAAGCTGATGTATGGCTGGCGCGATCATTCCACCTTCTTCTCCTTTACCTTCTCAACAGGTCGAGGTAGCGGCTTCGCAACCACTGGAAGAGCGAAAACAATAAGAAGGGCGAAGACATGAACGCAGAAGAAGATTTTTCTGTAAACGAAAAATCCTGGGCTCCAGTGCATCATAACGAAGGGGAAGGTCGTGTAGGCTAGCGAGATTTTGGTAGCAATGAATGTAAGAATGTCGTAGAAGATGCGCGATTGCTTCGAGCCCTGGAAACGATGACGAAGGCAGCGTCGTCCAGTGCGACCCGCTACGGTTATGAGCGCTCCTGTGAGGAATGTCAAATAGTAGCCGGGGAAGAATCCGTGCCACAGAGCCGAAAGCATGTAGGTGGCAAAGGTTCGCATATTGGAAGGAAGGCGATCGTAGGCCACGCGACGGAGCCACTTCTGGGTCGTCATGTTCCACGAATCGATTACAATTTTGAAATTGAGTCCCATTTCGACTTGATAGGGCATGACTCCTTGTACGAGGTTCCAGTCTTCGTTTCCGTTCTCGTCGAATCCTTGGAATCCAAAGCCGCTCAAGTTGCAAATTGCATCGGCTGAAAAACGAGCATTTCGCAAGAGCGCTCCCTTACTGTCAACATACCCAGGATCCAGGCAAAGTAGTACTGGAATCGCTGCAGTACCATAACAAAGTGGAAGAGCAGAATCCAGGGCAGCCAGGCCATCTTCATCTGCTCCATAATAATCTCAGGAGCCAATTGCGACGAAAACATGACAAACACGGCGAGGAAGAAGAACGCCTGGAACAGTTTGCTGCAAGCTGATCTCCACGGAGTCGGAATTCTGCCATCCGGTCCGCGTTCCTTCACGTTCTCTCCGGACAGGAAGCGCAAGTAGTCGGTGTAGAAGCAGAGGGGACCGGTGAGCACCGACTGGAAATGGAACATGAAGCTCATGTATTCCAGAACGGGAGGAAGCTCCTTGATCGCCTCGCGCTTCTGAATCTCGTTCAGCTCTTCCGGTTTCTTCACTCTTCCGTCGTGTAGGGAGAACGCCATCGTCGTCATCTTCTGCACAATCAACATCATCGGGCCTGTGACGTCGATTGAGTAGGAAGTGAGGATATACCACCGATACCAATGTATAAATATCAAATAGGCCATAGAGAAGATGAAAATTACTCTGAAATCATTATTGCTCTAAAATCAATTTCAGCATCTCTGGCTACTTACTTATGAACGTGTCTCGGAGGCGATACGTGCATTAGCACGTAACCTATTCCAACGTTCGCCAATAAGTGCTTGATGGCGCTTCCGTAGCAGAAATAGCAGAAGGAGATACCAACGAGAAACGGGAAAGCTACCCTCGAATTTCTGGAAACCATTCCGGGTGCCATTTTATGGTAATAGAAGAGGGCGAATACAATCGAGGAGAATTGGCAGAAAACCAAATTGACCTGAATTCATAACACTTTACAAACGTTTGGAACGAAGCGGAGAACTTACTTTGTCAACGTCAACTCCAATAGCGTTGGAGAGAGGCTCCAGTAGCTTCGAGCCATCGTAGAACGTGTGCGCGCCGGGCATAAATGTTGGCTGAAGATGCGGAAAATGAAGAGAATAGAAATCTGAAAAGGAGTGAATGGCAGCGGGCGAGAAGGTGTGAGAGATACACGCGAATCGCACTTTCAAACGCGAGAACACAAGGTCATCATCACATTATCCCAAGATGCATTGCGTTCATTAAATAAAGCCCGGAAAGCTCTCCGAGCAAAGCGCCATCGACCGCTTTGCAAGCAAACTCGAACCGATGATTGTGTGGATGATGTCATAAACTGATGAATCATCCGCTGTCGGCAAACGTGATTCCACCAGCTGGAACGTCTTTAAAATGCCGACTTTTGGAGAAAGAAACTCGATCTGGTGACGCCTTTTCGCGAGTACATTCAGGAATAAAATCGAAATACTTGGCCTCAGTCTCCTAGCCCAGAAAAAAACGTAATTTTATGAAATTCGGCTGCTAGAATATGCTTTCGCCGACTTCAGAACGCTACAATACCACAGGATGACACCAAATATTGTGGATTCGATCGCCATCGACTAATTCTACGCTAGGCGGACCATTAAAAGTCCATAAAAGGCAAATAAACAACAAAAACACGAAAAACATCAATTGCGAACATCAATCAGCTCCCACTTACAGTACATTGAAAACAGAGAGCAGCTATACGACTATTCACCAAAGCAATATGAAGAAATCCACATTTGCATGTCCGCGAAACTGGTTCCACCACACACCTACAACCACCGACCAACTCTTCACAAAATGGCCCGCACGACCACCCAACCTAACGGGCGCTCAGATCGATAGCGAACGCTGCGTTCCTCGCGATTTCTCGTTATCATCATCTCGAGTCGAGCGCAGTGGCAAAACAAATATTTATTATCAAAGAAACAAGCCACCAAAGACGCGCCAAACAGCAGATCGGCGAGGGCGCGATCGCAGCACTAAATAACGCGCGAACGGGCGCGAGTCAGGCGATGCAACAATGCGAGGAAACCTGTATCATAGCAGCGCTTTCTCGACGACCCCAAACTCGGCACACAGTCAATTCCGCGATGCCTATCCGCGCTCTCTCTCACCCTATCTCTTGTGCTGCTCTGCTCACGAGAAGGGCATCGACCCCCCAAGGCATCACGACCACGACGTCGACAAACAAGCGACTCCACAGTGCGCACAGTCTTCTTCGCGTTCGACCATGGATTGCGTCGGTCGCCTGTTGTTGAGGAGTCGGCGCGCTGCTGCCGCTGCCATCTAAGCAACAAAGCCGTTCGGCAGTGACTAACGACCACGAGAAAACGAGCAGCAACATGAATAATTATTTGGCGAGCGGCGGCGGCGGCGGTGGTGAAAGGTGGCGAAAACGAAACGACTAGCGAAAGTCGCCGAAACTCCACCCGCACTTGTGTGGTGCATCGCCGCTATCGATCGAGAAGCACTTTCCGCGAGAACATGAACGCGAGGGCCAAATTGCTTCTCGGTAGCAGCTGTTCAGCGCGCGCGCGCGCGCGATCCGCACATCTACTATATCCATGGCGACAATGAGTTGATTAAATAGGACTTCCGTGCCTCCTATAGCCCCAATTGGACCGAGAAGGAGGAGAGTAAAGAGATTTCGCCATATTTACAAGGTTTTCGTGATTGTTGCTTGTTCGTCGGCATCGAATTAGTCTAGGATTTGATAACATTGCGGCTTCGAGGAGCGTTCCTAGGCAGAAAAACACGAACGGCAGCGCACTGGAGAAGATTTCCACTGATCAGAGCACGAAATGACGTTTTCTTGTGTATCCTAGGGCACGGGAATCTAAAGGCTGCGCAAACGCTATCGAAACACTCTAAAATTCAGCATAACATGTCATTGCGAACCGCAAATATCCGCAAAAAAGCCTCAAACTGGAGTACACAGTTACGAAAATGAGCTCGACAGCGCACGCAAGCGTTTCGCAATGCCTCGAGACAATCAACAACGCATTTAAACGGCCACGGAATACACCAAGACCCACCACTAGCCAATCGCAGAGAGAGCAAAGCAAACAAAAAGGTTCCCGTTTTGAGAACAACGATTACGAAAAACCCATTTGGTCGCCCGTGGCCCGTGAAGCAGCGGATATCCACATAAAAACGTTTATGATACGGTAAATACTCGGACATTTCAAGACATCACAGGCCAGCAAACAATCTCTCACCGCGCTTTGAGCTCTCAAAATTGCGCAAACTATCAAAATTCAAGGTTTAAGACGAAAAACCCGCTTCGACACAGCACGACGCTGCGCTGTGACTACGACGCGACGGAAGAAGAACCCTAGAAAGGTCAAAGTGACAAACTACGATAAGGAGACGCCGCCGGATGGCCTGGCTAGGTGAAGACGACCGCACGATAAGTCACGCCATTCGCCGCCGCCACTGAAAACGTAGCCTCGTCTCCGATTTACCAATTTTTTCGCTCTCTTCGCACCGCAACTGTTGCAGCCGGCAGTCAAGGACACTGCACGCTGCCCTTCGCTTCTTCTCGAGTTGATTAAACAAATGCGGCGGGCGGTTCCGCAACACAACAAAGTACGCGCAATTGAACGATGGTAGCGCAACGGCGAAGATGTAGCCTAAACGAGCGGGAAAATAGGATTGCGCCCAAGTTGCATAAGAACGCGACATTTGATGAATGCTGAGGTCAGTCGAGACCGGAAAAGAAGCGCCAGAATTTCATGAAAACCCAAAAATAATAGATTTGTGATGCAGAAATTCGCGCCTACAATTCCGAGATCACATGAAAACGACTTCTTTCGGTCAACAAAACCTCGTGACACAACAATACAATGCAATTAAGACCATCGACCAGTGCGATAACGGTTGTCGCCTGTCGAGGACAGCACATCGACCGGCGGCTACTGATTACCGCGGTGGTTACGACCACCATATGCCGAAACTCAAATTGCTTCCTATTCCAGGCGCTCCGTTCCCATCGCTCGAAAAGGAACAACCAAAGCCGGAAACGTGTTTGAACAGCGAAATCACAAAAGCGCAGAGGAATGTTTACTCGCGACAGCTAGGAGCACGGTAGGCGGAAACGAGCGCGAGTGCTGCGTCCATCGAGCTTGTAGTATAAATGAGCCAAGTTGTAATCTCGTTACCGGGCAACGCATCAATACAACTCAACACATGTGGAAGAAGTTTTCGCGTAGCATAAACAGAGAGTGAAATGGGACACCAACCGCACAGAAGCGCGACAGAAAGTGGCTCGTTTACCTAGGGCGCCGTTTATATTTACAAGGGGCTAAATTGTAGCCTCTCCACACTGATATGGAATAGCGTCGCGCACAGAATGCAGGAAATCCCCGAGCATTTCCTGATTTCTTTGATTTTCCAGCGCAGAAGCCCGTAAACTGACGTGAAACTTCCCAGAAATGCGTGAAAAACTGGATGACCTTCTGGAATTCAACAAACCTTGAGAGTGCACTCGCTTCTCACAACGAGCGCACAAAGTATGCTGAAAATTGCCGCGGATATCGCGCAAAATCCACAAAGCTCCACGCGTCCATGTCTGGCCAATCAATTTTCCAATCAGACATCTGCAAGATGACGTGGCTGTCTGTGTCTAGAATGAAGCTTCATAAGGAGCGTCGTTCACTGCGCAGTGCACGTGTGTTGGACGAACCGCGCAACGGAAATGTTGGAAGCCGGCGCTCACAAACAAGCTGCGCGAATCGGGTGTCGCCTCCCTGGAATGTCGATCAACGAGCCGAAGGAGGCGCCTGGAGCGAAGATGAGCCTCGCCGCTACTCCTAAACCGGACGGACAGCTGGACCAGCAATACAGCAGAGCTGAACTCATGGGTAAGTCATAATAATTGATTTTTTTAATGATTTGCTGCCTTCGGAATGTTGCAAACGATTCGAAATGTGCTGCGCTTGTTTTTTCGCCTTTGTTTGTCTCTTTGTTTGTGCTTTTCGAGTTGATTTCGAGCGTGAGAATTTACCCGAAAAATTGACGCGAATTGATGCGAACTAGCTGCTCAAGTGGCGCTGTTTTTCCGATTTGTGGCCTTACTGCGCTTGAATTTGTATTGTCATGTATCGAAATTTGTTTGCCACCTTTCGCCATGGATTTTGTTGTTCTGCTGCGCCCAATTCCGAGTTATCATGAGTAAATACCAGGTCACAGCAACAAAATTGATTTTGTTTTCTACGATTTCGGAAATCGGAATATTGCAAACAATTCCAAATGTGCTGCGCTCGTTGTTTCGCCTTTATTCTTTCTTTTTTAAGCGGTTTATCCGAGCCGAATTGGCAACGAAAATTACTAATTTGAAATGTTGTAGGGCTATTCTAAGCGTCTTCAATCTTTCAATCTTCAACTTCCAATTTATAATGAAAATCTGCATTTCAGAATTGAATCCGCAACGTGAAACACCACACTGGCGTCCAAATGACGTCCGCTTTCACCATGGATTCGCCGACTTTGGAGACATGAGCTGTTTTTTGGATGAAGAAAAGGATTCCCGTCCGCGTCGTCATCGTCGCAAGAAGTCAAACTATAGCAACAACAACAACAGCACCTACAGCAACGTCAGCATGGTCGAACTTCTCTCATCGCCGTTAGATGCCTCTCCGATTCCGCCGATCGCCAAGTACAATGTTCCGCTTCTTCCGAGCGCTCTCTACGAGCCGGTGCTGCATTATGGACAACGCGGGGACGGATTCGATCTTTTCCGATTGCCGATGCCAGATGATCTCTTCATGTTCCGGAATGGCGCGCCAACTGTGACCGAGAAGCGACCTAGACGTACTGATAAGTGATGTCGCGTTGTTCTGAATTTCCGTTTATCAATGTTAATTTATGTTAATTTTTTCGTGTTTGCATCGTCCGCATACGGGGTTTGTCAGTGCAAATTTGTTGACCGAGTAATGCGATGTGCAGGTCCAAAACCTCTCAAGTCGAGTTGGTTGATTTCATATGTTATCTTCTGCTGTGTTTTGAGCACCCCATCGGGATGTGGGAATATCTCGGCATGCGAGAGCACAAACCAGAGCAAATATGCACACTTGCATGCAGAGCGAGATTGATCGGAGCGGACAGACGCCCTCGTGGGTTCTATAAAGTCGCCCCGTCTCTGCGGTGCAAGGGCACTCGCTGCATTTTGTTGTTTAGTCAACAATCACCGACCACCATGGAGTCATCCGCTGCTCCACGCTCTGGGCGCTACCGTATACTCATGGCCGTTCTAATGATGTTAGCGTTGTTTCTCATCGACTCGATGAAGATCAATCTTGGGATGGCGATGGTCTGCATGGTCAACAGCACTGTCTACGCTGAGAATCCGGCCGCTCTCGCTCACCAGAGTGACGCGGCAAAGTGCGAACGACTGCACGACGTATCTGGTGCTGTGGAAGCTGGATATACGGTAGGTTTAGTCTTGTTTTCAGCTAATTTACTCCTCATTTAGGGTCATCTCTTGTGGTCTCCTCAAATGCAGTCGGTTCTCTTCTCCGCCGTTTTCTACGGCGCTCTCGCAACTTCGCTGCCGTCAGGATACCTCGCCGACTGGTTCAGTCCAAAGTATCTGCTCTCTCTGTCGCTCCTGATCTACGTTATAACCGCTATGTTGTCACCGATGTTCGCTGAAATGAGTTATACTGTATTTGTGATCAACAGAGTTGTGATGGGACTCGGAGAGGTAAGCGATTCTTTACATGCAAAGTATATAGGCGTGCCAGTATCATTATCTGATTGTAAAACAAAAAATATTGCCCGGAGTGAGGATCGAACTCACGACCTTCAGATTATGAGACTGACGCGCTGCCTACTGCGCTATCCAGGCATATAAGACTATGATGTCAATGGCCTATATACCTAGATTTACTCCAACCAATTATTTAGGGCTCAACATTCCCGACAATCGTCTCTATTGCATCCAGATGGTTTCCCGCTGCCGACCGCGGCGCAATGGTCGCCATCTACACTGCGGGAACGCAACTTGCCGGAATTTTCAGCGGCATCACCTCCTCCACTCTCTGCCAAGTCGACTTTCTCGGCGGCTGGCCGTTGATCTTCTACTTTTACGGCTCGCTCGGCATTGCCTGGCTTGTTCTGTGGTCGTTCTTTGGCTCTAATCAGCCGAGTGAGAATCGTTGGATCTCCGACGCTGAGAAGAAGTACATCGAAGACGCGTTGCAACATTCGCAGCGCAAAGCGACGAACAATCGCTTCCAGGAGGTTCCCTGGCTCGCGATCTTCACCTCGATGCCATTCTGGTCGATTGGATTCGCGTGGTTCGCGAACAACTTTGCCCTCGCCATAAATCAGTCGATCGTGCCTTCCTACTTCCGCGACGTCCTCAAACTTGACCTAAAAAGCAACGGCCTCTTCACGATTCTCCCCTTCATCGCGCAGCTGATCACGAAGCTCTCAAGCGGCTTCATTTCCGATTACATCAAGAGAAGAGAACTCATGGGACACACGGCCACGTGCAAACTCTTCCAGAGCATCGGGAGTTTCGGCACTGCGGTCAGCTTCACCGCTTTGGCTCTTTACGTCGATTGCACACATCCTCTCGCTGCGTTGTTCCTCTTGACTCTTCAAGGTAGGTCTAGGCATATAACGGAGCAACAGTTTAGCCAGTACATGCCTGGATAGCGCAGTAGGCAGCGCGTCAGTCTCATAATCTGAAGGTCGTGAGTGAGAACACTCGTTTTTAGGTCTGCTCTACACAGCCACTGTATCAGGCTGGGCGACCAGTCTCGTCACTATCTGCCCTCGTTATAGCGGCGTCGTTACCTCAATCAGCATGCTGTTCGCGCTCCTAGGCTCCGCATTATCTCCCGCGTTTTTCGGATTCCTCAGCGAGGCGGTAAGAACGTGACCGTACATCACAAAAATGAATTTCAGTTCCCCGGCACGGAGTACACACTATTGTTGTTGGTGTGTGCGGCGATTAACGCGAGCGCCGGAATATTCTTCATGATTTTTGGGTCAGGCAAGTGTGGCGAAAACACACGCATAGCGAATGAGTTGTTTGCGTTTAGCAAAAATCCAACCCTGGGCGCAACCAAAAGTGTCGACATCGTCAACGGTCGCCGTTATCGAAATTGGGGAAGAGAAAAATCTGAATTTTATAAAAACATAACAATATGAATAACAATAAAACAATTTTTTCTACTCACTCGAAGAGTTTCTACTCACTCGACAATAATCGCAATTAAATGCTTATGGATCATATTCACTGTTGAAATTAACACAAACGAAGAGAGAATCATGCAATCGAACTGACAGCTTTCTTCGCCGCGTCTTCTAGATTGTCAGCTGTGATTATGGTGAGGCCGCTATTATCCATCAATTTCTTTGCTTCATCGACATTTGTTCCTTCCAGTCGCACGATTAAAGGCACGGTGAGGTTGATCCGTTCACAGGCTTTGATAATGCCTTTAGCAATTGTTTCACAATTCACAATCCCACCAAAAATGTTTACAAGGACAGCTTTCACCTGAAATTTGATGCATTAGAAAAATGCAAAACACCTTGAATCTAACCGCAGGATCGGAAGTAATCACTCTAAACGCATGGTCAACTTGATCCTCGGTAACTGCTCCACCAACGTCGAGGAAATTAGCAGGATTACCACCAAACAATTTGATGATATCCATTGTGGCCATAGCCAGTCCAGCTCCATTTACCATACAAGCGATGTTGCCGTCCAAACCAATGTAGTTCAAGTCGTATTTGTGTGCTTCGACCTCGCGTTTGTCCTTAGTATCGTTGTTGTCCATTTCAAAAATAGGCTTCTGACGGAACGCTGCACTGTCGTCAAAATTGAGCTTTGCATCAACACAGTATACTTAAAGAAAACGCATTACGTTAACTCAATCTCCCATCAAAATCACCTTCTTTGTCCTTGGTTTCCACAAAAGGATTGATTTCCACTTGAGTAGCATCTACAGCTATGAACATTTCGTAAAGTCGCTTGATTTCATGTGCAGCTTTCTCTTGTACATCCCCTTCAAATCTCAGATTCCTCGCAATCTTAAAGCATTGATCAATGGTGATTCCGTCGTGAATGTCGATTGGTTCCTTAAAATACTGACAATGAATATAAAGAGATAAAAGTAAAATATATACCTTGAAAATCAATTCAGGAGTCTTCTCAGCGACCTCCTCAATATCGACACCACCAGCGGGACTAGCGACAACAACAGGGCCGTTGAACTCGCGATCCATCAAAATAGCCAGGTAGGTTTCCCTCAAGATCGGCACCGACTCGGCGACCATAACCCTGTCGACCAGAACACCACCAGGCCGAGTTTGCTTCGTCTCCAGATGACGTCCGATCATCTCTCCCACGCTGTCAAGCGCTTTCGCTTTGCTGAACATGGCGAGATAGTGAGAAAGGTCGCAGTGAATGGAAAACTCACTCTTCTGTGATGTACACTCCGCCGAGGCCTTGTTTACCGTTGATGAACCGTCCTTTACCACGACCGCCGGCAAGAATTTGAGCCTTCACAACATACTCATAGTGATCTGGAATGGAAAACAGAATACGGATTTCAGTTGAAAGGTTGGTGGGTGTTCGCCCTGAATTGCCATGCAAGCAGCCGCAAATTTGGCATAAACAGCTGGAAAATCGGGATAATTTTTGAAGCGGATTAGCTTTTGTTTTGCGCTTGCTGCTGCTCCTGGGCTGAAATCGCTGAAAAACGCGCTGAAATCTCATTTCATTCCTCACCTATCTAGGCTCAATTTCAAGCATTTCGATGCCCAAACAGCACAGCGAGCTTCGCGCATCCACAAACAACAACTGAGCAGCGATCAAAGTCAAATTCCAACTTACTGAAATCAGAAAACTTCTTCTGCGCGTCGGAAACGTTTTCAGCGACGAAGAATCGTTGCACCGAGCATCCGTACTTGTCCAGCAGCTCCTTGCTCTGATACTCCTGGAGATTCAGCTTTCTGACGGCGTTCAATGCTTGGCGCTTGCCGCGAAGCAGTTGTCCGGCACATCGGAGCGACTGCATGATAGTTCTGAAGAAGCTGATGAAACTGTGAGAGATGGGAGAGTGCACGTTTGCTTGCAGTGGAATGTTGCAAACGCTGTCGCGGTGGGACCTGTAGTAGAAATCATATGGCCTGTTGAAGGGATTTTGAATGTGAGTGATCCGGAAGGGTCTTGCGGCTTTTGTTTGGGGAAAGCAATTGCGAAACAAGGTTGAGATGGGGATTTACGCACTAATATCAATTCGTTGGGCCAATTGATCTAAATTTTTGCAAATCATAGTCATTTCGATTCTAAGAATCGTGAATTAGCTTTTTCACTTCACGCAGAAAGGGGAATTGGGCGATTTCTGGCGCACGTATCGCGTTGCTCATGTTATTGTCGAAGTCAAATCGAACGTTCACTTTTAAAGTTCGCACGTTCGAACGCGCGCACGCCGATAAAAAAGGCGCGAACGGCGTTTTCAACGTAAAATGCCAACTTCTGACCTATCAAGGCAAACCAAACGATTCATGGCGCCTTTTTTGAAAATGTAACCTAGATAATCTGTCGGGAAGGAGTGGATCTATGTTTTCCGCTAAAATTTACGCAAAACCGCCGATTGACAGTTGAAAAACATAGATTTAATAAAAACCAGAAACCATAACAACTATTTTAGACACCTAGACTCGATGGTGTAATCAAGTACTCCGAAGAGTCAACAAAATTGTCATACAATGAATCGACATTATCAAAATCCGCAAATTCTCGTTCCACATTGACCACATGGTTAAAAAATTTGAGTATGTGGTTGGGCGGAATGCTGTCAACAAAGGTCTCTACAAGACTCTTTATTCGCTCGACGGTGTCGTCAGAACGAGCGATCTTCCTGATCTCCCCTTTAATCCACCCCCAGCAAAACTCTATTGGGTTAAATTCCGCGTGGTACGGCGGAAGCCGCAAGACGAAAATGTTATTCGCTTTTAACATTTCGTCTACTCTTCTTCTTCGGTACTGTTCCTCTCGTCCATCCAGTGATCTGCGAACAATCTCCAGCAAATCAGCCTTTCTCAGTTGGCTGACGTCAGTGTCTGGCATGATGAAAGAGTGGCGCTGAGCAAATTCCAAAATATCGGCTTTCTTCCAAGTCGTATTCGGAATATTCTCAATGCATCTTGAATGGTAGGAAGCGTTGTCCATGACGAATGCTATTTTGTCTCCTTGAGCCTTTAGAAGAGGAATGATATCCTGGATGTACTTTTCAAAAACTTCTGCAGACATTTCCCGATGATAGTCGGGGTCGCGCGACTTGTTTCCTTGAAAGACTCTCAGCGCTCCTTCCAAGAAACCCGATTGTCCGACGGTGTGAAGCACAATGAGTCGTGTTGCTCACGAGCGCTTTCCGCGGCCAGCCGCAGCTGCTTTTCGGTGTTTTCGGCGGCCAATCTTGCTGCAGCCTCTGCATTCGCTTTTTCCTCCTTCGCATTTGCTTGAAGAACACTGCGTCCTTTACTTGCCAACGCCCTCAGTCGCCCAATACGTTTACTAGCCACCATCACGTCAAAAAACCTGTAAGAACTGGCTAATATGCACAAATTCACCAAAAGAAAATCAACAACAAAGAGCCAACCATAAAAATCTATGTTTTTCAACTGTCAATCGGCGGTTTTGCGTAAATCTTAGCGGAAAACATAGATCCACTCCTTCCCGACAGATTATCTAGGTTACATTTTCAAAAAAGGCGCCATGAATCGTTTGGTTTGCCTTGATAGGTCAGAAGTTGGCATTTTACGTTGAAAACGCCGTTCGCGCCTTTTTTATCGGCGTGCGCGCGTTCGAACGTGCGAACTTTAAAAGTGAACGTTCGATTTGACTTCGACAATATTGCGACCATCACAGTCGCAAGTGCCAGGAAACCCAAATGAAGACCAAGAATGAGAAACATTCCGAAGGAGAAGTCAGCTCAGGAGGTTCGTGCTAAGACAGCGCGAATAATCAACTACAGTACCGCCGCAACCACTCGCGCGCACTCGCGGTGACTGCCTAATCTCGTCGAGTGAAATACTTTCGAAAGGTTTCGCGTCAACTCGTAAACTCAACGCTTCTCAGCGATCAAGCTGCATCACTTATCCTGCTTGGATTATCCACTGCTTGTGGACCTGCATCGCTATTCTCATCTCGTGTAGTACGTGGTCTGGCTAAGACTCGTACAATCTCATTATCAAGCTCTCGTTCTAGTTTGCGCAAGTGCGACCGACAGTCCCGCAGTTCTCCTGCCTCAAGCGTGGAATTTTATAAAATGGGCGGCGCGTGTTATTTTTGCCAGGCGTCTCAGTAAATCCAACTTTTCTGTTTTTTTGAGTATAACTAACTGTAAATTGGCCATAGAAATTGCTGTTTAATGTTGTTGATTTGGTTTCTTTGCGTAAACAAACATCGCTTCATGCTCTCCATTCATTGCTCCATTCCAGAAGTCAGACTTCATGAGTGATATTGGCTCTATGGACATTGGGACTGTGGTCAAATATCTCAACACACATTTTCCGAATCTGGATGTGCTGCCGGCCGACATCTCCCATCCCAAGGTATGGTTGGTTACACATGAGAAGTGAAATTTGCGGATTGTTCAGGGGTCGCGCGTTCGCATTTTGTATGCCGAACTACTAATGCAAATTCTGGATCTTCCTGAACGTGCACTGACAGAATTGCCGTTGGATATGATCCATCCAGTGTACGATCCAGAGGTTCATGGAAACACTGTTGTGACCTTCTTGTTAATTTTTCACCTGTAAGTTGAAATGTGAAAATTCTTTACAAACACGGGTGTTTTAGAAATAATTGCCTGAAGGATATAACGAGCGGGCAGTTGGAAACTACTCCCAAAGACCTCTTTTATCCATCTGCAGACCGCACTCGCGCCCATCTCTCTGTTCTAGTGGCGTTTCATCAATTTCGCATTGCGATCGGGCCGCATTTAAAGTTGATTACTGAGCATCAGGTAAGCGGGAAATTTTAAATACGCGTATCATCATCCATTGTTTAGAAGAAGCAGAGAGTAGACTACGAGAAGCTGAAGGAAAGAGTGGCGCAGTCTGAGGCGGTAGACCTCGATACTCAGTTCGGTGCTGTAAGAGAACAGCTGACAGCAGTACGGATTAGTTTCTTGAGCTGTTGTTAAATTCCATTTTAGATTCAACGTCTGCGAGAGACTCAAGAACAGGAAGCGAAAGAAGCAGTACACCAAGTGGAAGTACAGGAAGTGGACGCAAACAATTTGAAGGATCGTTACACCAGCATAGTCGCGAGAACCGTAAGATCACCATCATTTATTCGTACGAAACCGCTCACAACAATTCTTTAGGAACAATTGCAAGCTACCAATGACTCTATTCGAATTCAACTTGAGATGTTGAAATGTGATCTGGTTTCGTCGCCCGATAGAAAGATGGCATTGTTGAATGGGTTGCGGAGAAATTCCGACGAAATGGCAAGCAACGCAGAGAGTCATCGGTATGTCAAAGCAAAGCTTGCGCGCTCAAATCAATCAGCCTCGTTTCAGTATTCTTTGGTCACAAACGGAGGATCGTCTCCGAAGTTATACGGTCGCAAAGGAACGCATTGAATCGTACGATACCAGACCAATGTTTGGTCTCGCGTTTGAGAGGATAAAAGCGAGGGAGCAACAACTGAATGGGCTGCTGTGGAAGACTCAGGCGCACACCGAAGTCACTCGGGCCCACTGGGACCGATTCGTTAGTGAGAAAAGAGCATTCTTCAAAAAATGTCTCGAGGCGTTGAAAGCCGAGACGATCGAGCATATGGAAACGGATTAATTGCTGTTTAATTTTTTTGTAATAAACTATTACATGTAATCAAACGAGAATTTCAGAAATCACACATTTATTTTAATAAATTTAACCACAAAAATCAAAAAATTCAAACTTCAGAAGCGAAGCTACGGCGTTTACTGCTTCTCGTTGCGAATGCGACGAGCGAGCTGCATGTCCTTGGGCATGATCGTCACTCGCTTAGCGTGGATCGCGCACAAGTTGGTGTCCTCGAACAGGCCGACGAGGTAGGCTTCGGCGGACTCTTGAAGAGCACCGACGGCGGCCGACTGGAAGCGCAGGTCGGTCTTGAAGTCCTGGGCGATTTCACGGACGAGACGTTGGAAGGGGAGTTTGCGGATGAGGAGTTCGGTCGACTTCTGATAGCGACGGATCTCACGAAGCGCGACGGTTCCGGGACGATAGCGATGGGGCTTCTTGACTCCTCCGGTGGAGGGAGCGGTCTTACGAGCGGCTTTCGTGGCGAGCTGCTTGCGCGGCGCCTTTCCTCCGGTCGATTTGCGGGCGGTTTGCTTGGTTCGGGCCATGTTCTCGGGGACGATGAGGAACGGTTGAATGTGCAGAGTGGGGGAATCGGCTTGCGTAAATGCGAATTCTAAGGTCCGCTCGCATCGCTTCCGACCGCAATTTGCATCGCGTTGCCCTGAAAGCATCGCATCGTCTCGAGCGGGTCCTGGAACGCCAGAAAGCGACGCTTCTCCAATCCAGTTTCTCGCCTTTCCTGTCCTAATCCTCAGTCGCCTTCTTCTGGAGGCGCGGCGCTGTTCGTGGGTGCAAATTAAAAAGTGTTTTCGTCTGTTTGCGCGCCGACTAATCGCCGCTGTTTTGCATTCGGATTACTGTCGCATTGTTGGCGCGCGCGAGGGAGCGCCGAAGAGGTGGAGAGCGGAGAAAGAAGCGCATGGATTCTGGCGGTAGGGGGCAGTTAAGTGGACGCTCCATTCCTCGAGGACATCACACATGCGATGATGAGGGTGATGACGAGTCGCCACCGCTCCTTCTCTCACCACTGCTCCTCGGACGGCGACGACGAAGGCGGCAACGACGTCGCGGGTGCCGATTCTGGACGTTCTTCGCTTGTTGACTTGCAACCTGTAAGTTGAATTGATGCGGTCGTTATATGTGACTCGCTTTCCTGTCGACTTTTTGCTTTATTGCATTCGCTAACCGCTGTTTTCCGTTCTACTGGTTGTGTGGAGGATCTAGTGCTATTGGCGTGGTGGCTGCTCAAGCAACAAACCGAGCGTAAAAAACGACATTTATCGGTGATGCATCATGATTTGCGCTGATTTCCCTGGCGATTTGAGGTCAGAGAACAAAGTCCAAATCTGAGAATCGCCACAAAACAGAAAAATTGGAGAATTCTGGGTGTTTTCTGGCACTTGGACATTTCACTCTCGTGTTGGTTGGCCGAAAATGGCTCTGTTCAGGCCTATAAAACCCAATAAAATCACAAAATGACGATTTTCCGCTACGCAAGCTCGATTTCCCTTAATTTTGCGAGTAAATTCGACATAAACTGATTAGTTCTATTCCGCCTGGGTCGAATTTCATGAAACATACAACAAAATCACCCAAAATGCTGCATAAAATCGAAATCGTGCTAGTCTTCGCGTCAGGACCCGCCATATACCTTTTCTGTTCAGTTTGGCGCGCTCACAGCGATGATACCGATATTTTCAAGCCAACAACTGGCGCGTTGGCCTCATTTAGACCAGCGCGACATGTGCGCTGCACCAAGAAATGCTGGTAAACTCCAAACTGTTTCTCCGCAGTTGCGCGCAGCTTCACAAACAACCTGCTGTCCGCATTTCTCGACTGAAAATCGACCCAATCGAACGCATAAATAACAAACCTCCAAAAAACAGAACAACGCACGCCAGCGCGCGAGTTCAAGCGCAACCGGTTTGCACCCGCAATCGACGCGCTTTCGCTTCAACTCTAAAAACCGCCTGAATCAGGTTGGCACACCGGTGGCGTTCGTTGTTTCTTCGCGTTCCAACGACGTCCGTCCGCCTGTTGCCCCGCGCGCTGTTTGCCGTTGGCGTTTCACTTTGAATTCTCACTCCCAGCAGTCGCAGCCTTCTCAATGACCCTCGAGCTACTGCAGCGACAGGTAGGCGCACACAGACCAAATCGAGATTTCACGGTGCTGCGGCGTGTTCGCACCGGTTTTGTTTATTTGCGTTTTCGCTGCGCTGAGGCGTCGGTCAGTGCGGCGATGAGGTGGAGGCGACGATTAATCGGAACTCTGAGCGCTTCTGAGTAGGAAGCGATGAGCTGAAGTGCAAATAGGAGCTAAACGGAACGGTTTGACGCAATTGACCGTAATCTAGCGCCGTTTTTTACACGATTTTCATTGAAATTGACCGTTGAAGGTTTAGATTACGGTATGTAGACTGAGGAATCCATATTTAATGCAGAATTAGAATGAAAATCGAGTATTTCAGGCTTAAGTTTGATTGAATTGCGACAAAGAGCTTGCTAGGCTTCGTATAGCTCGCCGTATACGGTACTTTTAAGCTTCATATAGGATTTTCTGATTAAATAAAGCTAAAACTACAGCATGACAGGCCTCACACACACATTCTCTACGCGCAACTACCGTAAAATCACCGGAAAAGCACATTCCAACACAGAGAATCTCACCGATCAACCACTAAACAACAACCGCCGCTCTCAAAGCGCACTTTTTTCTTCCTTTCCCTCTCGTCCGGAGACGAATCTGCAAAATGTCAAACTACTTCAAGATGCTCGGCCATGTTTTTACCAGTTTTTTGCGTTCCTCGCTCCCTCTAATCGTCATCAACACTCCCGCTCTATACCTCTGCAAACGTCCTCCCGCCTCCACCACTGCGGCCCCCTCCTTTGACAGTAGCGAGCGAGCCACAATCAGGTCCACCACCGAGCGAACGCGTTGTCAACGGTCCAACCGCGCGTCCCCTGGGCACTTAACGAGTTGTCATTGTTGTTGACACATCGTCGGCCCCTCTTCTCCTCCCCAGGCTGTCAATCGGTGCTTCGCGCACCGCATGACGGCATGCGCCAACTGGTCATCATCCAACTGACTGTCCGTTCGGTTGTTTGATTTGAGTGTTGCATGCGCAGCGACCGCGCTAGCGGACTCGCGCAATCGGCTTTCCCCTTCCTCCCCGCCGGCCTCCGTCCTCATTGTCCACCCTCATTGACACTCAGCAGCAGCTACCTCCTCCCGCTACCTTCTACTTCTCATTGTGTGCTGAATGCTGCAGAGTCAACGTGTAAGCCGTTCGGGCTTAGTCTTCGGAAGTTCGCTTCTAACGACCGCCGCCGACCCCAACGGCTCCGACATGAATCGGCATCGCGAAGTTCCAACGGATGTGTGGTACGATATGGAACACTTTCAAATGGTTGGTTTTTGAAATTTGTCCGCTTTTTACGTCAATATTCGATTTGAAATGAGTGGAATTTAAGCCTACATCAATGTGTGTGGTATAGATTAGCTTGAAAGCAACGTGTGTGGTGGGCTTAGGCATATTCAGGCCTACAGAGACATATTTAGTAATTGAAATCGAAACTTTGCGGAAACTAGGCCAAACACTCAAAATGCGCGCATTTAGGGTTATATACGACTTGAAACACCCTTAGGTAATGTAACTAATTGGCCGAATGGCTAGTGCCTCTGCCTGATACGCGTGAAGTCAATGGTTCGGTAATCCAATTTTTTGTATTTTTGCTGTTGTTTCTTCCCTTCAAAATGCAACGTTCCGCTGCACTAAATTGACCTACGCGCGCCCATTCCACCTGCAAAGTGACTCTCAACGTATCGGTTTCACTTCTCTCGCGCATCTTCCTCGATCTCCATTACTGCGCCGCCGCTTCGACCTTGTTTGTTCTCCTCTTTTGTCCCGCCGCTTCGTGCTCCGCCGACTGATTTGTGGTTTAACCGATCATTGCGAAATGAAAACAAAACATTCTGCAGCGTAAAATGAAACTTTGTGCACTCTGCGCGCATAGGTGCGCGATCGTCGTGTGTGTTTACCACCTCGTGTAATCGAGCACACAACGTGCGCGAGCGTTGCATTGTGCGCGGCCCCATATTCCGAACAAACGACAAAAAAAGGCGCGCGTGCGAGTGTGTGAAGGAGGCAAACGAGAGGTGACAAACCGGTCAACAGCGCGGTGTAACAATTGCGTGGTTATGTCGCCGGTGTTTTGACGACGATTTGCAGGAAGCGAGAGTGCCGGCAAACTGCATGTGAGAATCATAAACCAGGCGACGTTCCTGTCGTTGGGAGTGTGAACTGGTTTGAAGCAGCGCGTAGATTTATGTGGGAGCGTGAGTTCAGTGCTCGATATTTCGGTTTTTTGGACGCTGATCGATGGTTTGGGAGCGTGCCAGCGTTCTGTGACACTTTTGAAGGTTTTTGGAGCTGAAATCGGGTTTTATGACTTTGATTTAGCGTAGCACGAGTTGCAAATTGATCAATTAAAGTGAAAAAACTCTGTTCAGGGTAGTTTTGGGGCCCGGAAGCTGTACCTACTCTCAAAAATCATGATAAAATCCGAAAATCACTGCTCAGCTGATCTTAGAGCAAATTTCGTGCAAATTGACGATTTTTCGACTTTGAAATTGCCAATTGGGGTTGATTTTGGTTGTTTGACTTTGTACGGGATTGCTCAGCGTGATATTCTGCAATTATCGCGCCTAATCACGCCTCATTCCAGGATCACATCGCCGAAGTGCTCGCCAAACTATCCGAAAATCGTCTCGACGACGAAATATGGGGAAAAGTGATGGTGATGGAGCGAGCGAGGCGCGTAGCGAAGGCGTATCTCCGCAAAACGACGCTAATCGTCGACGGCAGCGACGAGGAATTCGACGGCCGCACGCTCGGCTTCAACCATTTTCCGAATTCGATGCGCGACGATCACACGCTGGAGATCAAGAGCAAGATTGGCGACGTGAGTGTGTCTCTTCTGGCGAAATCAGCTGTTTTTGAGCGCACGAACTCGCTCCGTGCGCTCTGGCGCTGGAGTGAGTGTTTGTGTGCAGTACTGGTCACTCGAGCAGCGCTCGAGGACGGCGGCGACGACGATTTCGGGAGGCCCTCTCGAGAATGTCAATTGGGGGATTAGAAGAGAGAGAGGAGCGGAGGAGACAAATAACAGTATCGACACTTGCAGGGAGTGATCATCAAGATGGATTACCAGGGGAATATCAAGGCGATGGCGCGTGGCTCAACACCGATTTTCGTCCAGGGATGGAAGGACACGCGGAACACGTGCATGGGCCAGCGTTTGGTGCGACTGCAGGGACGATTGAAGACGAGTTTGGGCGGAAACGAGGATGAACAGGTGCTCAAGGTGAGCGCAGCGGCTTCCTGACGTCAAATCACACGGGCAAATTGCAGATTTTCGACATGAGAAAGTTCAAATCGTTCGTGGAAAGCGACTCCGTTGACTTTAAAGCCGACGCGAGGCATCTCCTGATGAAGACGTGCGTGCGCGTTGCGCTCGTGAAAGATGGCGGCGGAACGGATCCGATGAAGACGCCGTGCTGGTTCATGATCATCAATCTGGTCGCGTTGGATATGCTCGTAACGAAGATGCCGGAGCTGACGAGCGCCGGCGCACTCGCTTCGCTGTATGGAGGCGCGGACAAAGTGCCGCGATTCCCGAGTCAAACGTCGATTCTGCCACCGGGAAGCGATATTTACACGAATCCGGCTGCGTTGACGCAGATCATCGCTGCCGCTGTACAGCACGCGAATCATCAGTGAGTTATTTGTGGGTTTTGGTTGGAAAATGGCGCCAAAATTGAGTTTTTGTTTGTAATTAGTGGATTTCTGAATTTTTAACGCGTTTTACGGCGATTTTGATCTCGAAATGTGACCGAAAACAGCGAATCCAGACGATCTCGCACGCAATTCGTTCGTTATTGACTGTTCAGGGTGATCTTCGGGACCAACCCTTGTCGCATTTGATTGATATTTCTGCAATTTCGATAAAATCAATTATTTCTTCTATTTTCAGTTCTTCAAAGCAGCCAATCGACGTCGACCATCTAACAAAACTCGCTTCTTCGATCAGCGTGCAACAGCAGGCGTCCTCCTTCAATCGCAAATCGCGGCCAGCGAGGCGGACGTTCAGCGACTCGGACGACAGCCCCGAATCCTCTTCCGATCATCGCAGTCGCGGCAGAAGCGTGTGCACGTTGTCCTCCGCTGCTTCCTCGAGCGGAGTGAGCGGATTCAGCTCGCACAATCGCCGTGAGAAGACGCCGAGGAGTCGCGCGAGCAACGGGCAATCGATCGACGCGATCTATCGCCTCCAAGAAGCGGAGCTCGAGGATGAAGAGGAGAGCAAGTACGCTCGTGGGCCGCTGCGTCCTCGGCTCACCGACGATGTCTTCCTGCGCCAGAATCCGGCTGCGGAATCGAAGCCGCAACATCAGCTCCAGTCGTCCACCTCCGACTACGACAGCCAAAAGGAGTTGGACTCGGGTTCGTGGAGCTCCAACACGCGCTCTGCTCTGTCGAGCAACTCGCAGGATCCTCAACGCTCCTACAGTCCGTCGCTTCCTTCGGAGACCGAAGAATCGCATCAGCAGCAGCAGCCGCAGCCGCTGCAGCCGAACGTCATCGAAGTGAACAACAGCGAAGATGGTGAGTTGACATCTTGTTTCTCGCTCTCAGGCTCCACTCGCTTCGTCTCTGACCGCTTCGCTTCTCGCTTAGTTCCTCCTCTTCGCTTCTACGCGCATTCGCTCGCACGCGGCGTCGCCAAGCCGCAAATTGCCAGCAAAACGCTGCCGCATCCACGCCGTCAACCACAGCCGACGAATCCCGTCACTGTCAGCAGCGGCACTACGGTATCGGTGTCCCGCCGCGATTCACATCTGGTCAGACAGCAGTTTAATCAACTGGACTACGGTACGCTTTCGCCCTAAAACGCGTGTGCTGCGTGCGCTAACCTTGTGTGCAGTGCTGGGGGGAGTTGTTTAGAGAGTTGCGAGCTGAATGATGAACAAACAGGTACGGTATGCTGCTGTGCTGTGCTATCTTTACTACGGTGGCTTACGGTATTCTATTCTCTCTTTCATTTCAGAGGAAAACGCCGTCGTGACCGCAAAGTAAGTTCTCTTTTCGATTTCCTTTCCCGCCGAGCGTCGAAGCGCCCGCTTTGCACTAGAAAGCGGCGCCGTCGGTCTTGCCACGCAAACTCCTACAGTACACCACACACATAACTTTTTGACTCCGAAAGCACACGTTTCCCCGAGCACCAACGCGACTAAAATAATCGAGAATCTCGTTGTAGTCTTAACGGCAGAGCGCCGCCCCAGAATCGCCAGCAGCGACACGTCCAGGTTTGTTTACAGAGCTTGCGGAATGCGCTGTGCGGATTACGGTTGCCGAGTGGAGTGGGAATGGTGTTTTATTGTTTTCTGGAGCATGCGAAGAGGATTTGAGGCGTTTTTGCACGTTTTCCCGCATGCACACGATTTGATTTTGACGATTTTGGCACAGAACACACGCCACGATTACGGTATTCGCCTCAAAAAACAACGCGCGCATTTCAGGAGCTCACGTACGCGAACCTGCCTCCCAACAACGCTCCCCGAACGAACCGCCTCGACTACGACGACAGAATCCGCTATCCCCCCGTCGAGGCGCCCCGAAGAGCTCCGCCGAGCCAATTTACCAGTCTCCCACGAGCCTACCACCACCCCCACCACCCCACAACCTACAGTACCCTCCAGCGACGACCGCAAGGGAACATTCATCGGACGACAGCTGCGAAATTTATGGAACAACTGGACAGTTCGGTCCTCCCACAGCGCGGCGCAATCCGAGCGCCACAAACCTTCGCTCTTCGACGCATTCCGTCGCCGACCGCGCCACATTCCGGAGCAGCCGGCGCACGATTCGCCTCGGAGCTCAAGCAAGTGCTCCGCGAACGCCGAGCGGCAGTTGCCGGACGTTCCCCGAGCGTTTCACGCGGCGCCTCTGCACAGCAGCAGCAACAGCAGCAGTGGACTCTACCAAAGCCCACTCAACCTCCGATGTGGCAGCAGCACACAGCGGCGCCACGACGACTTCGTCGCACTTCAGCGGCCGCCGAGTGGACGCCGCGGCCTTCGACGATGCAACGATGCTGAGTACGGCGGATTCCACGTGGTTCCTCGCGGCGCGCGACCCGAAGACATATTGATGTATTGAGCGTCGCCTCCGCCGATTCATGATTGTTTGTACATTTGTGACTATTTGTCTCACTCTCTCTCGTAGGGGTACTGTACTGTAAGTGTAATGTGCTCAATTCATTTCTGTCCGCTGTCAGCGCCGAAATCGTGTCTGTGATCGAATCCAGTGTAATGTATTGAAATCCCCGAAATTCTGTCCGTTTTGTAAATTATTCCGCGAATCGAGCAATTTTAAAAAGTAAAATGTGATTTTTCGGTCCACAATTGGGTGCGTTGAAGAGGAATTGCTCTGTATCTAGCAGCATTCAGCATGAAACAGCAAACAACTTAACAAAGTACTTTACTTTACTCGTAAGGTCGTTTTTAAAAGTTTTAGTGGGGACCTTCAGATTCAGATTATGAGACTGACGCGCTGCCTACTGCGCTATCCAGGCACATAAGTCTATGAAGTCAATTGTAGCTCATGAAAGTGATTGAACAACTAGAAGCTCTTGAGATTAACCGTTGTTCGCCCATAAACCATTTTGCCTATGATTACCGTAACCCAAGGCATTATTCTGTTTTTTTATCTGTTTTCGGATGAATTTTAACTCTTGTTGTACACACCTTTCGTTGAACAAATCTGGTAGCTAAGGAGAGTTTCATGACTGACAATCATTCTATGACGTTTAACGAAGTCATTCCTTTCGCATCGGTAAACGGACCACTTGCAGACACATCAATGTTTGCGCCCGCGTCGAGGAAGCCGGAACCCTCGATTGATCAATTTCTTCGTTCAATAGTATGATTGCAAGCGGTGGTGTCATGAATAGAGTTCATGTAGCCGGCTGATCACGCTGAGCTTGAACCTAGAGCATCAATTGTTCATATGTATGTGATGTATGCATCTGTGAAGCGCTCGCCGCTAACAAACGTGTTGTGAAGCCGTTGACTGCAAAGACCGGAGATTATCGATCGATCGCTGTTTGCAACATTCCATTTAGTTCTGATTTGGTTGCGGCCCTGTGCGTCTAATTTTGATCGACTCGTTCGCTCCACTCGTTTGTATCGTCGCGTGTCTTTGATATTTTCAGATGCTTGGGTAATTGAACCTACCGTAATCACTGTCGACCTACGCTGAGCGTCTCTTGCAATGCAAAGTGAGTGTTGTATTAACTATATTTTGTGTTTTATAATATTGCTGTCTCTCAAACAGTCATTTGTGGCCCTACCGGACATGAGAAACAAGTGAAATTGCGCTGTTGAGAAGCCAAAAGTCGTTGAATTTTAAAATTTATATGCTGAAATTGACCAATTTTTGGTCAAATACCACAATCGCGGTTGTTTTCTCAGCATCTTAACGCTTTTTGTCGTGTTTCTTGTTTTTTCATTGACAATTCGGCCTTTGAGTTCATGTAGAGCTCCTGATTTCTAGTTCAAACGTTGTCGTTCTAATCGCTTTAACTTTAATTTTGGTTTCGTTCATTAATTGGCTCAGGGAAACGCGTTTGAGTACAATAACAGATCGCCAGGTTCTCCGTTATCGGTTACAATATCAACCTTTTGAAAGGTGTCTTCCCTGCTAGAACTCATCCTTCCTCTCCTCTGATTCAGCTCTTACACTAGCAATCAACCTTCTGATCAGCTCTTATGTGCTCTCGTTTAGCAATGCAGACTTCTGCTCCAGTCGTCTTGGATGGCGTCAACGCCTCTTGTTCTCTAAATGCAAAAAGGAGCAGCGTGAACGGTAGGAAATCCTACGAAAGCTTTAACAAAGACTGCAAACACAAGAGCCCTCTATTTGTGCAAAGCGGTGAGTTTGCGAGTGTTTTTTCAGCAAAGTTTGACCACTTTGACAACTCAAAACTCCTTAAATGGGCGTCTATTGCGGTTAGACCTCATCATGTCCTTAAAATTCAGCTGATTCAGCAATGGCGATAATGCTCGAAACGATAATCGCTGTCATCTTGATCCTCGCATGAATCGATAACTGGGAACCGGAGTGATCATGATAACCTGCGAGAATGATCCATGTGTTGGAAGAGCGCTGCGAGTGCAAGAGAGAAAGGTAACTTGTGCTTGCGACAAGCAGTCAACAATCTTCGCAATGTTCAGAAAGGCGACGATAGCGCCTCCTCCGAAGGTCACAGCTCGAAAAACTTGACACAAGCCGACATTTCACCACATATGCGATAATGCTTCTTGCAACTCATTGGAAGAATTCATACTACAGAAGAAATAACGATTACGTGAGCTTTCCAACTACGCCATCATGGTTTTGATTGATTTCAGCGCGGATGCTCAAGTCTCGATCGTCTCTCCCTTCGTCGTGCGTTCAGTATACACATGAAACTCCCAGTGTCGATAACTGAATAGTGACTGCGTACTACGCAAGTCGCGCCGTGCGATTTTCAAGATGAAGCGGTATGTTCCCTATCTACATCTATCAATCACAATTTTCTTAAGTCAGTTGCCTTTGCGATAAGCAGTCAACAATCACGCGGATGTATGCAACGAACACAGAGTGGACCACCGTTTCCATTCGGACTGTAGCCAAACGAAAAATCTCTGCAAGCCGCAATGTTGATGAGCGCATAAAGAGTACGTTTTCACTTGAATGCCTCTCTACTGTAGGAATATAGTTTTAACCCGTCAGTCATTCTCAATTCCGATAAGTGGCGACCTCGTGAAAACTGCATCTACAATCCCTAACGATTCGAAAAGTCCGGGACAGCGAGTGGCCGGCTGCTGGGCCAAATTTCGATTAATTCTGCCGTAATCTTCATTCCGTCTTTAAATTCTGCGTCTCCACCGAGTTTTCACGAGCGATATCACCTATTTCACTTCTCACTTGGCCATTGTCAATGGCCAACTTACCTGAAATATCAATAAACGAGTACTACGGTAATCCACTCAAGATTCTCGCGTTCTGTTGAAATTCTCTGTAATAAACATTGAAATTGCTGTGATAAGACTCACTGCAAGTGAAAACACGTGGAAAGAAACAACAAACAGATCTAACAAAACGAAAGGAGGATTTGCGCAGAGAAATTGGAAAAACTAGGTCAACTGTGCGGACATAACGACATCTAACGTCAGCTAAATTCATGGCTCAGTGGTCTAGTGGTATGATTCTCGCTTTGGGTGCGAGAGGTCCCGGTTTCGATCACCGGCTGAGCCCAGAGTTTTTTAATTTCATCAGATTTTGTTCTTCTCCAGATGAACAGCTCAGAAAGATAGGCGATCGCTGGTCGGCAATTCGCGTCACGCGCGCTTTGATTGCGCCCAACTGTTTCTTGCACGAGTCATGCGGATGGAACTTGTTTACAAACAAGCCCACCTTCTCTGTCAGCATTTGAGCGTTGGCAGCGGCTCCAATTCGCGTCTCTTTTCTTCAGTCGATGACTCACCTTTCTCGCTCCTTCTCGAAATCCTCCTTTTTGATCTTCCAAACGACCTTGTCCGAGACGGCTGTCATGGTTTGTTTGACTGAAACAGGGAATGCGCAAGCATTAAGCAGAAGCAAGAGGCACGGAAGGAGACGCGAGAGCAACAAGAAATCCCCTGATCGGCTAACAGAAACTACGAAATATGAAAGCGTCCACCAAAGGAAGCAACTCGAGGAATGTTGCACGCGCTGCTGATTCAGAAACGTTCACTTGAACTCAGAAGTCAGCTTTCCGATATTTTTGTTGCAGGGTATATATACAACAAATCGAAAATGAAGCTGACAAACGAGCAGAAGACAATTGCTGCGAGTCCTACAACGATGGCGTGGAGCTTTGCGAAACTGAGTTTTTCGGACTGCGCTCGCCGCATCTGCGCGATTTGGACGCCGCGGAGAGTAGCTACAGCGCAAATCATCCGACCAACGAGGATTCCAAAGTCTTTATGTTTACTGGAGTTTCGATCGCCGCAATTTTCTGTCTTTGACGCTCGATTTTGCGCGTTAATCTGCTCAAGACGTTTATTCAACAATTGAGATTTTAATAACCGTAGTGAGGAGCACCGTATCCATATCCCTGACCGCTACCGTATCCATGACCGTAGCCTCCGTGCTGTCCGTACTGGCTACCGTATCCCTGGTCGTGTCCACTACCGTAGTGCTCTCCGTCGGCGTGACTCGCGTGTACTCCGTGGTTGTAGTTCGACCAATCCGCCTTCTCGCCCTTGCCGTAGTGCCCGCGTACGCATCCTCCTCTCCGTAGCCGTGGCGGGCGCCCTGCTCGCTACCGTAGCCCTCACCGTAGCCGTAGTCGCTGTGGGCGAGCGCGGAGGCGACGACGACGGCGAGGAGAGCGAGGGAGAGGCGAGTGGACGTCATTGCTTCGAGGATGATCGACTGCGGGGAGCGTGGGGCGCTAAGTAACGGCGGATCTGGGTCGGCGGCGCGTTTTTCGACGCGAGGGAGCGGCTCGGAGGAATGTTCGCGCTTCGATAAGCGGTCGAATCCAGAGTTGAGTTGATCGTCTCACTAGGCAAAATCATGTGAATACCAACATCCACGCTCGCGCTCGAAGATGCTTGATCGCCGAACTAACAGTTCGTTTTTCAGCCAATAGGAGTAACAGTAGTCTCAATTCACAATGCTCTGCTTTCTGTTTCGTATACAAGTAACTTCAACGCAATTGATCAAAGACAATTAGCACGATTAAACAAAGTTACAACAACAACGCTAATAACAACAAGGAACAACAAACAATCAACGCTTCGCCTTGGGCTCGCCGGTTGTGCACGTGCAGACTCGCTTGCGCTTGTTGGCCACGTCCTCCAGGAGCTTGCGCTTGTTGGCCAAGTCCTCCAGGAGCTTGCGCTTGTTGGCCACGCCCTCCAGGAGCTTGCGCTTGTTGGCCACGTCCTCCAGGAGCTTGCGCTTGTTGGCCGCGTCCTCCAGGAGCTTGCGCTTGTTGGCCAAGTCCTCCAGGAGCTTGCGCTCGTTGGCTTCTTTCTCGAGTCGTTCGGTGATCAGTCGTCGGACATAGTCCGAATCAGGGTCGCTCATGATTTCGGTCAAATACTCCTCCAGCTCATCAACAGACAGCGAGGCGACGGCCTTCTCACAAGCGTTGCTTAACTTGTATCTGTTCGAAAGTCTCAGCTCGTCGATGTCGAAGTAATCCTGGTTCTCTAACAGTTCATCACAGCTAACGAACACACTCTTGCACAAGTACTTATCGGCCAATTCCAAGACTTCACCAACAGTTATAACTAAAGCATCATGTAGTTCAGTAACACATTGAATAATCAAAAACGTACATTTGCGATGATTGCTGAGCATCGTATACGAATGCGCGAGGAACTGCATGAAATGTTCCACGTGTACTTCTTCAAGGACGATGACTTCCTGGGTTTTTTCCTTGAAATCTCCGAAGAAGAGCGCCTTGAAGTACGGGGAAATTGTGCTTAAATACTAAAACATCTTCTTCGAAGAGTCCAGAAATCGTTTAAACTCACAGTTTTCGAAACGTAGATTTTGTGTTCGTCGATCTGAAGGCATCCAGTGTCTGCATCATTGAAAAGCAGCTCGTGATTGGGAGATCCAAACTCAATCGATAAGCTGTAAACGAGAACATACATCGAATTTGACAATTCTCAGGCTTACTCCTTTACGGCTACTTGAAACTCAAGGCGATAAGTACCATCTGGGAAGAGATATTTCGCATCAAAAGAGAGGACGGAGTTGTCGATAGGGAGATTAATGCGAAGATCGTCTATGCGGAGTGCAACGGCGGACCACTAAATGTTTGTATGTAAACCACCAAAAGAGAAGGAACGAAATAGGCTCACACTGTGCACAGCGTTATGCTTTTCGTTATATCCAAGCAAAGTGAAGTTGCCTCTATGATGCACATTGATAAAAGAAGTCCAACCGGATGAAGAGCGTTCCCAACTAATGTCGAAATAAGCGACCTTCTCGAACTCGGAAATACGAATCGAAAAATCACCAATAGCCCTGAAAAAAGAATGCAAAAAGATAACGCGATTGGAAACAAACCATTGGAATTCTCCAAGTTGAAACTTGCAGTCGCTGAAGTCTCTTTTCTCGAAATCCTCCTTTTTGATCTTCCAAACGACCTTGTCCGAGACGGCTGTCATGGTTTGACTGAAACAAGGATTGCGCAAAAGTCATCAATTAAGCAGGAGCAAGAAGCACGGAATGCGAGCGCAACAAGAAATCTTCTCGTCTTACGCGGCAAAACTCGAAATACGGAAGCAAACGAAGCAACTCGAATAATCCTGCGCGCGCTGCTGATCCAGAAACGTTCAGTCATTAAGTTCCATGAAGACGGGAATCAGCCAGCTGTGTTGTTTGCCGGCATTCAGATCTTGCAGGGCGCTGAATAATTCGAAAGTGAAGCAGACAAACGAGCAGAAGACAATTGCTGCGAGTCCTACAACGATGTCGTTGAGGTTTCGATTCGTGGAATCCTCAGCCGATCACATCAGCGCAGCTCGCAATCTGCATCACGCCTTCTTTTGTCCTCACGGTGTTGTTGGACATAGAACAGAGTGCGGACGAGTTGTATCAACGGGAATTATCAAAATAAAAACGAAGAAGCACGTAGAAGAGGCAAAAGCAACGCGTGATCAACAAGGAATCCTTCGTGCTTCTGGCGGCGGCTGACCAACAGCAGAGCGCGTACAAGTACAAAGGAGTACAAAAATAATCTCAACGCAATTGATCAAAGACAACTAGCAACATTAAACAAAGTGACAACAACAACGCTAACAACAAGGAACAACAAACAATCAACGCTTCGCCTTGGGCCCTCCGGTTTCCTTCCCACTGCACGTGCACACTCGCTTGCGCTTGTTGGCTTCCTTCTCGAGTCGTTCGGTGATCAGTCGTCGGACGTATTCCGAATCAGGGTCGCTCATGATTTCGGCCAAATACTCCTCCATCTCATCAACAGGCAGCGAGGCAACGGCCTTCTCACAAGCTCTGATTAACTTGTAGCTGTACTTGTTGGAAAGTTTCAGATGCGTTATGCCGAGCCAATCCTGCTTCTCCAACAATTCATCACAGCTAGCGAACACACTGTTGCACAAGTACTGGTCGGCCAATTCCAAGACTTCGTCAACATAATCAACTAAAGCATCAAGTAGTTCAAATTCACATTGAATATTGAAAACAGTACCATTACGACGGTTGCTGAACATCGTATACGAATGCGCGAGGAACTGCATGAAATGTTCCACATGTACTTCTTCAAGGACGATGACATCTTGGTTTTTTTCCTTGAAATCTCCGAAGAAGAGCGCCTTGAAGTACGGGGAAATCGTGCTTAAATACTAAAACATCTTCATCGAAAAGGTCAGAAATCGATTGAACTTACAGTTTTCGAAACGTAGATTTTGTGTTCGTCGATCTGAAGGCATCCAGTGTCCGCATCACTCAAAAGAAGCTCGTGATTGGGAGATCCAAAATCAATCGATAAGCTGTAAACGAGAACATACATTAAATTTTAGATTTCTAGGGCTTACTCCTTTACAGTTACTTGAAACTCAATGCGATAAGTTCCATCTGGGAAGAGATATTTCGCATCAAAAGAGAGGACGGAGTTGTCAATAGGGAGATTAATGCGAAAACCAACCGTGTCGATCGCGACGGCGGACCACTAAATGATGGCATGTTAACCACCGAAGCACCGAAAAACGGTCACCCTGTGCACAGCGTTATGCTTTTCGTTAAATCCAAGCAAAGTGAAGCTGCCTCTATGATGCACATAGATAAAAGAAGCCAAACAGATTGGAGAGCTTTCCCAACTAATATAGAAAGCGAGCTCATCGGATTGGGAAATAGTACGACGTGAATTACGAATAGCCCTAAAAAAAGATGCAAAAGGTTAACGCGATTGGAAACAAACCATTCAAATCTTCCAAGTTGAAAATCGCAGTCGCGGAAGTCTCTTTTCTCGAAATCCTCCTTTTTGATCTTCCAAACGACTTTGCTCGAGACCTCTGTCATGGCTTGTTTCCTGAAACAAAATCATCAATTAAGCACGATCAAGAAACACGGAATGGAGACGTGAGAGCAACAACTTGAAATACGGAAGCAAACGATGCAGCGCGAGTAAAGCTGCGCGCGCTGCTGATTTAGACACGTTCAGTCATTAAGCTCCATGAAGAACAAGTCAGCTGTGTTGTTTGCCGCCATTCAGGTCTTGCAGGGCGCTAAATCGAAAGTGAAGCAGACAAACGAGCAGAAGTCAATTGCTGCGAGTCTCACAACGATGGCGTTGAGGTTTGAACTCGTAGAATGCTCAGCCGAGCGCATCAGCGCAGCTCTGCATTCAAGCCTTTTTCTTTTTGTAATCACGCTCTTGTTGCATAGCCGTAGCATAGAGCGCGAACGAGTCGTATCCACGGGAATTATCAAAATAGGAACGAAGAAGCACGAAAAAGAGGCAAAAGCAACGCATCATCAACAACGAATCTCTGGCGCAGATCTTCTGTCGTCGGCAGACAAACAGCAAAGCGCCGCTCGAAAGCGAAACCGCGTTTTTCAGGCGCCAAGTGTGCTCGCCACATCTGCGCGATTTGGACGCCGAGAAGGCGGATTTCACTGACATTGCGTCGCTTGTGAAGTTTGAATCCAAGTCGACATAAGCAAAGAAAGAAAATTCTGGGCTCAGCCGGTGATCGAAACCGGGACCTCTCGCACCCAAAGCGAGAATCATACCACTAGACCACTGAGCCATGAATTTAGCTGACGTTAGATGTCGTTATTTCCGCGCAGTTGACTTGTTTTTCCAATTTCTCTGCGCAAATCCTCCTTTCGTTTTGTTAGATCTGTTTGTTGTTTCTTTCCACGTGTTTTCACTTGGAAAACATGCATTGCGTCTTATCACAACAATTTCAATGTTTATTCCGGAGAATTTCAACAGAATGCGTTTGCATAGTCATCTCCGACCTCAAGTTCCCCTTGCGCAGTCGAGAATACATTAATTCGAGGCAAACAATCGCACAACGACCGAATAATCGTCAAAGTGTGGCGAATGTGGAGTAACCTACAGTACCCGAGCACAAGTTTGCGATAAATAGACTATATAAGCAGGTCCCACTCGGTTTGCGCAAAAGATCCGGTTTGAACGGCCTTTGGATCTTATTTAGCCTGCTTTATGGCACCAATGATGCGTGAAACTGTTTCAGATCTCTTCTTCTTCTTCTCAACAAGCAAAGATCAAGCTCCGCACAAATTTCGGGTCAAAAACACAAAAACGTTCAAACGGATTCGGTTTCTCGACCCACTAATGCGATAACTTGTTCCATCGCACGGCACCATTGGAAGTGAACTTCCCAAATTGAATTTCTATCGCTGAAAACTGCAAGTTGAGGATAAAGCGATTTACAGAACATAAGGAAACCTCATAGAGTCTCTCTTGAATTCAGGTCAACTGCGCTGTCATAACGACATCTAACGTCAACTAAATTCATGGCTCAGTGGTCTAGTGGTATGATTCTCGCTTTGGGTGCGAGAGGTCCCGGTTTCGATCACCGGCTGAGCCCGGAATTTTTTATTTTATTCTGATTTTTTTGTATTTTAAGCTTCAGTGTCGGACAGAACGCTCCAGGACGACAGAAGACGATTTCTACACCCTCCTTGTTGTTTTAATGCTTATAGGGTGCGGAATACAATATGGAGTTCCAAAGTGGTCATTCTAAAGGCTTGAAGAGTTACTGTAGCGGTCAGCATCTCCAGCTGTTGCTTCTGTTGCATTCCTCTATCCGAAAAGCCTTTTGAGTTCATCGTCATTAAGCCATCTTACCAGCTTCAAGTGAACGTTCCCGCGAACAAGACGCTCATTTTGGATTCGTGAATAACAAAGTAGAAGAAGGGATGATCGGCTTTGAAAGTGAATTCCTTGCGAAGATCAAGACATGCCTTCGTTACGACATGCACACGCGTCGCCGCCGCCGCTTCAGTTCCTTTCTCGTTTGTCTAAATCGACGTCCATCAGATTGCCTGGGCTTTGACCGAGCCCTCACCTTGATGTACGCCTTTTGAAGCACTTCGTCTATGAAGAGCGGCTCAGGACAATCCAGGAGACGAGAAAAATCCGCGGCTTCACAGTTGAATGCGGCGGACAACGCCATCGCTTGTAGAGCGTCTTTCATTTTGTGGGTACTGCGGACTTCAAAGCAAGGAAATTCAACCTGAAAATGAGAAATTCAGCGCTGAACTACGGGAGATGCGAGGTCTGGAGTTGGCAACTGCACGAAAACAAAAGTGCTCAATGGAGCCTAGTCTGCCAGGCTCCAATAACTAGGCCAAGTTGTCCTACTACGGAAAATTACGACTTTGGCTTCCCGAGTCCTGATTCAGAGCACCTCACCTTGACTTTGACTCCTGCGGCAGTTCTCAACTTCTGGAGCACGCTGTTCAGTTTGGACTCGTTAAATCCATTAAAGATCGATCCTATTGCCTTGAGTCTCTTCGGGAGGAACACGTACATCGCCAGTTGTCCGCCTTCGTACGGGAATCGGATTGCTTTGAAGTCATTGTTTTCATGATACGAGAATTCGCCCTGTTGTCGCATCATTCGAACCTGAAATTAAAATAAATTAATTGATCGAACCTGAAGTCACAATTGTTGGAACAAAATAAGAATAGAATAACAGCTGAACCCGACCAGGCATTTTTCATTGATTGACAAAAATAGACCCGGTAAATTGCAACGGACCTTTCGAGTAACGCCAGAAGCCACTCTGAAGTCCTTCTCCTCTGACCATAGCTCGTCGAACTGATTGACCCAAACGCCGTTGAAGTACACAGCGTTGACCAGGATGAGAGCGGTTCGGGGAGTGATGTCGCTCTTCTCAATGATCGACGGAATGAGTCCGTGGGTGAGTTCGGAAACCCAGGCGTTCAGCCTCTGAATGGAGCAATCAATTATCTAATACCGCTCCAAGAGGACTCTCACCTGACAAATCGACTTTCTGTCGCCACCATTGAATCTCTCCAGTTCTCCCTGATAGTACTCTTTCACGACGTCTTCAAATTCACTCTGCAGCGAACCTCCTTCCTTCACACAGAGCTTGTTGCCCGCATCCAGCTTGAACTTTTTGTTGATTCTCGCTATCGCTCTGAGGAGAACAGAGAAATACTGGTGGATCTGGTCGTCGGAGGCGTCGTTCCCCAGCAGCTTCCGCAGTTCGTCCTTCGTGGAGCCGCCGGCGCCGGCGAAGACGATCGCGAGGCACGCGGCGACGGAGAACGGCGAGCAGACGAGCGAATCGGCGCTCGTGGCCGTCAGCTCCTTCAACAGGCGGCAGGAGAACGCGGTTTGCGCGTCGATGACGCCGCTGAGGTCGAGTCGCGGCTTCTTGGGCGTCTGAGACGATTTCAGCTTCCGCTTTCGCATTTTTGCGCTCAAATAGGGAGGAACAACGCGGGGAGCGGAGATGAGAACGCGCGGAAACCACACGATCAGCTGATGTGTTGAAAGAACTGTAAATATCGCACGTTCATCCAGACGCCGTTTTAGCGGTCGCTGCTTCTGGTGGAGCTTTATCTCGGTCTTGCAAACGGACAGTCTTGAGCTAGAAATTGACTATACGAGCACTACTAGCAACTACGCTATACAAGCCTGGATAGCGCAGTAGGCAGCGCGTCAGTCTCATAATCTGAAGGTCGTGAGTTCGATCCTCACTCCGGGCAATACTTTTGCAGTTTTACAATACTCGTTTTCACTGTTGGATTCGTCAATTATGGACTCATTTGAGGTCGGCGGACCATGAGAAGCTATCAAAAACACCAATTTCGCCCGCTTTCTCTCCTTTAATATCACATTTCTTGTGTTTGGCTTCCTATCGACTCAACTCGATTCGCCGTTTTGACGACCAAAAAACGAATTTATGATGAAATATCGCTTTATGTGAACGTTCCTGCAAACAAGACGCACATTTTGGTCTCCATGGACGATGAAATAGAAGAATGGATGATCAGCTTTGAACGACTTCAGCTTCATCGAACGAGATGAAGTCGTCGCCCACTGCACCCGAGTCGCCGCTGCCGCCTCCGTTCCTTTCTCGTTCGTCTGAAATAGCGCCTAGAGATGGAAATCGCCTACAGTACTGAACGTACCTTGATGTAAGCCTTTTGAACGACGGCTCCTATAGCCAATGGATCCGAGCATTTGAAGATTCGAGAGAAATCCGCTTTGTTCACGCTGAGCGCGTCTTTCAAGCCGATGATCTCCAGAACGGCGCTCAACTTGTGCTCGCCTTCGATTTCAAAACATGGAAATTCGACCTGAATTTGGCAGAGCAGATTAGATCCATAGAACTAGGTTCACTTACCTCGACTTTCACTTTTTCGGCCTTTTTGAGCTCCACCATCAGCTCCAGAAGCTCGGATTCTTGAAATCCCTCGAATAAGCGCGCTGATTTCCCTGAATTTCTTTGGCAGAAACGCGTACATCGCCAGTTTGCCGCCGTTGTACGCGAAACGAATGAGTTTGAAGTGTTTGGTCTCGTGATATTCAAAGTTTTCTCTTTGATGCATCATGCGGACCTGAAAGAGCTTCAATACACACGCGATTAGAAGCGCTTAATCCTACCGTTTTGGTCTTCGCAGCGGAAATCTTGAACGCTTTGTCTTGAGAAGAGCTCTGTTTGAATTGATTGACCCAGACGCCCTTGAAGTAGACGGCGTTCAACAGGATCAGCGAGGTGAGAGAAGTGACGTCGGACTCCCTGATGATGCTGGGAATCAACCCCGGGTGAGTTCATTCACCCACACGTTCAATTTCTACAATTTCAAGCGTTGAAACGTCCACAAATGAAGATGAACTTGGCACATGGGATGTTGCGGCGTTCGAATTGAATAATTCCAGCGATCCTCTGTAGTTTTCATTGATAATAGCCTGAAAGTCGTCCTGCAGAGCGCCGCAATCCTTGACGCAGAGCTTGCTGCCAGATTCCAGATTGAAATGCTTGCTTTTCTTCGCCATTTCCGCGAGAAGAACAGAGAAATACTGGTGGATCTGGTCGTCGGAGGCGTCGTTTCCCAGCTGCTTCCGCAGTTCGTCCTTCGTGGAGCCGCCGGCGCCGGCGAAGACGATCGCGAGGCACGCGGCGACGGAGAACGGCGAGCAGACGAGCGAATCGGCGCTCGTGGCCGTCAGCTCCTTCAAGAGGCGGCAGGAGAACGCGGTTTGCGCGTCGATGACGCCGCTCAGGTCGAGTCGCGGCTTCTTGGGCGTCTGAGACGATTTCAGCTTCCGTTTTCGCATTCTTGAGCTCAAATAGGGAAGAACAACGCGGGGAGCGGAGATGAGAACGCGCGGAAAGCACACGATCAGCTGATGTGGGAAGAACTGTAAATATCGCACGTTCGTCCAAATAGCGTCACACTCAATTCCTGACGATCTGACCTACGCGAACATTGCGGAAAGCGAAGTGGAGTACAGCGAGCGGACGTTCTACTTCAACGCGGCGCCATATTTCCTTCGTCTCTACTTTCCCTGCGAGATTGTCGACGATGAAACTGCATCGACCGATTATGAGGCTGATACTGGTGAGTTTCTGTGATTCTGAGCTCCGCTCACTCTTATTTTAGGCCATTTCACCGTAAAGGTGCCAAAGAAGAATGTGAACGAGCACTTTCCCAATCTTGACATGCTCAACGAGCTTCTGAAGCCTCCAACGATCAGCGCCAGGCCGGCGGTCGAGGAAATTGGAGAGGAGAACATGGAAGATGACGCTGAAATTGACGATTGTGAGTGGAAATGCTGCATGGCAGTATTAATCGAGTTCATTTAGCTGAAGTCTATGCTGATCAGAAACTGCCTGAGCAAGAAAAAGCTCCTGAACTCGTTGAAATCACTACTTACGGCTACGGATTTGGTTGGCAACGACACAATGTCTTTTCTCGATTTGATGAGGACATCGTCAAAAGCTGGTATCGCGCATTGCTTGTAAGTCGCCGTTTTCGACGTAATTGTGGCGGTTTTATGTTTGATTCATACTGCAGCTTGGATAATTAATTGGGGTGCGTGGGTCAGTTCAATGACAAAATGCAGTGCAGTTGCGGTGCAGCAAGACGAAGCGCTCATCGGTCCGTACGTGGCGATCTCCGCGCGTCCTGTTCTCCGAGCGATTTCCTCCTCGCGCGGCTTCCTCCGACCGTCTTCAACGCGATAGCGCTCCTCTTTCATGCCTGTTTGCCGATTCCTATGCCGAATCCAGTCTTACGATGACGCACTGCAACGTTCCTCACTCAACTCACCGCCGATCAGCTGACGAGGCACTGTGACGCGTCCTAACACGGCGAGCTTGCGCGGCTGTTGGAATGCACCGTACGTCCTTTTTGAAAGTGCGCGAGCGAGCGGTCGACTGGCGCAGATCCGTGATCGCCTTTGCTTTCGTCGCTGAAGTCACTTTCGTCAACGCTGTTGAATATTTGTTGAATATTCCGTATTCCAGAATGGGCGCGTCAACATCGAAGAGCGCCGTGATCGCCAATCTCTCCTCTCCGATGTACTGCCTGAATATGGTGGGAAGCCGGCACATTCTGATGGCAGGCGGAGGCGGTGGCTCGAAAACGGGTGTGAAGAATGAGTTGCAAGTTGGTTTATTTTCTTTGCTTTTGCTCAATTTGATTTTATAAATATGATTTTGCTTGGAAACTTGGATTTGTGACGATCGCAGATGCTAAATTGGTTGCGGAAAGGGGATTTAGTGGTTGAGGGGAATGTTGCAGCGGTATGCTAAATTGTCAGCAGTCGGCGCGATGTTCAAAATCGTCAGCTTTATTGTGCTTATTGCTGGCCTCTTTTTTAATTCAAACGGCAGTCCGGCAATTCGAATTTCGAAATTAGGTTGTTTTGATTCTGATTTTTGCTCTGCGCTGTTTTCCATAGATGCCTAGGTCTATTTCTTGGATAATTCGTATTGAATATATCCAATTTTTATGTAGCATCAGAACGCAAGCTAAATCAAGCGGCGCTCTAGTCCAATTCCTCAGAATTTCGTCATCCCTGCTTTATCGCGCTTATTGCAGACTTGGTTATTCGGCTACGACACGGACATTAGCAGCGCCCCATCCCTTCAACGTGACGATGCCGGCGCCCGCATTAGAGAAGCTGTCACCGTCGACACATCTCCATACGCTACGATGGACTTGGATGTGACTCCACTAGGAGTCCCCGGAGACGGAAGATATCTCATCGCCACAAGTCACGATCACTTCTGCGATGTCTACGAAACCGACGGATTTGAAGTAGTCGAGAGGGACGACGCACCACCCACGGTTGGATTCACTCCTCGACTTGTCGCTCACTTTGAATCAGTGACTGTTGCCAATAAGAAGAACGATAAGTACCAGGTAAATTCATTTTCTTTATTCTGCGCATTCTGCAATGAGAACTATTTAGAAAGGAGTGAAATTCGCGAACATCGAAGGAAGTTTGCTAATCGTAACTGCGGGATCCGATGGAAGGATTAAAACGTGGAGCGTTGATGATATCTTGAGGAATGCCGTAAGTAAATTGTTGTTTAGGACCCTCTAAATAATTAAATATTTAGGCAAACGTGATCCCTCTACGAGAATGGACTGTTTGTGACTCAGAAATTGATCAGATCGAAGTTACTGCTGATGGAACTACGCTTTTCACAATTGGACAGCGATCGTTGCTTGTTTGGGACGTTGCAACGGGACGACAGCTTAAGGAAATCAACAGCCCAGAAGGATATGCTCCCCGATGCGTGCGATTCACGAAGAAAGACAATCGGAACAACATTTTCTTTGTTGTTGGATACAATCCAAACGTCCCGCGGGGGAAGAAGTCGATGATAGTCCATTTTGTGCTTTCACTGACTCAGTCCGATCAGTTTGCTGTCGTGGGTAAAGCTGATGTGTTTTCTGAGGTAAGAATGCAGCATTTAAATTGAGTGTAAATGTTTATTTTTTAAAGAAAATCTCAAAGATGGGCGTTCAACGTGGCGGTAAATGGATGGCAGTTGGAACGATGGAAGGATCTGTTGCGATCTACAAATTAGACGACTTGGTAGCTGCGAAGAAAATAATTGGAACTCATCGTGATAGCTTCATTACGGGTATCGAAGTGCTTCCCGAACGAACAGACGACTTTCCCAGACCTGAAGGACGAGAACGGCAAGAGTCTCGAGTTTTATGGGACCTCATGCCGAAGCTGCAGTGTCGGTGATGACAACTTCGAACGACCTCACAGTTCAGCTTCATTCGGTTCCCTACTACGACAGCAAGCCTTCGATAGTTTTTGCACTTATTTTATCCATTTTGCTTATGATAATTTTTCCCGCGTTAGTTGCCCTAATCGCAAATTTGTAATTAATTTAATTATTCATGTGTATTGTTTCGACTGAAGATGTATTTATTAAAGAGTTTTTATCCGAAATTGCAGGCAAATTAGGTGTGCGGATCTTCTGTCGATTCGACTGCTCGTGCAGTTGGTGCGCTACTTACTTTTTTCAACTATTCGAATTAACAATTACCAACAAAATGAGTTCCAATAGCCTCCCAAATCGAAGAACCGCGCACTTGTTAGCGGGAGATGGTGAACTTGAGTTTGAATGAATTTTGCATTTCCGAGCTTACGCGTAGGGTCGTTTGCTGAACGAGGGGGTGCCGGATGCTGCCGTTTCTGCAAAGTGCGTACGCTTCCGGATTCTTAAAGGTGTCAAAGTTGCGAATTCCACGGAAACATTCAAGATAGGACTCGGCGATAAAGATGACGCTATCGTTTGTTGGATCATGCTCCTCTGACCACCACCGCACTACCCGTAACAGCAGAGGATACACTAGCTCTGGATGAATGTTGTTGCTGACCGTCACACTTTGGAGAGTGTTCATCAGCCGAGTGCACAAAAACGGAGTTATCATCGTAGAGGAATGAGGAAAACCAAAGGTAAGAGAATCGATAGCAGGAATGCTCTCCGCAAGTTTCTCGAACACCTCCGACGCGCTCTTGCATGTCGTTGATCTGTACA